>CM059874.1:11599318-12199318 GCA_030490815.1 Acer saccharum
CGCGGTGAAGAATTTGGAGCGGCGGGGAGTTCTGACCTTCTGGACCGCAGGTACTTTCCGCTGCATGAAACCGCGAGATTTGGCGAGCTTGGATGTGCTGGTTCGCGGGAGAATGGCGCTGAACCAAGCTTGAAGGTTTGAACATCCTGGAGGTTTGGAGGACTTGTGAAGTGAAAAACCTTTGCATGGGAGCTTGAAAGTGGGTGCAATAGGACCAGCGTGGAGTGGGCTTCCGATCTGGGTGGAGAACGGCTGAAAAATTGGCCAGGAAAACCATCAGAAACGGTCACCAAAGTTTCGGGTTAAGACCGGTTCGGTTCGGTTCGGTCGGTTCGGTTTCGGTTTGGTTCGGTGGTTCGGGTCGAGTCTGAGGGTCGGGCTGACCGGTTTGCTGAAGAAGACGAACTAACGTCAAGCATGACGTTAGGCGTGACGCACACAAGGCCAAAACGGCGCCTTCTAGCGCTGACGTAGGCTGACGCTGTGCCTTGGCTGGCTAATTACAATCAGCACCCTGAGCTTCTGATCGCGCTCCAAATGTTCACGTTTAGCACTCCCTTTTCCTATCTTTTATGCTTGTTTCTCAGGTAAATCGGGATTTAACGGATAAATAAGTGTTTCAAGTGAATAGGGAAGTTCAGGGGTAAAATGTCATTTGGACATTCAGGGGCACAAGTGTAAGATTCGGGCAATTATTGAAGATTCCGTGAATAAGGGAGAAGTTAGGGGTGCATATTGTAATTTGCCATGCAAAGCACAGCGCGCTTGCACGTCACCCCCTAGAACGACGCGTTTTGTCGCTGCATGCGTCACGCTGTCGTCAGGTCGTCTTCTTCAGCAAACCGGGTCAACCCGACCGGTTCAGACCCGACCTGACCTAACCCGAACCGGTACCGACCCGGCAACTTCGGTGACCAATTTTGACCATTTCCAGCCACTTTTCCGACAGTTCTCCACCCAGATAGGAAGCCCACTCCACGGTGGTCACGTTGCATACTTTTAGCCTCCCATGCAAAGGTTTCAACTCCAACAAATCTTCCAAACCTCTAGGATGTTCAAGCCTTCAAGCTTGGTTCAGCGGCCATTCTCCCGCCTTCCAGCACGTCCAAGCTCGCCAAATCTTGGTGGTTTCATGTCGCGGGAAAGTACCCGCGGTCCAAAAGGTCAAAACTCGCCGCCGACTTCAATTTCTCACGGCGAGCTTCGACGTCGGGCACATACCGCCGGCCATGGATTTCAAGGTCGCCTAGACGACCAACTTGAAGATATTTCCGTCCAAAACCCCCAAACAGTTCCCTATATATATTTCCTCCCCTAACCTAAAAACACACCTCCCAATATCCAAATAGCTCTCAATACCTTAGAAAGTTACACCCAAATAGCTTAGTTTAGCTTAGATTAGCTTAGTTTATTTTAGTATAATGTAAATTCTCACCATCCACACCACCTTAGTTATTTATGTAACTAATACGATGTTGGGGTTTGGTGTACTTTGTATATTATCTATGATATGAGTTGATTTCTATCTTGAGCTTAATTCATATATGAGTTGTTAATTTTTAATTTTGTTTTGTTCGAGGACGAGCAAAAGTTAGGTTTGGGGGTCTGATCGCGCTCCAAATGTTCACGTTTAGCGCTCCCTTTTCCTATCTTTTATGCTTGGTTCCGGGTATTGACGGATAAATTAGTGTTTCATGGAATAGGGAAGTTCAGGGGCAAAATTGTCATTTTGGACAATTCAGGGGCAAAAGTGTAAGATTCGGGCAATTATTGAAGATTCCGTGAATAAGGGAGAAGTCGGGGTGCAGATTGTAATTTGCCGTGCAAAGCACAGCGCGCCTGCACGTCACCCCTAGAACGACGTCGTTTGTCGCGCATGCGTCACGCCTGACATCACGCTGACGTCAGGTTGTCTTCTTCAGCAAACCGGGTCAGCCCGACACCGGTAACTTCGATGACCGATTTTGAATATTTTCCAGCCACTTTTTCGGCGGTTCTTACCTAGATCGGAAGCCCACTCCACGGTGGTCACGTTGCACCTACTTTTAGCCTCCTATGCAAAGGTTTCAACTCCAACAAATCTTCCAAACCTCCATGGATGTTCAAGCCTTCAAGCTTGGTTCAGCGGCCATTCTCCCGCCTTCCAGCACGTCCAAGCTCACCAAATCTTGGCGGTTTCATGCCGTGGGAAGTACCCGCGGTCCAGAAGGTTAGAACTCGCCGCCGACTTCAATTTCTTCACGGTGAGCTTCGACGACGGGCACATACCCGCCGGGTCATGGATTTCAAGGTCGCCCAGACGACCAACTTGAAGATATTTCCGTCCAAAACCTCACAAATAGTCCCTATATATATTTCCTCCCCTAACCTAAAAACACCTCCCAAATATCCAAATAGCTCTCAATACCTTAGAAAGTTACACCCAAATAGCTTAGTTTAGCTTAGATTAGCTTAGTTTATTTAGTATAATGTAAATTTCACCATCCACACCACCTTAGTATTTTATGTAACTAATATCGATGTTGGGGTTTGGTGTACTTTGTATATTATCTATGATATATGTTGGTTTTCTATATTGAGTTTCAATTCATATATGTGTTGAATTAATTGACAAGTTAATTAGCATATAATACAATTTAGACCTTTCATGAATAACTCTTGATGCATGTGATATGAACCTCACCAAGAGTAGTGAGACCCGGAACCAATATATGGTAACGACGGATCGTTTTCTAATTCAAGTTTATAAAAACAAAGAAAATAAAGGACCGTGACCCATTATCTATATGGAGATAAGAACCAACGGTATCAAGAAGGTTGTAGACGCCACACTCAAGAAAGAGAAAGAAGGTGAGTGATAAGTCAAGGTTTGAACGCCACAAGGTAGAACCTTGATAAGTTCATAGTTCAATGAAGAACCAAGAGAAAAAGTTCTCTCAAATAAATTTTATTCAAAGTCTAATCTCTTCAAAATAATACATCAATGCGTCCTTTAAATACTAAGAAAATATCTAAACCCTAGACGACAAAAGAAAAGGAAATAAACTACTCAGCAATTAATTGCCTTACAATTAGGAAAGTAAAGAATAAAAACTAGCAACTAGTTGACTTTGTTGGGAAACAAATCAACTATTTATTGGGAAATAATTAAAAATATGAATATGCTAAAATTCGGAATCCTCCAACCCTAGCTTGTATCTCACACCATAATCAGCTTTATTAGGAAATATGCTGAAATTCGACTCCTCAGCTCAAGTCTTCGCGCAACAAACTAGATGGCCTAATTTGGGCCTGTTGTGATCTATTACGGAGGACGAAGTCTTCATAACATCTGTAGAGCTCGTCTTGGGCTTTCCGAAAACATATTATAATAGACAATCCGACTTCAGATGCTCTCTGTAGAGGCCCACAAAGTTCAGCCCGGCGTCCAGCTCTCGTACAGCTCAAGTCTTCGCACAACAAGATAGATGACCGAATTTGGGCCTGTTGTGATCTGTTACGGATGACGGAGTCTTCATAACATCTATAGGGCTCGTCTTGGGCTTTTGAAAACATATTATAATAGACAATCCGACTTCAGATGCACTCTGTAGAGGCCCACGAAGTTCAGCCCGGCGTCCAGCTCTCGTACAGCTCAAGTCTTCGCGCAACAAGATAGATGACCGAATTTGGGCCTGTTGTGATCTGTTACGGATGACGGAGTCTTCATAACATCTATAGGGCGCGTCTTGGGCTTTCGAAAATATTATAATAGACAATCCGACTTCAGATGCACTCTGTAGAGGCCTACGAAGTTCAGCCCAGATTTGATCTTCATGTGGACTGAAACTTGGACTTCAGCAACTCAGAATCAGCCCCATTAAATGCTTCTTTGATCCTCTTGCCCTTGTAATTGGCCCAACTGGAACATGAAATGGATCGTTGGTGAAGCTTCTTGATTCATCATTCCCCCTCTCTTCAAAAGGATTCGTCCTCGAATCTTCACCGTAATGTTGTTGATAGCCTGTGACACTTCATCAAAACACTGCAAAAGAGAAACAAGAACACTAGGCCAAGAAGTTGGCTGATTTGAAAACAATGCCTTTTGATCTCTTTTTTTTTCCTCACTAGCGAAAATTTCTATTTCCTTTTCACTCTTTTTTCATCATGAGCAAAAAATTCTGTTTCTTTTTCACTCTTTTTCCTCACTCACAAAAATTTGTTTCTTTTTCACTCTTTCTTTCCTCAATAGCATAATTTTCTGTTTCTTTTCATTTTTTTCTTTTTTGCGTTTCGATCTCTCTTTCTTTGAACTCTCACTCTCCTTTTTTACATCTCTTTGTTCTTTTAACCTCATTTGATCTTCATATACTTGTATTGGGGTTAAGGGTACAAGAGTGATTCGTTTTTATTGAGTACAAAAGAGTATCTTTGTATAACCATCATGAGTTGCACGCCTATCAAACTGCCATGGTCGCCCCAAAAGGATATGGGTCGCATGCATTGGTACCAACATCACACAAGACTTCATCTTCATATTTACGATCCGGAACGCCACTAAGACCTGTTTAGTCACCCTCACCTCACACTATCATTCAACCATTGCAATTTATACGGCTTAGGATGCAACATCGTTGGCAATCCTAATTTGTTAACCATGGTTGTGCTTGCAACGTTAGTACAACTACCACCATCAATAATCATGCTACATACCTTATCATTAACATGACATGGGTGTGTAAAAAACATTGTCACGTTGTACATCGTCAGACATTTTTTTTTTTTTTTTGGGTAACAGATTGAACAAATTTTTTTTTTTTTTTTGACTTGGAATCTGATCAACTTTTTTTTTTTTTTTTTTTGTACAAACGAAAAAAAAAATATAATAATACAATAAAAAGGATAGATCAAACCTGATTTAGAAACCAAAGCTCTGATACCAACTGATATGAACCTCACCAAGAGTAGTGAGACCCGGAACCAATATATGGTAACGAAGGATCGTTTTCTAATTAAGTTATGAAAACAAAGAAATAAAGGACCGTGACCCATTATCTATATGGAGATAAGAACCAACGATATCAAGAAGGTTGTAGACGCCACACTCAGAAAGAAAGAAGGTGAGTGATAAGTCAAGGTTTGAACGCCACAAGGTAGAACCTTGATAAGTTCATAGTTCAATGAAGAACCAAGAGAAAAAGTTCTCTCAAATAATATTTTATTCAAAGTCTAATCTCTTCAAAATAATACATCAATGCGTCCTTTAAATACTAAGAAAATATCTAAACCCTAGACGACAAAAGAAAAGGAAATAAACTACTCAGCAATTAATTGCCTTACAATTAGGAAAGTAAAAGAATAAAAACTAGCAACTAGTTGACTTTGTTTGGGAAACAAATCAACTATTTATTTGGGAAATAATAAAAATATGAAATATGCTAAAATTCGGAATCCTCCAACCCTAGCTTGTATCTCACACCATAATCAGCTCTTTATTAGGAAATATGCTGAAATTCGGACTCCTCAGCTCAAGTCTTCGCGCAACAACTAGATGGCCTAATTTGGGCTGTTGTGATCTATTACGGAGGACGAAGTCTTCATAACATCTGTAGAGCTCGTCTTGGGATTTCCGAAAACATATTATAATAGACAATCCGACTTCAGATGCTCTCTGTAGAGGCCCACAAAGTTCAGCCCGGCGTCCAGCTCTCGTACAGCTCAAGTCTTCGCACAACAAGATAGATGACCGAATTTGGGCTGTTGTGATCTGTTACGGATGACGGAGTCTTCATAACATCTATAGGGCTCGTCTTGGGCTTTTTGAAAACATATTATAATAGACAATCCGACTTCAGATGCACTCTGTAGAGGCCCACGAAGTTCAGCCCGGCGTCCAGCTCTCGTACAGCTCAAGTCTTCGCGCAACAAGATAGATGACCGAATTTGGGCTGTTGTGATCTGTTACGGATGACGGAGTCTTCATAACATCTATAGGGCTCGTCTTGGGTTTTCGAAAACATATTATAATAGACAATCCGACTTCAGATGCACTCTGTAGAGGCCTACGAAGTTCAGCCCAGATTTGATCTTCATGTGGACTGAACTTGGACTTCAGCAACTCAGAATCAGCCCCCATTAAATGCTTCTTTGATCCTCTTGCCCTTGTAATTGGCCCAACTGGAACATGAAATGGATCCGTTGGTGAAGCTTCTGATTCTCATCAGCATGTGTCTTTATTAAATGTGTTAGACTATCCTAGGTTAATAGAATTCAACTAATTGATTGGATAATTACACTTGTACATCAATATCCCAACATCCCAAGTCTCATTACCACTTTTGCAAGACCATTGCATTAGATGGTAATTAATTAGTTAGTTAATTAGTTTAGTTAGTTAGTATAATTTAGATTAAAATGATCTTAGTGTAATTGTAGTGTAATTTAGTTATAGTTAATTTATGCCATCTTAGTTAATGTAGTTATTAGTAGTTTAAATGCTTACTTGCCATCCTCCTTTACTTTTTGCATCTTAGTTTAATTGCTTTCTTGCCATCCTCCACAATTTACTTTTCATGCATGTAAATATGTTGTAATTGGTGTAAATAGTATATAATAATAATAAGGCTAAAACCGATAAAAGATACCTACGAATTCCTGTGGAACGAACCGTACTTGCCGCTATGCGATCGTAACGATCCGTGCGCTTGCGGATAAACATACGCGCCCCACTTATTTTACGATAGTTTATAGAACTATCGCGTGTCCCGCGTGCGCCGATCAAGTTATTGGCGCCGCCGGGGATACTTTATTAGAACCGTTCCAGGGCGTGTCAAGATTTATGGCGCCACTGCCGGGGATCCTAAAAATGTGCACGTATTTTGTTGGTTTTAGTCTTATTTTTATTTTCGTATTTGTATTGTTATTTTGTGTTTAGAATTTGAGTCTCTTAATTATCCACTAACCATATTGCAAGTATGCTATAGGATGCATAGATTTAGATAGGTTTGGGGGTTTTTGGACTCCTTACTTATCATTTGTATAGCATGTGCTTGTGATAGTTGTTGGTGTGATTTTTGTGGTGTAGGGTTTGGAATCAAGAAGAAGAAATCCCTACGGCGGGATGAGTCTGCGGGAATGAGCCGCCCAACAAAGCCGCCGGGTTCTTTTGAACCTTTGGCGAGACATAGCGGCGGGACATTACCCGCCGGACGGACGGAAGGAACCCGCGGAGTCCACGGTGACTTCACATCCGCGGGACAAAGCCCGCCTTCCAGAAGATCAGAACCCGCGGAAGGTGCTGAAGGAAGTCGCGACCTCATGCAGCGGGACATAACCCCCATCCAGATGGAAGGAACTCGCCGAGTTCACGAAAGACTTCTTGCCGCGGGAATAAGCCCGCCTTCCAGAAGAGACGAAGCCGCCGCACCATCTGGAGGAATCACCGCAACTTCGTGCCGCGGGATTGAACCCGCGACCCAAACCCGCCTACCACACCTTGCACCAATACACCATGCCACGAAGCACACCATCCTACAAATGCTAATTCTCAGGTCCAATCTTCTACTTTTGAGCTTTTACTTCAAGTATATCTATTGCATAGCTTAAGAGTGTGAATTGATTGTGTGACCTAGTGATTAGGATTGGTTTTGTAATGTGATTAGTGGTGGATAATTCGGAATGTAAATACATGTTTACATGTTAGTTGTAGATATTAGGATTGTATATATATGATTATGTTGTATTTTTATTATTGTTGTTGTTTTCAAACCTTGTAAAGATGCCCTGTTTCTAAAATTTTGAGTCAAACGTTTCTTTAAAACTGTACTAATCGGTGAAGAAATAAATTTTTCCGCCTATGTTGGGTTCATCGTTTTTTCGATATGGTTCCAACAGTATAAAGAACGTAAAGTTCTGGTTGGCAGTTTAAAAGTTATGAGTATTTCTTCGACCGAAGGTCATAGACGTGCCCTGTTTTCAAAATTTTGCACGTGACCTGTTTTCAACGTCTGTTTTCTCACTTTTTTGATTTGAATTTTGAAATATTTTATTCATGAAAAGTGTTCATTTGCATGTCTATATTTTGTCTCAAAATGTGAGCATGTTTTATGGAGTATCTTTGAAAATATGCATTGAAAAGCAGACGTTGTTCGAGTTTCAAAAGTTGACAGTTTTTGTTGGAATGTTTTTCTCCATATTTAGATGCATCTTCACATGGTATTTTGTTTGTTTTTTGTGTTTAGTTGTATATAAGTGTTAGAATGTTTTGTGCTCATATTTCCAAATCATGAATTCCTTGTCCATGTTCTTCAAGTTTTCAACATTGAGGACAATGTCGAGTTTAGGTTTGGGGGTGTGAACACATATGTGTCATTTTTGTGATTTTTGTGTTGTATATATTGTGTTTTTGTTTTGTCCCAAAAATTTTGAAATTTTTGCGAATGAGCCATTGTGAACAAATTGTTTGAATGAGATGTTGTGAGTAGTGCCATTGAGGAATCTTTCGCATGTGTTAGTTGCTGAGTCCTGGATAACTTTTGTCAGTCTAGGATTGCTTTGCATGATGTGAATTTAGTCCCTTTCTCTTAGTGTCTAAGTGGACGAGACTCCGTACTCGATTATTAGGATTAATAGTGGAGACTACCCGTGAGTTTTGTGCCTTAACGTTCATTTCTGAGGGTAAATTATGTTTCTACTCTTATACACTCTTCGAATTGTTTTTCATTGTGATCTCATTATATCAATTGCATTGTTTGCCTTAGAACATTCATAAATGTGGATAACATTGAATTTGTATTCCCTAGATAGATGGACTTTGAGAAATGATATTAGGACTTTGTAGTACTCACTACCAAATTGCCTAAACACGTCCATTTCCCTTTATGCATGATTCAATGTGAACACGGCCAAACACATAAACCTATCACACAACACCCTAATCCATAGACCTAAACACTTTATCTTACATAGCTACTAATATTGTCAAGTTCTACTAAAAGTAGAGAATTCAACCGTTAAGCTCAAAATTGTAATGGCGTGTACTGAGGCATATTTTGTAACTTGTGCTAAGAAAGGGCTTTCAAAATTTAAGTGTTGAAAATTATGCACTTAAAGCCCTTAATCTTCAAAGCAATGACTACTCCAAGAGAGTAACAAATTAGCACAAATCAAAGTTCAAAATTATAGCCTAGACGCTTGTGTAAATGATTAATCTAAAATGAGCTTCGAGTTGAAAATTGTAAATGTGAAACATCTTGGCATGATTAGTACTTCCATATACCTTCCATATACATTCACCACATATCACCTTGGCCAACACAAGTAGGGAAGAATTAATTGATCTTTTAGGAAGTCTATCTAGGGAATACGAATGTTAATATGCTCTACCACGTTCACGGCATTCAATTCCCTCATGAGATCAATTCACTAAAAATGTGCTTTATTTCTAATACTCACATGCATTATATTTGATTTCCATTTACATAATTTCCAAAACACACGTGTTTGATAGAGAGTGTGCCTAGGACTCTGAGAGAAAAACAGAGTGAAATCCAGTGAGGATTAGAGTCGAGGCGAATTACATCCGAGCATTAGAGTATGTAGAATTTGATGCTATGCCATTGAGAGTGTGGGATTTGCATTGTGAGTTTCAGTCATTTGAATGACTTTATGTTACCCACCACTCAGCGGTTTGCACATGTGTGACTCCTCATAAGCACAACTCATTTGATATCTCATTGTGTATGGCTTTGGCTTCGCAAATTGCTTTTAATTTTAGTTTTAATTGTTAGCTTTATGTTTGGGGGTATCGTAGCAGTAAACCTCAGGAGACTCCACTCCTCCTACTAGGGACACCTAGGGGTTTAAAAGGCTTGTGGCACGTGCTAAGTGCTATCGTTTCTCCCATGAAAGCGGACTAACCTAGTTTATGTTTTATTTATGCTTTAGTAGTTGTTAATTTTTAATTTTGTTTTGTTCGAGGACGAGCAAAAGTTAGGTTTGGGGGTCTGATCGCGCTCCAAATGTTCACGTTTAGCGCTCCTTTTCCTATCTTTTTGTGCTTGGTTCCGGGTATTTGACGGATAAATAGTGTTTCAGGTGAATAGGGAAGTTCAGGGGCAAAATTGTCATTTTGGACAATTCAGGGGCAAAAGTGTAAGATTCGGGCAATTATTGAAGATTCCGTGAATAAGGGAGAAGTCAGGGGTGCAGATTGTAATTTGCCGTGCAAAGCACAGCGCGCCTGCCACGTCACCCCCTAGAACGACGCCGTTTTGTCGCTGCATGCGTCACGCCTGACATCACGTGACGTCAGGTTGTCTTCTTCAGCAAACCGGGTCAGCCCGACCCGGTTCAGACCCGACCCCGACCCGGTAACTTCGGTGACCGATTTTGACCATTTTCCAGCCACTTTTTCGGCGGTTCTCTGCCTAGATCGGAAGCCCACTCCACGGTGGTCACGTTGCACCTACTTTTAGCCTCCTATGCAAAGGTTTTCAACTCCAACAAATCTTCCAAACCTCCATGGATGTTCAAGCCTTCAAGCTTGGTTCAGCGGCCATTCTCCCGCCTTCCAGCACGTCCAAGCTCACCAAATCTTGGCGGTTTCATGCCGTGGGAAAGTACCCGCGGTCCAGAAGGTTAGAACTCGCCGCCGACTTCAATTTCTTCACGGCGAGCTTCGACGACGGGCACATACCCGCCGGTCATGGATTTCAAGGTCACCCAGACGACCAACTTGAAGATATTTCCGTCCAAAACCTCCCCAAAATAGTTCCCTATATATATTTCCTCCCCTAACCTAAAACACACTCCCAAATATCCAAATAGCTCTCAATACCTTAGAAAGTTACACCCAAATAGCTTAGTTTAGCTTAGATTAGCTTAGTTTATTTTAGTATAATGTAAATTCTCACCATCCACACCACCTTAGTTATTTTATGTAACTAATATCGATGTTGGGGTTTGGTGTACTTTGTATATTATCTATGATATATGTTGGTTTTCTATATTGAGTTTCAATTCATATATGTGTTGAATTAATTGACAAGTTAATTAGCATATAATACAATTTAGACCTTTCATGAATAACTCTGATGCATGTGTCTTTATTAAATGTGTTAGACTATCCTAGGTTAATAGAATTCAACTAATTGATTGGATAATTACACTTGTACATCAATATCCCAACATCCCAAGTCTCATTACCACTTTTGCAAGACCATTGCATTAGATGGTAATTAATTAGTTAGTTAATTAGTTTAGTTAGTTAGTATAATTTAGATTAAAATGATCTTAGTGTAATTGTAGTGTAATTTAGTTATAGTTAATTTATGCCATCTTAGTTAATGTAGTTATTAGTAGTTTAAATGCTTACTTGCCATCCTCCTTTACTTTTTGCATCTTAGTTTAATTGCTTTCTTGCCATCCTCCAAATTTACTTTTCATGCATGTAAATATGTTGTAATTAGTGTAAATAGTATATAATATATAAGGCTAAAACCGATAAAAGGTACCTCACAAATTCCCTGTGGAACGAACGTACTTGCCGCTATGCGATCGTAACGATCCGTGCGCTTGCGGATAAACATACGCCCCATTTATTTTACGATAGTTTATAGAACTATCGCGTGTCCCGCGTGCGCCGATCAAGTTATTGGCGCCGCCGGGGATACTTTATTAGAACTGTTCCGGGGCGTGTCACTTTCCCTTATTCACAAAATCTTCAATATTGCCCGAATATTTCACTTTAGCCCCTGATTTGTCCAAAATTACATAATTGCCCCTAAACTTCCCTAATCACCTGAAACACTTATTTATCCATTAAATACCCGGTTTTACCCAAGAAACAAGCACAAAAAGATAGGAAAAGGGAGCGCTAAATGTGAACATTTGGAGCGAGATCAGGTGCTTATCAACCTTGAGGACATGAAAGTGTCTTAAGCTTGATTATGAACCACTTAAACTACCTTTACATACAATCCCCAACACGTGGTTTGTCCACGAAATAAGCCAATCAAGATATGGGAATCCTTACAATCTCCCCTTTGGCTATTTCGTGACAAAACCACCACTCACATTGATTCCTCACAACATACTAGAAACTACAGGTCAACAATGATTATCTACATTACAAAGAGATATTTTAAAAAAAATCTTGAAGTCTTCAATCTCTTGTAGATCAATCAATCCCTGAAAGCAAAGTTTCTATACTTTCCAATTCAAGTAAAAAGTGAGTGAATCAAGTGAGAATAAAAACAAGCATTTGCATTCTAAGAATTTAAGCACAACTACAACATCATGCAATAATTGTGAATGCAATGCTCCTCCTCAATGGGTTACCCCCTCAATGTATTGTCTCCCCAACATGCATAATTGCTACCACAATTTGCAACTCCCTTACCACCATTCTACTCCCCCTTTTTGTCATGATATAGGCAAATGAGTAGTCCCCAACCGGGTCACTTAGCAAAGAGAGATGATAGCATTCAAGTCATTTGCATAATCATAAAATGCACTTTATGCAACTCTATCAATGGAGAGAAACAAGGAGATTTATTTTGATAAAATGTGTGAATCAAAAATGCTTTGCATACAAGACATGTAGCATTCAAGTCCAAAATACAATGGTATTTGGCAAAGCAAATGACAAAGGTTTCTAAAAGAATTCAAGCCAATTTCACCATTGTCATGAGAAAAGCAAGGATATAAGTTTTCATTGATTTTAATTTATGAGCAACTATATCCAACTTTATAAGCGAAACATGGCATAATCGACTTTGCACCCTATTTGATTTTTCCGGATAAGATATCCGTATGATAGTAGCCATGTTCAACTAATAAAGAAAGAGAGACATTTGGATTTTTAAATCCTTTGAACGAATACAAGATCCTTTATTCATTTTGAGTCTCATAAGCTTTCACACAAGTTTTGCATTTTAAGAATATGCAATCATCAATTCATGCTTTTTCATTTGAGCATGTTATATGAATTTCATGCTTTTTCAATTTTTAAGCATGTCATTAAGAATCATCATGTCATGGAGATAACTATAGGTCATTCAAATCATATTTCCTATGTAAATCTCCTAGTCCAAAAATGCATGTTTGAACATAAATATGACATGGATTATAAACAAGCAAGGTTAACACTTATTGAATTGAAAACATATATACATATGTGCAACCAAGCTTACTCAAGCAATCAACAAAGAAGCATAAGATTTTTCAAAAAATTGCATGCAACAAGTATGCAATTAGCTCTCTTTGCTTGAGTTCCCCATATGGGGTCATCATCATCCTTCATCAATGAAGGTCATGAGGTCCTATGAACCTACCAAGTCCATTGGACTTAGTTGAACCTATATGAGACTTGTTAGTCTCGTAGCAAGCGGGTTCATCTTTCCTTATCCACATAGATATGACATTTTTCTTCCTAGTGGTCAATGGTTCAAGAGTTCTAGAAATAATAGGATCATGAATATGAATATTTTCCTTCCTATTAGCATGCATTCTAGATCTTGTCATTCTCTTTTCAATCATGCTTTTGATTCTACACAATTTAATAAAATGAAAGCAATTTGGTCTAATGTGACCATCAATACCACAAAAGTTACATGTAGGGATAAATTTAGAATTCATACCATGTCCTTGTGCATGCATAGGAGCCTTCCCATGACTTTGTGGTTGAGCGGGTTCAAACCTTCTTTGTTGTTGAACTGATCTAGTTTGCTTCCTTGTTTCATTTTGCATGATTGGCCTCTTTCCATCGAGAGTCATTTGTTGAGGAATGTTGACTTGAGAGACTCTTATGCGTTGAGCTTGAGGTTGTCTCTTGGGGCTTCCTTCACATGTGCACTTCTTGAGCATTGTCCTAGATCGATTTTCTTCCTAGGTGTGTGCACCAGTGAGGCTTCATTCTTGCCCAAACTCTTGACAACGATGGTCTTGGTTAGAATGGAGATCTCCTTGCAATCTTCATACCAATACCTTTCTTGTCACAAGGGTTCTTTCCAACACCAAGCATGTGGTTAAGCTTCTTGGTGCTTGAGGTCATTCGAGTCAATGACTCTTTAGCTTCATCAAGCTCCCTCTTTAACCCTTCTTCATTCCTCTTAGACATAGCTAGCTCATCACTTAGCTTGTCTTCAATCATCTTGGATGTTTCCACTTGTTTACTTAAGTGGTCATTATGTTGAAAGTTCTAGATTTTCATCCTCTAAATCTTCAATTTCTATTGTTCTTCTTCAATGAACTTTCACACTTGACTATAAAGTCATGAACATCCATTTTCTCTACATTTCCATTTGTATAGTTAGATAAAGAGTCATCTACACTTGAGCTATCTCCTCCACTCTCCATCTCACCTATGGAGTCATTTCCCTCATTTAGACCTTCACCTTGGTCTCTTGAGTTAATGAGAGCCATGTCCCAATGAGTAGCTACCCCTATCTCCTCTAGAGCTACTTCTTCATCTCTTTCTACTATGGGATCTCTAGTCAAGTCATTCTTACCAACAACTTTGTCTTCTACACAACTGGCCCCAAATGCCGTGTAGTCGATGGTAAGCTCATCATCACTTGATGACTTGTCTCTCTTTCCGGAGTCATCACTTTCACTCCACGTGGCGGTCATCACTTTTGCCATCTTGTTCTTCAAGCTCCCACAATCGGGTGAGATGTGTCCTATACCGCCACACTCATAGCATTGGACCCCTTTCTTTTCACTTTTCTTGCCTAGGCTCAAAACTCTTGAAGGGAGCCTTTTTCTTCAAGTCTTGGCCTTTGGATCCAAAGCCCTTATTCTCTAACTTGACAAACTTCTTAAATCTTCTAAGCAACAAAGCCATGTCTTGGTCCGAGTCACCTTTTTCCTCCTTCTCAACCTTGGAAGCTTTCAAAGCAATTCCTTTTTGCTTTTTAGGAGGTGAAATACTAGGAGCCTTCCTAGATTCATAGGCGAGGAGTCTTCCAATTACCTCGCTCGGCTTCATATCCTTGTAAGTGCTATTCTCCTCTAAAGCCGTCACCTTTGATTCAAACCTAGCAGGGAGAGACCTCATAATTTTCTGCTTAACTCTCCTATCC
This sequence comes from Acer saccharum, assembly GCA_030490815.1. Taxonomy (NCBI): domain Eukaryota; kingdom Viridiplantae; phylum Streptophyta; class Magnoliopsida; order Sapindales; family Sapindaceae; genus Acer; species Acer saccharum. Next base: position 11,614,381 of record CM059874.1, read on the forward strand.
GAATAAGGATCACCGAGTTGATGGCTTTGATTGACAATATCCATCAACTTGACTTCAAAGTCATTGAAGCACTCGTCCTCCTCCATCTTAAGCAACTCAAATTGCGTTTGAAGGACTTGTAGCTTGGAATCCTTGACGACGTCGATTCATTCGTGTGCAACCTCTAGGATATCCCATGCCTCATTAGCTATCCTAGTGTTCTGAATCAGTTTGTACTAATTTTCATCCACTGCACATAGAAGAGCATGCCATGCCTTCTATTCCATTTTGAAGTCTCAAACTCTTCAGTGGACCACTGCGCCTTAGGTTTGAGTACTTTTTCTTCACCACCCGTGGGAGTCATCATAGGAGGTGCATACCCATCTTCAATAGCCATCCATACCCTATCATGGATTTGGCACACGTACGCTTCCATCTTGCCTTTCCATGAGGCATAATTCACACCGGTGAGTAAAGGATGTCGTGTACTTGACGCACCCTCATGGTTGCCACCATATCCACTCATTATATCAAATGAATGAAATGTATGCAAAATGTATGAATGAGCAAAAATCACACAAATGCACAACACACCTAAAATGAGTTAGGATCACCTAAGTATATCTAGGAACCCGTTCTGATACCAATTGAAAGTGCACAAATAAATGCTCGGTGTGTTCTAAATATATCTAGAGGGTGGGGGGGGGGGGGGTGAATAGATTTTAATCGTTATTACCCAATTTTTGCATGCATGTCAATTTTACGAAAAAGCCCCTACTAGTCAAAAAGACAAACAAGTGTAATATGGTGCGGAAATTAAATAACACTTGATGTATACATGGAAACCCAACCACTGGGAAAAACCACGGGCTGTTTAGTGCGCTACACTCGAACCTCGAAATCCACTAATTAAAATGGAGTTTACAACCTATGTAGACCTCGTCTAACACTCGGTCAATAACCCCCACTTCTACCACGCGGGCCTTTAAAAGTGGCTCTAGTCCAATTTGCTTGAGGCCTAAGCAATCTTAGCCTCAAGTCTTAATTCTCAATGAATAGATTATGCAACCTATGTGAATATGTATGAATATTCAAATAACAAACAAGGTTAGGGAACCTTAGATGCTTATCTAGGATGATGATATACTCAATTAAATCAACCCTAGATATCAAGAGCTAGATGACATGTCAAATAGCTTAGCTAATCAAGATTAAGCAAAACCTAGACAGCTATCACAATACAACACTAATCAATTCATCACAATCAATTCTCTTTCTTGTATTTAGCATATGATCTAAAACATACAAGTAATTGAAAAGAGATGGCTTGATAGTAAAAAATACTAAAATAAGATGAAATTAATCAAAATCTTACCAAGCAAGTTGTGATGATGCAAACCCATACATGGATGCTTTCTATATAGACATAGAAGATGCAATATGAAATGTGATGCACAAAGGATTTGATTTGAGTGGTTAAAGGTGATTTCTTTTGTATTTTTCTTTGCTTGAAAATATTCTAAGTATGAAATCTGAAAATCAACTCACTTGAATGACCTAAAGTCATAGAGGCATATATATAGGGTGTCAAAACCAAAGTGGTGCGCTAAGTTATACCTATTTTTGCCTTGGGCGCTGTACGTAGAGCGCCTCTTGTACAGCGCCTGTACAGCGCCCATACTCTGATCTCTCGGGAAAACAGAGTGGGCTGTACGTATAGCGCCTTGTACAGCGCCTGTACAGCGACCCAACAGAGATTTAAATCGATCAGGTCTGTACAGCGCTTTGTACAGCGCCCATCACAATGAATGCAATCCTGAGTCTAGAATGAACATGACTTTGGTCAACAAAATGCAATCATGTAAGGCATGCAAGAAGAGATGTAAATGAACATTAATGAGCACATAATAACAACACATACACAACGTACAAGAAAACGAATTAAGCATGAGATGTGAGTGTGTGTGTGCAACTAATCTCTTCAAAGCAAATTAAGCACATAGAAGTTTACCTGTGGTGCTTATCAACCTTGAGGACATGAGAGGGTCTTGAGCTTGATTATGAACCACTTAAGCTACCCTTACATACAATCCCCAACACGTAGTTTGTCCACGAAATAAGCCAATCAGATATGGGAATCCTTATAATAAGTCTTTTAAAAATTTAAAAATCCCTGAAAGATTCGTTAGAATCCGACCCAAGAGCAGTAATTCTTATAAAAAGGGGACTTCTTGGGAGATATAGAAAGATGCAAGATTCTATATTTTCTATATTTGAATTATATACATATAGAAGAGGCGAACAGAACACGAAATTCGTTTTATTTGCCTTGCCTCCAAATTTGAAGGAAGAATTCGTTGTTTAGTTGTTGTTTTCTTACCGATATTACTAATCAGCAATATCGGTTAAAAAAAACAATAAGTATCCCCATGATTCTTTCTACAATTAAATCTTATGTCACCAAATAAAAATTCATTTTTTCGGTTTTTTATTTGATTTTGATAAACTAACTAGTTGTTTGCCACAAAAAAAAAAAAAAAAAAAAAAATTTGAACTCAAGACTCTACTTGATTGAATTTTTATTGAAAGGAAAAAGGCGTGGAGTTGAAATAGCTCACTCAGAACACCTTTTAAAGGGTTATGTGGTACGATTGGATCGAATAGCCCTTATGGAATAAATATTTAGCCGCTTGTGAACCTTCAGGTACTGTCTTATTCAATTTTTGTTCAATTACTCTTTTACCCGCAAATGCAATATAGGCATTAGGTTCAGCAATAATGATATCCCCCGAACATACCAAAACTAGCTGTTACTCCACCAATAGTAGGAGATGTAAGAATTGATAGATAGAATAACTTTTTATTTGATTGATAATCATATAAAGCAGAAGATATTTTAGCCATTTGCATCAAGCTCAAACTTCCTTCTTGCATGCGTGCCCCTCCGAAAGCACACTAGAATAAGAGGTAAAAGTTTATTGGTAGCATACTCGATCAAACGGGTGATTTTCTCGCCTACTACGGATCCCATACTACCCCTTATAAACTGAAAATCCATAACCCTAATTGCGACGGGAATCCCGTTTAGTTGACATGTAGCTGTTTAAATAGCCTCTGTTAATCTTTTTTTTTTTTTTCCCTTTTTTAAGAATCAATATGATCTTTATAAGGTTTCTCTTCAAAATGAAATTCAATGGGATCCAGAGAAACCACGCCGTCATCCATTGGATCCCAAGTACCTAGATCAACCGAAAGTTCGATTCTATCTGAACTTATTTTCAAATAATATCCGTATTGTTCACAAATATTCATTTTTGACTTCAAAAATATCTTATAATTTAATCCAAACAATTTTCACATTGAACCCACAAATGCCTATATTTTTAGGTTACATCGAGATTATTCAAACTTTTCTTATAGTTAAATCACTACCATTCGTACTAGTTTTTATATTGGAACTTTTGATTTATTTTCCTTTTCTTTGGGATTCGTTCTTGTTTGTATATCCTTATTCTATATTCTATCAAATTCGCCTTTTGTAGCTGTTGCACAGCTCCTTATTTATGTAGGAGCTGTAAACAGGGACAGACCTTGGGTTGGGCTAGGGTGAGCTCAAGCCCACCCTAGCCTTTTTTAAAAAAAAAATTGAAAAGTTTTTCAAATAATAATTAATAATTGTCATCAATGACAACCGTGTTAGCGTAGGACTATGAATAGCAACAGCTATATATACTTGGTAGTTGGTAGCTGGTTTGAAGACTTTACGTTTTACCTACTTCAATAGTTCAATACTTCTCTTCACGACTCACGAGGCATAAAGTGAGGCAACAACAATCAGGTCATTAATATCAATTTTTTTTTTCTTTTCTCTTTAATAATTCTTTTCTCTCATCTTTTTTCAAATTTTAGTCCAACCTCTTTATCAACATCAATAATTCATCTTCCAATTAGGTAATATTTTTATTAATATTGTCAAATTTAAATATTTGTTTGCAATTAAATTTTAGGATTAATTATTAGTTATTCAAATTTTAATTTACAAATTAACATTATTGTTTAATAAATTTCATTTTGTTTTGGTTGAAATTTAGATACATGCTTGTTATTTATTTATTTATTTTTTAATTATTCTTTTGTTTTTAGATTTGTTAGTAAATAGTAATATAAATGTATGTTTATTTTTCTATGCGACGTGAATGCTCCATCTAACTTAACTAAACTAATAATTAAATAAATTATACTTTTTTTTTAGAAATTAATAAATTAGATTTCCTTTAACATTGTATTATTTCGAATAAATCAACTATATTATAATATAAGAACATTATATAGGTAAATAATTCTTATTTCTTGATGTATTTAGAAGTAATAAAATAAGAATCAATTTAATGACTTATTTTTGTGTCTTTTATTTATTTATTTATATAGGTCATAATGCAAAAAAGAAACTTATTCCATTATTTTGATAAAAAAGATGACGGTGAGCCATCAAGTAAGCTAAATGCCCCATGTGATGTTAACACTTCAAATTCAAGACCAGACTAAAAGATCCAAAACTCTAAATGATGATACTTAAACTCCATCTCACATCAATACTTCTCATTATGAATGTGATCCCGGAAAGCGTATTCCAATATGGCAATATCCAGTTGACAAGCAAGATGAGATTAGAAGAGCCTATGTCGACATGGGACCATTTCAACCTACTTTTGACTATCCACTCAATCCATGTGGCAGTCAAAGTCGTCGGTTTCAACAATCTTGGTTCATAAAATTTCCATGGATTGAGTACTCGATGGAAAATAATAGTGCATTCTGTTTTTCATGCTATCTTTTTGATAGTCTTACATCAAGGTATCACACATTTACTATTGAAGGCTTTCAAAATTGGAAAAGAGTTGGTGGAGGAGACCAATGCCCCCTTGCAAAATATGCAAAAGAAAATCACAATTCACTACACCACATTGCTATGCAAAATTGGGATCACTTAAAGAACCCATCTCTATATATTGACAAAATGATCAATAAACAATCTTCACAAGTAGTTATACGAAATCGATTGTTACTCAAGACATCAATAGAATATGTGAAGTGGCTAACAATGTAAGGGTGTGGCTTTAGAGGTAATGATGAATCTATCAATTCTGTACACCGTGGAAACTTTATTGAAATGGTAATGTTACAGGCAAGAGTAAACAAAGATATTGCTGAAGTTCTCTACGCGATGCTGCTCAAAATGCCAAATATACATCACCAAAGATCCAACAAGAGCTGTTAAAAGTTCTAGCCGATAGTATGTGTGATAAAATCCGTGTAGAAATTGGAGATATCAAATTTTGTTTCTTGTTGATGAAGCATTGATGAATCTAACAAGGAACAAATGGCTATCATTTTAAGATATGTCGATGACGATGGGTTTATTCGGGAATGGTTTTTTGAAGTTGTGTGTGTTGATGACATGATCGCCTTAACTTTGAAAAGAAGATATGTATTGTTCTTAGTCGATAAACCTCTTGATTGAAAATTTACGAGGTCAAGGTTATGATGGGGCTAGTAACACGCGAGGCAAATAGAATGGATTACAAGCTTTATTCCTTAAAGATTGTCCATATGCATACTACATTCATTGTTTTGCTCTCCGACTTCAATTTGCTTTAGTTGTAGCATCTAAAGAGGTACATGATGCATGGGTTTTTTTTTTTTTTTCTCTAAATTGAGTTCTATTGTCAACTTTGTTGGTGCTTCTACTAAGCGTTGTTCTGAATTAAAATTAATTCGAGAAGATAAAATTGTAGATATGATATCTTTAGGAGAACTTGAGACTGGTACAAGAGCAAATCAAATTCATACTTTGCAACGACCTGGACCTACTCATTAGAGTTCACATTTTACTTCTGTTAGTAGGTTGATTGACATGTTTGGTTCAACTTGTACCCTTATTGAAAAACTTATTGATAATGGGCTGAATAGTAATATACGTGGGGAGGCTAAAGGTGCATATAAAGAGATGAAAACCTTTGAATTTTTTTTATTCTTTTGTTACTGTACAAAGTGTTGGGAGTCTCTGATATGTTATGTCAAGCATTGAAAATGAAATCTCAAGGCATCTTAAATGCTCTAAATTTAGTTTCAAGTACAAAACTACTACTTCAAGAGTTGCGAGATGGATGGAATGACTTTTTTTGGAAGTGTGGCATCTTTTTGTAGAAAGCATGACATTCATATGCCTAATATGAGTGACCGCTACATGGAAGGTACAAGACGTTCTTGTCAACAAAAGAATAATATTACAATTGAGCATTATTATCACTTCAATATATTTAATGCTGTAATAGATTTTCAATTGGTGGAGTTGGATAGTAGGTTTAAAGAGGAAACAATAAACTCCTTGTTCTTAGCGAGGCTTTGAATCCTATGAACGGGTTCAAATCATTCAAAGTAGATTCTACTTGTACTCTTGCTAAGAAATTTTATCCTAAAGACTTTGCTGAAGATGAATTGAAAGCACTAAAGAAGCAATTGAAACACTACAAGTTTGATGTACTTCGTTAGCCACAATTTAAGAATATTTCTTCTCTCCCTGATTATGTCAATATTAGTTTAAAAAAAAAATCACAACACTATTTTTTGATTGACAGGTAATATTACATATATGTATAATTATGACGATTGTTAATTGAAACAAAAAATCACAACTTTTTTTTTTTATTGACAGGTTGATTCGTCTAGTTTTAACTCTCCCTGCTTCCACAGCAACAACAGAACAAGCTTTTTCAGCAATGAACTTATCAAGACATCACTTCGCAATAAGATGGAAAATGAATTTTTAACAAACTCCATGGTAGTCTACATTGAAAGAGAAATTGCTGGTGTTATTGATCATGATTTCATAATTGATAAGTTTGATCTTTTGAAAAAACCGTAGGATACAGCTTTATTAGTATTTGATTGTATTTGAATTTCATGTTTATTTATAATTTGTTTTGACTGTATTTTTTTATTGGTTTTTTTAATGTTTATTTAGAATATACATTATAGAGATCCCTACTTTGTTTTCTTAACTGGGTGTATCTTTATTTTTAATTAATAAAATTTTCTCATAATGTTAATGATCGAAAACAAAAAAAAATATATTCTAGCCCACCCTAGTGTTTAATCCTGGTTACGTCCCTAGCTGTAAATGTTTTAATCATATTTGCTCATGAATGGTTCAGACTATTCCAACGATTTTCATTTGAATCTTTGGACTATTGGGGATGGAGTTACTTCTCTGGTTTGTACAAGTATTTTTTTGTCCTTACTCACTACTATTCTAGATAAGTCGTGGTACAGGATTATTTAGACTACACGATCCAACCAGATTATAGAGCAAGATTTGATAAGTAATAGTCAACAAATTGGAATTCATTTATCAACCGACTTTTTTCTTCCATTTGAACTCATTTCAATAATTCTTTAGTTGCTTTGATAGGTGCAATTGCCGTAGCTCGTCAGTAAAAAATCTTTATAACTAGCAACAGCAATCCAATTCAACTTTTATGTGTTATCACATCTATTTGCCTTCAATTCTATTTGAATAATGTTTCATGAATAAATCAAATAGAAGCTTTTTGGTTCGATCTATTAGCAATATATTCTTTTGTTCTATACTTGTTAGATTATAAGCAATCAAATCACTTGACTTATTGTTCATATTGAAATGAATCGAAACAGTACGGAGTTGGTCAATGATGCTCGAGCATGTACTTATTTTGAGTGCTTATTTTTTTATTGGTATCTATAGATTGATCACGAGCCGAAATATGGTCCAGGCCTTGATGTGTCTTGGACATACACTAAATGCGGTTAATAAATTTTGTAACATTTTCCAATTTTTTGGATAGTAGGCAATTAAAAGGATATTTTCTCAATTTTTGTTATAGCTATTGCAGCCGCTGAATGACTAGCTGAAACTAATTATAGCACGGTGTGTATGAAACTATCTAGGGGGGTGAATAGATTTAAGCTTATTACCCAATTTTCGTATTAAGTCAAAATTACAAAATTACCCCTAAATAAAAAAAGCAATAAATCAAGTATAAAATGCGGAAATTAAATAAGACTTGATTTTTACGTGGAAAACCCTCACGGGAAAAACAACGGGCTAGTAAGTAAGCCACACTCGAACCTCGAATCCACTAAATGTTAAAACGATTACAACCTAATCCCGGAAGTAATCACACACCTACCTAATCCCGGTATGAGTGAACCTAGTCCAATTTGCTTGCGATCTAAGCAACCTAATCCCGGATGCTACACACAAGACTTACTTTCTCTATGAAGAGAATAATAACCCTAAGTGATATATGAATATCCAAATGCAACATAGAGCAAGGGAAACCCTATATGCTTATCTAAGATGATTAATATGCAATTAGAACAATCCTAGATATCAAAACTAAATGACATGTCAAATAGTTTAGCTAATCAAGATTAAGCACAAACCTAATTAGCTATCACAATACAACTTCTCAAACATACATCATACTAATCTCAAACTGCATTCAAAGAATATAAAATAACATACAAGTAATTAATTGAGATTGCTTGTTAAGAGAAACACAAAATATGTAAGATATTAGTGAAAAGCTTACCAAGCAAAGTATGATGAAGAATCTATGCAAGATGACATCTAGATGATCAAAGATGATGCTAGTGATGATTGATGATCATGAAAAAGTGTTTGAATAATAAAAATGAGTTCTTGGAATTTTTCTTCTCTTTGAAAAATATCCTAAGTATGAAATCTGAATATGAACTCTTGTAATTGACCTAAAGTCAAAGTGCCGTTTTTGATAAGTTGGCCTCATATTTGCCTTGGGCACTGTACGTAGGGCTTCTGTACAGCGCCTATACAGCGCCCCTACTCTGTTCTCACGAGAAAACAGAGGGGCGCTCTACGTAAAGCACTGTACAGCGCTCGTACAGCGACCGAATTAAATCGATCAGGTCTGTACAGCGCCCAATGGGGGCTGTTCGTACAGCGCTTCTGTAAAGCGCTTTTGGGAGCACCCAATGCAAAAATGCAATCCTAAGTCTAAGCATGACAAGGCAATTGGATATGCAAGATGCAATCAAACTAACATGCAAGAAGAGATGTTAATGAACATTAAAGCACACAAATAAGACACACAACATACAAGGATTAAACATATGCATGAGTTGTGAGTGTGTGCAACTATCTCTTCAAGACAAGTAAGCACATAGAAATTACCTTCGGTGCTTATCAAGAATGAGGTCTTCAAAGGGCCTTAGCAATAACACCTACACTTAGGCTACCCTTACAAAGAATCCCCAAACATGTGGTTGTCCACGAAATGAGCCAATCAACAAATAGGAACCTTACAATCTCCCCTTTGGCTATTTCGTGACAAAACACCACTCACATTGATTCTTCACCAAAAAAAAATAGAAACTACGGGACTACAATGATTATCTACATTACAAGAGATAAGAAAATAAAACTTCAAGTCTTCAATCTCTTGTAGAACAATCAACCCCTGAAATTAAAGTTCTAACATTTCCAAAACAAGTAAAGTATGAGATTAATCATGTGATATCAAAACAAGCATTTGCATTTAAAAAAAAAATAGGCACAACATTATGCAATGTATGTGTATGCAATGCTCCCCTAACGGTTACTCCCCCTCAATGTATGTTCTCCCAAAGTGCACAATTGCTTCTATATTTTGCAACTCCCCTTACCATATCCTACTCCCCCTTTTGTCATGATATAGGCAAAGGAGTAGTCCCCAACCGGGTCACTCATAGCAACGAGAGATAGAAGTATGCAAGTATTTGCATATACATATAAGTCACTTTATGCACTTCAATTAATTGGAAAGAAACAAGGAGATTGATGTAGATTTGATAGAAAATGTGTGAATCCAACATGCTTGCATACAAGACATATAGCATTCAAGTCCAAAATACAATGGTATTTGGCAAAGCAAATGACAAAGGTTTCTAATTAAAATTCAAACCAATTTCACCAATGTCATGGGAAAAGCAAGGATATAGAGATTATTGATTTCAATTTAAGAGCAACTATATCCAACTTTATAAGCGAAACATGGCATGAGCGACTTTGCACCCTATTTGATTTTTCCGGATAAGATATCCGTATGATAGTAGCCATGTTCAACCAAAAGAAAGAGAGACATTTGGAAAGTAAATTCCTTTGAACGGATACAAGATCCTTTATTCATTTTGAGTCTCATTAGCTTTCACACAAGTTTTGCATTTTAAGAATATGCAATCATCAATTCATGCTTTTCATGTGAGCATGTTATATGAATTTCATGCTTTTTCATTTGACAATAGCATGTTATAAAAGAATCATCATGTCATGGAGATAACTATAGGTCATTCACATCATACTTCCTATGTAAATCTCCTAGTCCAAAAATGCATGTTTGAACATAAATATGACATGGATTGTAAACAAGCAAGGTTCACACTTATAGAATTTGAAAACATATATACATATGTACAACCAAGCTTACTCAAGCAATCAAAAGAAGAGGCATAAGATATTTCAAATTTTTTGCAAGTTACAAGAATGCAAAATAGCTCTCTTTGTTGAGTTCCCCATATGGGGTCAATCATAAAACACATCACTCCACAAGACATATCCCAATAGATCTACTAAGAGTTTTAAATCGAGTAGCATCTAAGGGTTTAGTAAATAGGTTCGCAAGTTGATCATTAGTACCTACATGTTCAAGTACTATGCATTTATTTTCAATAAGCTCTCTAATGAAGTGATGGCGGATGTCAATATGCTTAGTTCTAGAATGTTGAACCGGATTCTTGGAAATATTAATAGCACTCATGTTATCACAAAAGAGAGTGAGAGTACCTTGGTTGAATCCGTAGTCTACTAGCATTTGCTTCATCCATAGGAGTTGTGTGCATCCACTCCCCGGGCTATGTATTCAGCCTCGGCCGTGGACAAGGAAATCGAGTTTTGCTTCTTGCAAAACCAAGACACCAAGTTGTTGCCTAGAAAGAAGCAACCGTCCTATGTGCTCTTCCTATCATCATAATTTCCTGCCCAATCCGCATCACTATATCCTACAAGACTAGGATTAGTGTCAAATGAGTACCAAATCCCATAATTAGAAGTCTCATTCACATAGCGAATGATCCTCTTTACAGAAGAGAGGTGGGACTCCTTAGGATCCGCTTGGTACCTAGCACACACACCCACACAAATAAAGCAAGCTACCTATCATGCCACGATATAACGTTTGTTCCACACTTTTACCACTAGCATCCTTGCTTAGCTTCAAAGTGGTACTCATGGGTGTATCACAATGTTTGGCTTTCTCTAAACCAAACTTCTTCACTAGGTTCTTAGCATATTTAGCTTGGGTTATGAAAATCCCATCATCCATTTGCCTAATTTGCAAACCGAGGAAGTAACTAAGCTCACCAACAAGACTCATCTCAAATTCATGAGACATGACATCAACAAATTGTTGGACCTTGGTGTTGTTGGTGGAGCCAAAAACTATATCATCAACATATATTTGAGCTATGAAAAGCTCATCATTGTCTCTCTTGATGAATAGCGTCTTGTCAACACTACCTCTTGTGTAGTTATTGTCAACAAGAAATTGAGTGAGGCGCTCATACCAAGCCCTCGGTGCTTGTTTCAACCCATATAGTGCCTTCTTGAGGCGATAGACATGGTTGGGGTGGTGTGCATCCACAAACCCCTTGGGTTGTTCAACAAACACTTCCTCTTGCAAGAAGCCATTGAGGAAGGCACTTGACGTCCATTTGGTGCAATTTGAACTTGTGCACAAGAAATGGACAAGAGAAGCCTAATGGACTCTAAGCGGGCAACGGGAGCAAAAGTCTCCTCAAAGTCGATACCCTCAATTTGAGAGTACCCTTGTGCTACAAGTCTCCTGTTCTGCACTATGTTGCCTTCTCATCGGATTTATTCCTAAAAATCCACTTAGTTCCACATGTGAGCTTTTAGGCCTAGGAACTAAAGTCCAAACCTTATTTCTTTCGAATTGGTTTAGCTCTTCTTGCTTGGCAAGAACCCAAAATTCATCATTCAAGGCTTCATCAACCTTTTTGGGTTCTATTTGAGAGGTGTAGCATGTAAAGCTAATGAGATTAGCTATTTGACGCCTAGTCCTAACACCCTCATTCACATCTCCAATAACATCCTCTTTGTTATGGAGTCTTCTAACCCATGGAGCGGGTTCATTAGAGTCCAAGAGAGGGACTCTAGTACTAGGTTGTGTGACCTCATTATTGTCATTGGACGTCCCAACATTGGGAGTCACCACAACCCTCTCCAAAGGAGAGTCATCCTCTAAAACATCCTCCTCCTCATGGTCATTAGACTTGAGCCTTGTATCATCAATGACCACATTTGATGATTCCATGATGGTTCGAGTCTTCAAGTTGAAAACTCTATAGGCTCTACTATTCAAGGCGTAGCCAATAAAGATACCCTCATCACTCTTAGCATCAAACTTGCCAAGTTGATCACGGTCATTTAAAATGTAGCATTTGCTTCCAAATGTGTGGAAGTAGCTAACATTTGGCTTCCTACCCTTCCATAGCTCATAGGAGGTTTCTAGATCCGGGCCTTAGGAAAACTCTATTCCCTATATAGCAAGCCGTATTGACGGTTCGGCCCATAGGTTCCTAGGGACATTGTTGCTAAGCAACATCACTCGGGCCATCTCTTGCAGGACCCTATTCTTCCTCTCAACAACTCCATTTTGTTGAGGTGTCCTAGAAGCCGAAAACTCATGGGAGATGCCTAAGCTATCACAATAGCTTTCAAAAGAGGCATTCTCAAACTCCCTCCCATGGTCACTTCTAATCCGTTTAATGCTTCTAATGTTAGAATTCATTTCATTTTGTAATTTAGTACAAAGCATTTTAAACTTATCAAAAGTTTCGGATTTTTCTCTAAGAAAGTATGTCCATGTAAATCTAGAGAAATCATCAACACAAACAAAAATGTATCTCTTTCCACCTAAACTCTCGGTTTGCATAGGACCATAAGATCCATGTGGAGAAGCTCTAGGGGCTCCTTGGTGGAGAGATACTTGCCCTTTTTGTGCATGCTTTTGGTTTGTTTCCTTGTTGGCAAGGTCCACAAATATCATTGGCTTTCTTCCCAAGCTTAGGGAGGCCACGCACACACTCGAACTTTCCAAGGGTTCTTAAATCCCTAAAGTTCATGTGGCCAAGTCTTTCATGCCACAACTCTATTTGCTCATCCATGGACACATTTGAGACTATTCTAGCTTCAAGACAATAGCAATTATCACTAGATCTCATACCTTTCAACAAGGTTTGTCCATCGGGCTTTAGGATAGAGCAATTATCTTTACAAAACAAGACGGAATATCCTTCATCACTTAGATGTGAAATGCTTATTAAATTGGCTTTCAAGCCATCAACAAATAAAGCATCGGATAAGGAGGGTAAACCGGGAACGGAAATGGTTCCTTTCCCTACAACTTTCTTTTTGGATCCATCACCAAAAGTGACATATCCACCTTCCTCCATAACAAAAGTCTCGAAGAAACTCTTGTTTCCCGTCATGTGCCTAGAGCACCCACTATCTAAATACCAAAAATTAGAAGAATTTGCCTTCAAGGCTATTTGAGCAACATTGCAAACAATTTCATTCTTTCTAATCCACCTAGAAACAGTCTTAGCTTTCTTAGTGGTCTTTGGTACATGGGTTCTAGATGTTCTAGGATCATGCATAATAATATTATCATTCCTAGGAACATGCATCATGGCTCTTTTCTTTTCTTCTCTATCATGCTTCTAGTTTTGTACATTTTAATATATCGAAAGCAATGTGGTCTAATATGACCATCAAATCCACAAAAGTGACAAATAGAGTAAAATAAGGAATCATACCTTGTCCTTGTCTTTGTGGATGAATGGGTTCAATCCGTCTTCGTTGTTGAACCGGTCTAGATTGCTTCCTAGCTTGAGATTGCATGATAGGTCTCTTTCCTTTGTGAGCCATTTGTGGAGGAATGTTGGCTTGAGGGACCCTAGGGGGTTGAGCTTGAGGTTGCCTTCTTGGCCCCATCTTCACTTGAGCATTTGAACTTTGTCCTATTTCTAACTTCTTCCTAGGAATTTGCACAAATGAAGTTTCTTCGTTCTTCAAGCTCTTGACAAACACGGTCTTGTTAGAGGTTGAGATCTTCTTGCCATCTTCATACCCAAGACCCCTCTTGTCACTGGACTCTTTCCAACACTAAGCATATGGTCAAGCTTCTTAGTGCTAGAATCCATCATAGTCATAGATTCTCTAACTTCTTCAAGCTCCCTCTTTAGACTATCTTCATTCCTCCTAGATAAGACTAACTCCTCTCTTAGCTTATCTTCCATCTTCTTGAATCTTTCCACTTGTTCACCTAAGTGGTCATTTTGAGATAAAAGTTCAAGATTTTCTTCTCTCAACATCTTGATCTTTCTTGTGCTCTTGATTGCTAAATCATTAAACTCGGCATGGTATTTAGCAAACACCTTTTTCTCCACAAACCATTTATGGAGTTAGAAGAGGAATCACTTCCTTCTCCACTTGAGTCATTTTCCTCTTGACTCATTTCCTCTCTCTCACTAGCACTTTTGCTTTTATGGGAGGAGGCAAAAGCTAGGAGATTAGCCATGAGCTCTCATCATCCGAAGACTCATCTCCCTCATAGGAGTCATCACTACTTCCACTCCAAGTGGCGGCCATCACTTTCCCCTTTTTCTTCTCAACATGATTTGCACAATCGGGGGCAAAATGACCTATGCACCACACTCGAAACAACAAACCCCTTTCCTTTCGGTCCTTCTTGCCTAGGTTCAAACTTCTTGAAAGAGCCCTTTTTCTTCAAATCTTGACCTTTTGATCCAAAGCCCTTTCTTCTAAACTTCATAACCTTGTTGAACCTTTTTACAAACAAGGCAAGGTCTTCATCCGAGTCATCGTCTTTGCCTCATTTTCATCCTTGGAGGTCTTCAAAGCAATTCCTTTTTGCATTTTAGGAGGTGTGGAGATAGGACCCTTCCTAGACTCATAAGCTAGAAGTCTCCCAATCACCTCACTCGGCTTCATATCATTATAACCACTATTTTCTTCTAAAGCCGTCACCTTTGATTCGAACCTATCGGGTAGAGATCTCATAATCTTTTGCTTGATTCTCCTATCCGAATATGGATACCAAGTTGATAACTTTGGTTGACTATATCCATCAACTTGATCTCAAAGTCGTTGAAGCACTCATTCTCCTCCATCTTGAACATCTCGAATTGAGTTTGGAGGACTTGAAGCTTAGAGTCCTTCACCACTTCGGTTCCCTCATGTGCAATCTCTAGGATGTCCCATGCTCCTTAGCTATCCTAGTATTTTGAATCAACTTGTATTGATTTCGTCCATAGCACATAAGATGGCATGCATCGCCTTCCTATTCCACTTTGAAGCCTCAAACTCTTGCGCGTTCCATTGCGCCTTAGGCTTCAAAACTTCTTCTCCTCCACCACCAGAAGTCATCATGGGTAGATCATATCGTCTTCCACCGCCATCCATGCACGGTCGTGAATTTGGCATATGTAGGATTCCATCTTCCCTTTCCATTGGGAATAGTTCAAACCAGTAAGAAGTGGAGGCCTTGTGCTAGAAGCACCTTCATTGCACCACCATTTCCACCGTTTCCACTCATAGTGTTTATGAATGAATGAAATGAATGCAAATGTATGAATGATCAAAAATCACACAAAATGCAAACACACCAAAATAAGCAAGGATCACCTATGTATGTCTAGGAACCCGCTCTGATACCAATTGAAACTAATTATAGCACGGTGTGTATGAAACTGTCTAGAGGGGGGTGAATAGATTTTAAGCTTATTACCCAATTTTTCGTATTAAGTCTGAAATTTCCCTTAAGTAGTAGTGAAATATACCTAGAGGGGGGGTGAATAGGTATAGGCTCCAAATTCTCCAATTAAAAATAATGCGGAAATATCAATCAAAAACCACACTTGATTAATTTGACAAATTAATTGATTTCACTTATACAAGAGTTAATCAATTTACAAGATATGCAATCAATGAAAGAAATGGAAGATAAAGAAAAGTAAAAGCAAAAATGAACACAAGTGTTTTGACGTGGTAAAACCTCAATGAGGAAACATCCACGGGTTGATACCACAACCACCGGCGAAGCAATCCACTATGTGAAAAAGGACTTACACACTCAAGCTATCACTCATGATATCCGCTCAAGCTATCAACTCCTAATCTACCCTCGGGCTAGTGAATCACCAAGCCTACTTCCTATCCGAGATGTATCCTACACCTCTAGAAAGCAACTTCCTATCCAAGACGCTCACGTCTCTAGGAAGATTTCTTGCTTGCCTATCCGGATCCTCCCGACCCTAGACAAGACTCCCTTGCTTGATTATCCGAGTCTCCCGACTCTAATCAAGACTTCCTTGCTCTATCCACAAAGCTTCACTCACTTTGCTAGAGACTTCAACCTAATGCAAGGCTATGATCTAAAGTGATGCAAGTGATGCAAACACAAACAAATTAAGCTAGATGATCGATCAATCAAGCAAAATGTACATGTTCAATGATAGTCTAGAATATGATTTCAACACACAATCACAAAATTATCTAGAAATCAAGACATGCAAATCAATAAGAACAAAGGTATGAATATTCAATTTAACACTAAAAACCTAGTTCTTAATCAAGAAATAGAACCTAGAAAATAATATGAGATACATCATATATTCAATTTCTAGAATCAATTTCACACACAATCAAGTTTAGCACATATATGTTCAAAACAAATCACAAAGCTAAATCTCAATTAACAAATGATCAAAAACCCTAGCAAGTGATCTAACATACTTCTCAACAAATTTCATCAATCAAATAGTAAGAATCAAGAGATGATCAAAGATGAAATTGAAAAAGAAGAAGTTGAAACTAACATACTGACCACGGACTGAAAATGGATCAGCTGAGAAAAATGGCGAAGTCAGCTGCCTCTGGAAATGCTTGGGTTTGTAGCTCTCTTCGAGACCAACAATTTTGGTTTTTGAATGATGATTTCGAGTTCGTATGAGAGAGATATGATCAAAATAAAAAAACAAAATTGTAGAATTCTGCAGAAAATCTTCAAGTGTTCTTCAAAATTCAACAAAGTGTGGAGGGAAGGAGATGAGTTTAAAAGGAGGAGAGAGAGAGATTTTACGAGCAAATCAGAGCGTGCCATGTCACCTCCCCATGGGGGGCGCGTGGGCCACACGGGAGCAGAGGGCTCCCTTGGCCGTGGGGCCCACGGCCTCCCACACGGGCAGGCCTTGTGGCCACACGTGCTCCCGACTTCTCTCGCGCGCTCCTTCGGTTCTTCAGCCCATATCTTGGGCATCCGAACTCCGATTTCAAATCCGTT
Organism: Acer saccharum; assembly: GCA_030490815.1. Taxonomy (NCBI): domain Eukaryota; kingdom Viridiplantae; phylum Streptophyta; class Magnoliopsida; order Sapindales; family Sapindaceae; genus Acer; species Acer saccharum. Next base: position 11,631,861 of record CM059874.1, read on the forward strand.
TTCGGATTACGAACTGTGACTCTCTTACGCACGACTACGACTACACAACTTTGAAAAATGGTTGAGAAATCATCTCGGAATCCGATGATGAAGTCACACAACAAATGAGAACGAAAAGTAGCATAGTCAACTTGTTTGGACTCGAAACCTTATAAATGAGTAACCGAAACGACCGGAACTCAATAAGGCATTAAATGAGAACATGTTCAAGTCCCAACACAAAATACACAAACAAATAAACACATATTCACACAAGCATGCCATATCAAAGAAATAGTCACAAAGCATGCAATTTCACAATGTTTGTCATACAAGATCAATGCATGAGCATACTATGAAGTGTGTGAATGTGTTATACCAAATGTTTGAACCACGATGCAGGGACACACATGTATGAATTGTGTGTGTGTGCACTAATGCCTTGCAAGAGGATAGAAGTCAAGATTTACCTTTGACGTTTTTCACCTCTTGAAGACGACTTTTGCACTAGACGTTGCTCTTCACTTTAAGCTTCCTTTCTTCAAATAATGTCCTAAGCAACAACTAATACAACATAGAGTGTTTTGCAATGGAATAAGCCAATACAAATCATAAACCTTACAATCTCCCCCTTTGGCTATTCCATGGCAAAAACACTCAACCTCACCATACAATGTTTCACTCAAATAAACTCAAGATGATAGCATACTCTCAATCTCACATTACAAAGAAATTCCTAGACTAAAAAGTCTTCAAGTCTTCAAGAATTCCTCTTTCGGTCTTCAAAGTACCTATGAGAGAAAATAGCAACCAAACAAGAGATCTTCTCTAAAGAAGAATGGTGAGTTATTTAACCAAACAACAAACATAGAAGATATCCCTTATCTCATACACAAATGCATTATCTCAAGTGAATAAAATATGTTCATATTAAAGCATTCCCTTAGTTTCCCAATTCCAAGACCAACTATCCTTAACATTATCAAGAAAGAATTCTTTCTCCCCCTTAAGACAAGAATTCTCCCCCTTAAGACAAAGTCACAATTAAGCACAAAGAGGAATAGATTCACACAATTGGAAATTTCCACACAAGGTGTGAAGTATACAAAAACTCCCCAATATCAAACATGGTGAGGTATACATTTTCCCCCTTTTTGTCAAGGAATAGACAAGGGACACAAGAGATAAAGAACGAGATATTAAGCAAACAAATCGTATAGAAAGCGAAAGTTGAATAAACTAAAGCTCCCCCTTAACATATGCTCCACATATTATCAACAAGTAGATTTGTTCACAAGGGACATCACACAATCACACAATCAAGCAATAAGAGAAAATATTTCATAACTTGTCAAAGTCCAAGAGAGAATCATAGATTTTCATTAATCTCTCAAAAATATTCTCACATTGCTAATGAATCAAGCACATAAGCAAATGTGTGTGTGTGAATGCTTCTCAAATATATAGTAGGAGTAATTGTGATATCAACATGCAACTCTATCCACACCTATCCATCTAAAGCCTTTCCAAAAATAGGTCAAACCGATATTCATTCGGTTTTTTGCTTTTAAAATGAATAGATATCAACATATGAGCGTGTGTGTGCATGTGGCTCGTTTTCCCGTTTCTATTTGTCAACCCGAGCTTTTTCACAATTCTCACTATACACCAATAAGCCTTTTATTTTTCATTTCTTTTAGGCTTAGAATCAAAGATTTTTATTTTTTTCTTTTTAATGATTCATTTCAACACTTCTTTGATTTTACTAACAAAAACATATACTCCTCATGGCGGCTTTCACTCATCACAATAGTGGTAGCCCTTTCCTACATTGGGTGGCTTTACAACCAAGGTGTATAGCCCTTTCCATGAGGGTGCTCGTTGATTACTATGTAGTGCCGAAGCAAAATGGATACATACCATAGGTCATCTATCATGTACTTAACAATAAACTTCTAGATGCATCCATTATCTACACATATTCAACCACAAAAACTCAAAAACTAAAACATACAAGAGAAGCATTAGTGCACTTTTCAAAAATAAGATTTTCAAGCTCAAGTGCTTGATCTAAAACAATAAAAGATACTTGTTAAAGATCATTACTTCTCAAGTGAGTAGCTCTTAAAGACAATGATATTCAATTAAAGTTTTGCTCATCAAGCCACTCACAATCACACAAAGACATCAATCAACACAAATCATGCCAATGGACATTCTAAGAGTTTTAAACCTCTCTTTGTCCAAGGGCTTAGTGAACAAGTCCGCAAGTTGATTTTTAGTAGGCAAATGCTCTAGAGTAACAATAGAATGTTCAACTAGATCTCTAATGAAATGATGCCTAATGTCTATGTGTTTAGTACGGGAGTGTTGAACCGGATTTTTAGAGATGTTAATGGCACTTAATTATCACAATAAAGTGTCATTTTTCCTTGTTCTATCTCATAATCCTTAAGGATTTGTTTCATCCAAAGTAATTGTGTGCAAGCACTTCCGGCCGCAATGTATTCAGCTTCGGAAGAGGAAAGGGAAACCGAATTTTGTTTCTTACTTGACCAAGAAACCAAGTTATTACCAACATAAAAGCAACCGCCGATGTGCTTTTTCGGTCATCTATGTTTCCCGCCCAATCCGCATCACAATAGCCTACAAGGATATCATTGGTATCAAATGAATAGAATAGACCAAGACTATGAGTACCTTTGATGTACCTAATGATCCTCTTGACGGCTTTTAAGTGAGATTCCTTGGGATTTGCTTGGAATCTAGCACACAAGCCAACACTAAAGCAAATATCGGGTCTACTAGCCGTTAGGTAAAGTAGACTACTATCATGCTTCTATAAAGGCTTTGGTCAACACTTTTCCCTTTTTCATCTTTGTCAAGTTTTAAAGTGGTGCTCATGGGAGTTTCAAAATCTTTTCCATTTTCTAGGCCAAATCTCTTAACTAGATTTTTAGCATATTTAGATTGATTCAACATTATGCCCATGCTAGTTTGCTTACTTGCATTCCTAGAAAATAATTCAACTCACCCACCATACTCATTTCAAATTCACTTAACATAACACTAACAAATTCATCAACCTTGGTTTTATTAGTAGACCCAAAAACAATGTCATCAACATATATTTGTGCAACAAAAATATCATGATCATGATATTTGATAAACAAAGTTCTATCAATGCCACCTCTCCTATATTAGTTGTCAATAAGATATTGAGTCAACCTATCATACCAAGCTCTTGGAGCTTGTTTAAGGCCATAGAGAGCCTTTTTCAATTTAAACACATGATTAGGAAGTGTGGGTCTACAAAACCCTTAGGTTGTTCAACATACACTTCTTCTTAAAGGTATCCATTGAGGAAAGCACTTTTGACATCCATTTGAAATAATTTGAATTTTTTAATGCATGCAATGGACAACAAAAGTCTAATGGACTCGAGACGAGCAACCGGGGCAAACGTCTCATCAAAGTCAACACCCTCCACTTGAGTGTAACCTTGAGCCACTAGTCTAGCTTTATTCCTCACAATCTTGCCACTTTCATCGGTCTTATTCCTAAACACCCATTTAGTGCCTAATTACATTTATATCTTTGGGTCTAGGAACTAAGGACCACACTTCATTCCTCTCAAATTGATTAAGTTCTTCTTGCATAGCCCCAACCCAATATTCATCAACAATTGCTTCATTAATATTTTTGGGTTCAATTTGAGAAGTATAGCAAGCATAGGATATTTGGTTAGCAATTTGATTTCTTGTTCTAACCCCTTCATTTAAGTCACCTATGATGTCTTCTTGATAGTGTAAGTTTCTAAGTCTTGGGTGAGAATGTTCAACAACTTGGTCATTTTGTTGATTATCATTTAAAGCATTTTCCAACCCTTGACTTACAACTTCAACATGACTATCATTTTCATCATCTTGACTAGAAACACTACTAGCCACATCAATAGGTGTTTTAGTGTCATTCAACATGTTTTCTTTAGGTTCATTGACACCATTATCATCACACAAATTAAGCATGCTAAGATCATCTATCTTCACATTGATAGACTCCATGATAGTCTTAGTAGTCAAGTTAAAGACTCTATATGCACGACTATTAATAGCATACCCAAGAAAGAGACCAACATCACTTTTGCATCAAACTTTCCTAAGTGATCTCTATCATTCAAAATATAACATTTACTCCCAAAAGTGTGGAAGTAACTCACATTAGGCTTCTTGCCTTTCCAAATCATAGGACGTTTGTTTTGTGCCGGGCCTTTTGAAAACACGATTTGACACATAACAAGCGGTATTGACCGCCTCGGCCCATAGGTTTCTAGGGACTTTCTTGCTATTGAGCATGACCCTAGCCATCTCTTGCAAGACACGGTTTTTCCTCTCAACAACACCATTTTGTTGAGGAGTTCTAGGTGCGGAGAACTCATGAGAAATCCCTAAACCATCACAAAACTCACTAAATTTTGCATTTTCAAATTCCGTCCCATGATCACTCCTAATGCAACATATTTTCTTGATATCAAGACCTTTTTCATTTTGAACTTGATTACAAACTTTTTAAAGTAATCAAAAGCCTCGGTTTTGTTTCTAAGAAAATAAACCCAAGTAAACCTAGAGAAGTCATCAACGCATACAAAATGTATTTTTTGCCATTAATGCTCTCGGTTTGAATTGGCCCCATTATGTCCATATGCACAAGTTCTAAAGGTCTCTTGGTAGCTATGTAAGAATTTTTCTTATGAGACACTTTGGTTTGCTTACCTAATTGGCAAGGTTCACAAACCACCTCAAGCTTTTTACCAAGATTAGGAAGACCTCTAACAATGCCATGTTTTTCAAGTTTTTTCAAATATTTAAAATTCATGTGACCCAAACGTTGATGCCACAAATCAAGCTTGTTGCACTCATGTGCCATGTTGCAAGTTAGATGATTTATCTCAAGACAATAGCAATTGTCTATAGACCTTTTGACACTTAGAACAACATTGCCCTTTTTAACAATTATAGTGCACACATCTTTGTTAAAGCTAACTTCTTTAAAAATTTCACACAAGTGAGTAATGCTTATCAAGTTAGCTTATAACCCATCAACATACAAAGTATTGCGAAGTTTAGGCAATCCAGGGATACAAATTGTTCCCTTGCCAAGAACTTGCTTTTTGGTACCATCACCAAAAGTAACCCAATCTCCATCCTTTAAAACAAGATTCTTAAAGAACTCTTTGTTCCCGGTCATGTTCCTAGAGCAACCGCTATTTAGGTACCAAGAATAGGAGGAGTTGGCACGTAAAGCATATTGTGCAACATTACATTTAGATGTGTCTTTTCTAATCCACACATTTTTCACAACATGCTTCTCACTCTTACTTCTAACATGCTTTGACTCAATATTAGGCTTTTTAACATGCACCTTGACCTCATTGGTCACATCTTCAAAAATATCAAACAAAGCATTATCAATTTTCTTATGCATAGTAGAGTGAGGCACAACACAAGATTTAGCAAGCAAGTCATCAACAACTTTCAACAACATGCTTTTCCAAGGTCTTCCTAGGTCTATTTCTATATCCATACATGGATGATTGCCTAGGTCCATTCAAAGACATATCATGAAAAGCATTATCAAGTTTGCATTTCCGAATGTACTCAAAGCATCTAGGTCGAATATGTCCTATCATATTACAATGATGACAAATAGGAATAAATTTGAGAAATTTACCATTTGCATTTGCTTCCATAGCATTTGGTCTTCTCACAATTTTACCTCTTTGAAGAGCAACCCTTGATGCTCACCTCTTGCATTTGAGGTTGTTGCTTCTTGATGCTTAAGTTGTTGAGTTCTTCCATTGAACATCCTTGTTGATGAAGAGGCACCTCCGGTAGCTTTCATAGCTTTACCTTGAGAGAGTGTACCTACAATTGATTCAATGCTTGCTTTGACAAAAGTAGATTTGTTAGATGAAGGAGTCTCCTTCTCATTGATATAACCCAAACCTCTTTTGTCACATGGATGCTTTCCACTTTTAATGAGGGTTTCAACTTTATTAGAACTAGATGACATCTTGCTAATCACCCTATTAGCCTCATCAAGTTTCTCACGAAGCATCCTAAGTTCAATGGCATATTTTTCCGCTTTGTATCACTAAACAAAACATCTTTATGTGATTTATCAAGCCATTGTTCATACTTTTTCTCTTGATTTAAATGCTCATTAAGTTTGGATTTAAGCACATTTTCAAGTTTCTTAGCATTAACAAGAGAACAATCTCTTTGCTCAATTTCTTGCTTCAAGATACCAAGTCTATCATTGCTATCTTTAAGATTCAATTCTAGACTTAGGATCTTGTCTTTAAGTTCATGAACTCTTTGAGCCAAGATCATGATTCTCTAACTTCTTGTTGAGGGACATATTGACATTGGATAAACGTTCATTTTCAAAAGTAAGATCATTGATCTTTTTCTCATCTAAGTCAATATGTTCAACAAAAGAAGCCACATAGGAATACACTTCCTTAATCATGATTTATCACAAACAAAAACACAAAAGACACTACAAAGAAAGGATCTATCTAAGTGCGTCTAGACACCCACTTTGATACCAAATGAAATTTCCCTTAAGTAGTAGTGAAATATACCTAGAGGGGGGGTGAATAGATATATGCTCCAAATTCTCCCAATTAAAAAATAATGCGGAATATATCAATGAAAATGCACACTTGATTAAATTTGACAAATTAATTGATTTCACTTATACAAGAGTTAATCAATTTACAAGATATGCAATCAATGAAAGAAATGGAAGATAAAGAAAAGTAAAAGCAAAAATGAACACAAGTGTTTTAACATGGTAAAACCTCAATAGGAAACATCCACGGGTTGATACCATAACCACCGGCGAAGCAATCCACTATGTGAAAAAGGACTTACACACTCAAGCTATCACTCATGATATCCGCTCAAGCTATCAACTCCTAATCTACCCTCGGGCTAGTGAATCACCAAGCCTACTTCCTATCTGAGATGTATCCTACACCTCTAGAAAGCAACTTCCTATCCAAGACGCTCACGTCTCTAGGAACATTTCTTGCTTGTCTATCCGGATCCTCCCGACCCTAGACAAGACTCCCATGCTTGATTATCCGAGTCTTCCCGACTCTAATCAAGACTTCCTTGCTCTATCCACAAAGCTTCACTCACTTTGCTAGAGACTTCAACCTAATGCAAGGCTATGATCTAAAGTGATGCAAGTGATGCAAACACAAACAAATTAAGCTAGATGATCAATCAAGCAAAATGTACATGTTCAATGATAGTCTAGAATATGATTTCAACACACAATCACAAATTATCTAGAAATCAAGACATGCAAATCAATAAGAACAAAGGTATGAATATTCAATTTATCACACTAAAACCTAGTTCTTAGATCAAGAAATAGAACCTAGAAAATAATATGAGATACATCATATATTCAATTTCTAGAATCAATTTCACACACAATCAAGTTTAGCACATATATGTTCAAAACAAATCACAAAGCTAAATCTCAATTAACAAATGATCAAACAACCCTAGCAATGATCTAACATACTTCTCAACAAATTTCATCAATCAAATAGTAAGAATCAAGAGATGATCAAAGATGAAATTGAAAAAGAAGAAGTTGAAACTAACATACTGACCACGGACTGAAAATGGATCAGCTGAGAAAAATGGCGAAGTCAGCTGCCTCTGGAAATGCTTGGGTTTGTAGCTCTCTTCGAGACCAACAATTTTGGTTTTTGAATCGATGATTTCGAGTTCGTATGAGAGAGATATGATCAAAATAAAAAAACGAAAATTGTAGAATTCTGCAGAAAATTCAAGTGTTCTTCAAAATTCAACAAAGTGTGGAGGGAAGGAGATGAGTTTAAAAGGAGGAGAGAGAGATTTTACGAGCGAATCAGAGCGTGCCATGTCACCTCCCCGTGGGGGGCGCGTGGGCCCACGGGAGCAGAGGGTTCCCTTGGCCGTGGGGCCCACGGCCTCCCACACGGGCAGGCCTTGTGGCCACACGTGCTCCCGACTTCTCTCGCGCGCTCCTTCGGTTCTTAGCCCATATCTTGGGCATCCGAACTCCGATTTTGAATCCATTTTCAGATTACGAACCATGACTCCCTCACGCACGACTACGACCACACAACTTTGAAAAATGGTTGAGAAATCATCTCAGAATCAGACGATGAAGTCAACACAACAAATGAGAACGAAAAGTAGCATAGTCAACTTGTTTGGACTCGAAACCTTATGAATGAGTAACCGAAATGATCGGAACTCAATAAGGCATTAAATGAGAACATGTTCAAGTCCTAAACACAAAATACACAAACAAATAAACACATATTCACACAAGCATGCCATATCAAAGAAATAGTCACAAAGCATGCAAGTTTCACAATGTTTGTCAATACAAGATCAATAAATGAGCATACTATGAAGTGTGTGAATGTTTTATACCAAATGTTTGAACCACGATGCAGGGACACACATGTATGAATTGTGTGTGTGTGCGCTAACGCTTGCAAGAGGATAGAAGTCAAGATTTACCTTTGACGTTTTTCACCTCTTGAAGACGACTTTTGCACTAGACGTTGCTCTTCACTCTTTAAGCTTCCTTTCTTCAAATAATGTCCTAAGCAAAACTAATACAAACATAAGTGTTTTGCAATGGAATCAAGCCAATACAAATCATAAACCTTACAAAGTCAAAATTACGAAATTACCCTAAATAGATAAAGCAATAAATCAAGTAAAATGCGGAAATTAAATAAGACTTGATTTTTACGTGGAAACCCTCACGGGAAAAACCAGGGCTAGTAAGTAAGCCACACTCGAACCTTGAATCCACTAAATGTGTAAAACGATTACAACCTAATCCAAGTAATCACACCTACCTAATCCCGGTATGAGTGAACCTAGTCCAATTTGCTTGCGATCTAAGCAACCTAATCCCGGATGCTACACACAAGACTTACTTTCTCTATGAAGAGAATAACAACCCTAAGTGAATATATGAATATCCAAATGCAACATAGAGCAAGGGAAACCCTATATGCTTATCTAAGATGATTAATATGCAATTAGAACAATCCTAGATATCAAAACTAAATGACATGTCAAGTAGTTTAGCTAATCAAGATTAAGCACAAAACCTAATTAGCTATCACAATACAACTTCCCAAACATACATCATACTAATCTCAAACTTGTATTCAAAGAATATAAAATAACATACAAGTAATTAATTGAGATTGCTTGTTAAGAGAAACACAAAATATGTAAGATATTAGTGAAAAGCTTACCAAGCAAAGTATGATGAAGAATCCATGCAAGATGACATCTAGATGATCAAAGATGATGCTAGATGATGATTGATGATCATGAAAAAGTGTTTGAGATAATAAAAATGAGTTCTTGGAATTTTTCTTCTCTTTGAAAAATATCCTAAATATGAAATCTGAATATGAACTCTTGTAATTGACCTAAAGTCAAAGTGGCATATATATAGGGGGCCAAATCAAAGTGTGGTCGTTTTGATAAGTTGGCCTCATATTTGCCTTGGGCGCTGTACGTAGGGCGCTTCTGTACAGCGCCTGTACAGCGCCCCTGTTCTGTTCTCACGAGAAAACAGAGGGGCGCTCTACGTAGAGCGCCCTGTACAGCGCTTTGTACAGCGCCTGTACAGCGCTCGTACAGCGACCGAATTAAATCGATCAGGTCTGTACAGCGCCCAACGGGGGCTGTTCGTACAGCGCTTCTGTAGAGCGCCCAATGCAAAAATACAATCCTAAGTCTAAGCATGACAAGGCAATTGGATATGCAAGATGCAATCAAACTAACATGCAAGAAGAGATGTTAATGAACATTAAAGCACACAAGTAAGACACACAACATACAAGGATTAAACATATGCATGAGTTGTGAGTGTGTGCAACTATCTCTTCAAGACAAGTAAGCACATAGAAAATTACCGTCGGTGCTTATCAAGAATGAGGTCTTCAAAGGGCCTTAGCAATAACACCTACACTTAGGCTACCCTTATAAAGAATCCCCAACATATGGTTTGTCCACAAAATGAGCCAATCAACAAATGGGAACCTTACACTAGCCTCTTTAGTGACACTCGCAATCGTACGAGGTCAGAGAGTAGTACAATGCTAAGTAAAGTTCGTTCCCAACGAGGATCGAGTGACCGATTACCGAAATTGATTAGTCTAAGTACTATTCAAACAATCATTATGGAAGGTTTTCATACTTGAATATTAACGAAATTTAACTAAGAACAAGGGTATATGCTAATACGAAAGAGAAATAACAGTTAATAAACTCGGATGTAATATGGAGAAACGATGCTAGGACTTGACTACACCCCAACCTCTATTGACTTCCGCTCTAGACTCAATTGCACACCCAAAATGTGCTCATCTAATTCATAGACTCATGCACCCTAATATTAACCTACAATCTCGGTCGAGTAAAATAGGTTACACCCAAAATCATACACAAGCCTATCTTTCGATTACTTAGAATATATGAGTGGGTTTGTTAAGGATATTGGCACACTAACGAATCTATACGCTAGCCTAAGTAGGTCTACTTTTCTAGACATGCATAGAAGACATTTCGTCGAACACGTGGTGTGCGTCTCCAGTCAGTACATAACACACCACAAAAATCATTCAAAAGGAGATCAATCAATTGAAAGCTTTAAGAGCACTAAAACATCCATACAAACTACAAGTTGCACATAAAGGATAAACAAATGTCAATATAAATATATAGTCATGGGTGGGGTTTCATCAAATACTAGCACTAAGTGTTTAGCTCATATCACAAAGTGTAGCCATACAATGAATATACTCAAATGAATACATGGAAAACATTAAGGACATGGAAAGAAGAAACTATGTAGAGTAGCTCCTCCTCCTTTGCTTTGCTTTTCTTCTTCCAAGCTCCTTCTTCAACTCTCTTTTGCCCAATAGATGAAATGATGGTAGTTGTGGTAAAGAGAAGTGATGGGTGTATTTGGATGTTAGGGAGATATGGAATCTTCGTGGGTTTCAGAGGATGGAGATGGTGTTGTAAGAGGAAATGAGTAAAGGTGAAGTCTTGGTGTAATTTGGGAGAGAGGATTCGTTGTTGTGTTGTGTTTTTCGTTTCCTTGTGTGTGTTCTTGATGATCTCTCTAAAAGAATTAAAGAGAGGTATATATATGGTTCCAAATAGGGCAGAATTTCATCCAAAACGACAAAATGATGGACTGCTGCAGTTGGGGTTTGTCACGGTTGGAGAAAACAGCATCTGAACCGCAATAACATTTTGGAAGTTTCTATCGCTAGACTGCCGCGGTTGACCAGCCGCGGTTGTCCAACCGTGGCACTTCAACCGCGGTGAATTGCTGTCACTTTAGTGCCGCATGCTTTCTACGGTGGTGAGCTTGAGTTGGTTGGCCATGGAAGTTGGAAGAATTGGAGTTAAGAGAAAAACATTGCATGGAGGCCTGAAAAGGGAGGCAAACAGACCGAGAGGAGGCACGCCATCGATCTAGGTGGAAAACCACCAAAAACTATGTCGGAAAACGGCTAGAATGGTGGCGGGTTGAATCCAGGTCGCGGGTCGGGTCGGGTCGGGTCGGGTCGGGTCGGGTCGATTCAGAGGGTCTGAAACCAGGTCAGTTGCATGAAGAAAACGACGTGACGTCATGATGACATCACGCTAATGCAAGCACCTACAAGCCAAAACGCATCGTTTCACTTATGACGTGGCGTTCTGCGCGCGTTGGCTGGCAAATTACAATAAGCACACCTCAACTCTTCTTTAATCACTGAATCTTCAATATATTCTCCATATTTGCAATTTGACCCCTGATTCTCCAAAATTACACCAATGCCCCTGAACTCTGAATATACCATTTGGAGATTTTTTGTCACTCGATTGCCGCAGTTGGACAACTGCAGCACTTCATGGCCAAAGCTCCAAACTCTCCACATTTGCGCTTTATGCCCTCGGATCTTCCCTTCAATACCAAAACACCTCTGCTATCAACAATATCCTACAAAAGCCTCAATCAAGCCATTAAACACTCAATTTTACCCGAGAACCGAACAAAAGCAACGAAAAGGGAGGCCAAAAAATCTAAAATATATTAATGGCATCCCTTTATTTACCAAAATGCCACTCATTTGATGGAATTTGATGGAATTAGATGAAATGGCCATTAGTGTCACCATTAGTGTCACAAAGTTTGCCAATAATGGTCATTTTGGAACAACTTTCCAATTCAATGTCATTTTGATAGTGTGTCATCAATTCGATGGCCATTAGGGTAATTATCCCAAAAGATATATCAGTTCCTTATATGTGAGTCATTGGATTTAAATACTTTGATTTGGCTGCATGTACTTGTCAAAGTATCTTTTAAATCTAATGGCACACATGTAAGGAACTAATATATTTTATATCAGTTCGAACTGATAATAGAAAGACTGTATATATATATATATACTTTGAGTCAAAGTATGTAAATTTAATGGTCCACATTCTTCGTCTTAATATATTTTATATCAGGACGAACTGACAATAAAGAAATTATATATATATATATATATATATTAAAAATAATAAATATAAAAAAAATCTTTTTTTTTTTTATACAATTCCAACTCTAACAACGAACTTTCTTATTTCAAAAAAAAATTCTTCTACAGCGCTAACTTCTTTAGCACAACTCGATTTATTTACACATAATAATGATTTTCGATTTATTTATACATAATGGTTTAATTATACATAATTTCTTTTCTTTTCTTTTTTTCCTGAAGTATTACAATTATACATGGAAGAAGATCGAAGAAAATGGGTTATTATTTTTTTAAGAAAAAGAAAATGCATCTGTCTTTTTTTTTTTTTTTTTTTATTTATTTATTTTAAAGGGAAGAAAAAAGACATTACGTTGTTGGAACAGTAAAAAAAATTAAATAAACAGAGAATCTTTTACATATATTATCTTTTCTTTAATATATTTATCTTATCTTTAATATATTTTTTCAACTTCCAAATATAACTATGGGATAAAACCAACACTTAGGGGTCGTTTGTTTTTTTCACTTAAAACTTAATAGGTCTGAATTGAACTTATTAAGTTGTTTTGTTTGTTTTTGTAAGTGGTCAAATAACTTAAAAATATCAAAAAACAGCTTAAAATAAAAAGTAAGAAATCCTGACTTTAAACTTAATTCTAAATCACTGGATTACAATTAAAATATTCTCTTTCAAGTCTATCCTCCAAGAGAATATATTTCCAAATTTATCTAAAGTTGATATGGTGTAGAATTTTTTTCTTTTAACATATTTCTTATTTTAAACGGGTTTTAGGAAAAAAAAAAAAAAAAAAAAAAAAAACCTAATTACTTCTCATACTGACATTTTTCAAGGATTGAACAATTGAATTTCTCTCCTACCAAATTCCGGTAAGAACTCTTTATTTATTTATCTAACTATTCGTATAGTGCTCAATAAATTTGTTTATTATATTGAGTATATTTCGTGGCTTGAAGATGTTATAGAATAATTGTATATAAAAAAATTCAAGAACCTTTTTTTTATTTGGTTTCTGCTGCATATGATCCATGAAACCAAAAAAAAAAACAAAATGGTTCCATGAATTATATACACCGGAAACGTGACAACATACAACATTGAACTTAAACTTAAACTTTTTTTTTTTTTTTTTTTGACAATAAATTGAACTTAAACTTTGTTTGCAAAACATGCAAATTTATATTCTTTGATGAATTTTTTATTTTGTGAAATTGAACCGTGTTTGTAGAAAAACATACAAAATGTTTTAAATAATTGTGCATGTTAAATTACTTCTTTTAATTAGTATGGGTATAAATGTAAAATTGCTTATTATCATACAATTTTATTTTTAAAAAAACAAACATATTGACAATACAATTCAGATGTGAGAAAAAAATAACAAACAAACATGTCATTCAGGTTAAGATTTCAGTCATTATTCAGTCTTCACAAAAATTTAGGACCGTTAGTCTTCAGACAAATAAACAAACGACCCCTTAGATTTGGATGTCATATAGTTTCCTTATATCAGTACGCAACGATAGGAAAACCAATATATATATATATACTGTGGTATTCACCTCAGTGCGCACTTATGTATTTATATCAGTACAATGCATATCATGAGTCATTGATTAAGTATAAGTTAATGTTAACTAAGTCAAAGTAATTGAATCTAACAACTCATATGCATTGTACTGATATAAATACATCAATGCGCAATAACGAGAACACCACCGATATATATATATATATGGTCTCGTTTACATCAGTGCATACTGATATAGCTATATCAATACCAATGCATGTAGACCACTGATTATAGAGAAGCTTTGACAAATGCATACACTTTGAGTCAAAGTATGCAAATCTAATTGTCCATATCCAATGCACTGACGAAGTTATATCAGTGGGCATTGATGAAGTTATATCAGTGGGCACTGACTTGAACATTTCTATATATATGTATACACTAGCTTGCATATAATGCAATTGTCATCAGATTTGTATTCTTCTATTTTTACTCTCAATGAAACTAAAAAAATCTACGACCTCAAAAGAAAATATGATTAATTAATTAATAGAGATGTCTTTTGAATTTATCAAAATGTCGATATTTTCTATTAATTAATTAATATTAATATTTTTAAACTTATCAATATGTTAATGTGATTAACTAATTAATAGATGATATGAGGTTGGTTTGGTGGTAAACTCATCATAATCGTGTGATGAGGTTGTGGATTCAAGTTCTCCTCTACAAAAAAACCTCGAATTTATATAATATTGTAATACTTAAAAAAAAAAAAAAAAATTAATAGATATAACTTTTGAACTCATTTTATATTTTCTATTAATTAATTAGTTAATATGATTTATTTATTTAAGATCAATGACTTTTGATATTACCAACCTGTTCATGTTTATTAATTAGTTAATAAGTATTAATAATAATATGACATCTTCTATGGATAACAACAGCCACAAAAATTGTTTGTGTTTAATTGTAGTTAATTAGTTGACTTATATTAGCATAAATATGCTTCAAATTGTTCCAGGTAATTTATATTGTTCATGCTGATTTTTTGAAATTTGGGTTCATTTGGCTACTTTTTTGATGATAATATTAAGTTGATAGTTAGATGGGCAATTCGAATACTGTTATTTGGGATTGTTCGGCTACCCATTTTTTTACGGCTGAATTTTGTACATAATTGAACCATTGAAAAAAATTTCACAAAAATTTGTAGTATCAGAAACTGAATCAATTTATTAACGAGAAATCCAAATATAAAATAAAATGTCAATTTATTATCTTAAACAATGAAATTAAATGAGATCTTATATGTCTAATATGTTTTTTTTTTTTTTTTTACATTATCTATCCACTTATCTAAACCATGTATTTTTTATTTTTTTTAAAAACATTTTGTCATTAGAAGGATTCAAACCACAGACTTGTGAGTCATTTGCCCAAACCCCCAACTCATTCAACATATTAATAATAGTATATATATAAAAAAAGTTTTGTCAAATACATATTTCCTATGGGTGTGCACTTACACTTATATAATGAAAATTTAGGACATCAAAATCTGAGTGATGATTAGATTTCTTTATCTGTAAATTTTTAATTTTACAAAGAAATTCATCTAAAAAAAAGCAGATTAACACGAGCGATTACCAAATCATGTAAAATGAATTTTTTTTTAAATCACCATCTGTCTTTATTTCATTAATAATGAAATCAATTGGGCTCCACTGCATCTACTTATTATCTGTGTTCTAGTAAATGCTAGGCGTTAGTCGGGCGATGGACCAACGTCTAGCGCCTAGGCGGCCTAGTCAGCACCAAGGCGGATTTTTAGACAGCTGTTTTTTTTTTTTGCTTTTTCATTTTATTTATACAACAACTAATGTATAGATATATATATATATATTGCAGGCCCAATTGACTATTTGATAATTGCTATTTGGCCCAACTTAGTTAAGTTTGATAATTGGCCCAATTGCCAACAAAAGACAGGCCCAATTAACTTAGATAAGTTTGTGTTTGGCAGCTGACCCAATTGTCAACAAGCCCACCAAGATGACTAAGTTAAGTTAGGGTTCAGAGTCAATTTATAAAAAATCATCTCTTCTCACTTTGACGGTGGACGCAACTTTTCATTTCAAATGTACAAAATCATCTCTTGTCACTTTGCGATTGAAAATGGTTTTTTGGGCAAAATTAGTAATGGATTTTTGGGCAAAATTAGTAAGGGATTTTTGGGTTCCAATTGAGTTATTGCATAATTGAAAAGGGATTTTTGGGTTCAAATTTAGTTATTGCAAAATTTTTGGGTAAAAACGTTGACGTTTTGGGGTGTTTAAACAAAAACGATGCCTTTTTATTAAACCCTTTTTTTTTTTAAATCGGTCTAGGCGGAGTCAATGGCTTTGACTTTGCCCAGACCTAATTAATCGTCTGATTTTTTGCCAAGTCGTTTGATTTTTTCGTTGACCGTTGACTATTGATCGATTTTTTTGGCCGAATTTAGCCAACTCGAGACGGTCGGACACCGCATAGCGTCTAAGCGGCCGCCTAGAGCGTTTCTTCGAACACTGCTTATTATAAAGAAAGAAAAGGCTCATAATATACACCAATGATATATATATAGTGGTTCTCTCGTAAGGGATCCCTTATTTTAATTTCGGTAAGGACCTTGATGAAATCATGTCAATTTCTATAAATTTTGATCTGAATTTTTTTATGGATGATAAGTTTAATGAAATCTACCTATTAATAAAATTTAAGAATTTTTCAAGCACTACAACTATTTATGCCGATTTTGTTAAATATGAAGGCATCAGAAAATGAGTGAAATATAGAAAAATTCAAGAAAAATAGTTGTAGTGCTTAGAAAATTCTCAAATTTTATTCATAGGTAGATTTCATTAAACATATTATCTACAAAAAAATTCATATCAAAACCCATAGAAATGGATGTGATTTCATCAAAGTCCTTACCGAAATTCAAATAAGGGATCCATTATGAGAGAACCACTATAAATATATATATATATATATAGGGGCAGGATCCATGGCCTCAATTTTTGACACAATTTCTTACACAATTTATTGACCTTTAGATTGAATTGGTTTGAATGGTTGAGATTAAGCTATAGTTTTAAATACAATAACTTTCATACATCATTTACAGCTAATTAATTCTTCTCTCATCTCTCTTCTTTAGATACTATCTCTCCTCTCTCTTCCCAATTGCCTCAGTAATCCCGCATTCTTTAATGAAAAAACCTGCATATTTTTTTCTTTTTATATTTTTTTATAACTTTCTCTTCACTTCTCCAGAAACCGGAAGTTTGGAGCATGTTTTATTCTTCGTATTTTATATATTTTTAGTTTCATAGAAAATTAAGCATATGGTTTTCTTTTTTGTGGTTAAATTGCTATAAATCGCCTATCTACATATGTGAATAGATGATGCTAATTAGATTGTAGATTCAAACCTTCTTTTCATTCTTTTTATTTAATTGTGATGCTTCTTGGATTATTTAGTCAAAAATATTATGGAAGACAATTATATTGATTTTAGTTAAATTTTAAAAATGAGTCAATAATACAATGGAAGATTAGAGTTAGTTTTGTTCATTTTGAGAAGATTGCCACTTCATAACATATATTTTATCTGGTTCTTCAAGATCAACGGAATGAAAGTTAATGTTAGGGAGGGCACCAATTTAGACTTATTTGGTTGATTTAGTTGATTTTAGTGGTCATTTGAGTAGTTGAATTTTTAGTATTTGAATAATCAGAAAAATCCAGTTATGCTGAATGTATTAGATGACAAAGAATTATTGAGATCGGTGAAAGAGAAGAGGGGAGAGAAACAGAAAGAGTCGAAGAGAAAAGGTAGAGAGAGGAGAGAGGATTGTGAAAGTTAATACAGAATAAAAAAAACAAATGGTAGAGATAAAGTTATTATGGGATGAGATTGTGTAGTTTACAATGTCTTAAAGAATAAATCTCAACCATTCAAATGAGCTCAATCTAAAGGTCAATAAACTGTGTAAGAAATTGTGTCAAAAATTGGGGCCATGGATCCTGCCCCATATATATATATATATATATATATATATATATATATATATATGTTCAAGTCAGTGCACACTGATATAACTTCATTAGTGCATTGGATGTACACTATTAAATTTACATACTCTGACTCGAAATGTATGCACTTGTCAAAGTTTCTTCATAATCAGTGGTCCACATGCATTGGTACTGATGTAGCTACATCAGTGCGCACTGACCAGAACGGGGGACCATATATATATATATATATATATATATATATATATTCACTGTGATGATACTAGTATATAGAAACCACGAAATACACAATGAATAAGAACTTAAGAAACTTCAATTTTCTGGTGGAGTTACTAAGGGGCTGTCCGGTAACCCAAAAAAAGGGTGTTTTTGTTTTTGTTTTCAAAAAACAATTTCAAAAACGTGTTTGTTAACCGTTATTCATTTTATTTTCAAAAAACAAAAGCAAAATGGAAAACAAAATCAGTGTTAAAAGTGAAATATTTGAAAAACAACTAAAATATGTTTTCCATTTTGTTTTTCAACAAATAAAAAACTCATTTTTCTTTCTCCATCGTTCAACAGATCATCTTCTCTGCGTCTTCTTCTTCTTCTTCGCCCACCACCGATCTCTTCTTCACCCATAGTCGATCTCTTATTCGCCCGTTGCCGATCCATTCTTCGCCCTCCGCCGATCTCTTCTTCTTCTTCCAATCTTCTTCTTCTTCTTCTTCTTCTTCTTCTTCTTTTTCTTCTTCTCCTTCTTCCGATCTTCTTTTTCTTCTTCTCCTTCTTCCGATCTTCTTCTTCTGATCTGCTTCGTTTTCTTCTTCTTCTTCTTCTTCCTCTTCTGATCGGTTCTTCTTCTCAAACAAAATAAACAAAAAAAAAAAAAAAAATGAAGAGAGGAAATCTAGAAAATTTCTCAGATTTCTTCATTAAAATAAAAAATAAAAATTGATGTAGGGTAAACGGGTGGAGCTGTTTCTTCTTCTTGTTGTTGTTTGGGTGGAGCTTTTAAAAAAAAAAAAAAGTTGCTTGTTGTTGTGTTTCCAGAAATTTTCCAAAATTTGCTTGTTGTTGGGGATCCAATTGTGGGGGAATATTATTACAGGCAAAGTCTTGAATTTGAGGGGTGGGTATTGGAGGATGATTATTCTCAAATTTTATGGGTAATACATTTGATGCTTTGAAACGGAATTTGTAAAGGCTATGTTGTTGTCACTGTAATTGAAGAGAGGAAATCTGGAAAGTTGAAGAAATTTGGGATTGGGGAGTCTTGTATGTACAATTTAGTATATTTCAAAGAACTGTAAATTAATGGATTGTGTAATTAACATAGAGAAATTGTTTTGGTTAGATAAATTTCAAAAAATTTTAGTTAATCTACCAAACGCGTTTTTCCCATTTTTATTTTCAAAATACAGCTTCCAGTATATGCTACCAGATGTGTTTTTAGAATTCAAAACTGAAACCAAAAACATTGTTTTCATTTTCATTTTTATTTTTGAAAAACAACAGATGAAAAACGCTTACAGGATGTGCTCTAAAACCTCTTGATCTGTCGCTCAATTTTTCAATTGATAAACTTTGAGAGAAAATCATAATGAAAACTCTGAGGTCGTCTTTTTTTGTTTGCAACCTCAATACAAACACTGACGTTGGCTGGAGAGAGAATCACAATTTTAACACAATTTATTTTTAAAAAATCAAATGCAAGAGCATCTCTAATGCAAGCGTGGCTTGTGAAAAAAAAAAAGATGTCACGTAGGATAAATAGACGTTATGTTAATAATTGTGTCTCCAATGCAGCCATACATATTCAACCTCAAGTTGACGTGACAAAAAAAATTATTAGACATTGTCAACATGACTGTACACTTTCAGATGGTCTGTTGCACAGCTATTTTTAGGTTGACTCAGCAAGCATTTAAAACTAACATTAATTTTTCATATATTTTTGGTAAGAAAATAAAATAAAAAATAAAACAGGAAAAAAAAAATGGACACATCATTAAAAAAATTGTGTTTTAGACGGAAGTATTGGAGATCAAATTTTGAGTTGATTGTCTATCAAGTCTATTTTTATGCCACATAGGAAGCAAGTCTCCTGACATTGTTGTCATGTCAACAATTATTGGTATACAAGCCACTTTTGCATTGGAGATGCCTAACTATTGGATGAATCCAACACTCATACGCTCATATTTAAATGTTCTAAATTTTCTTTAGATATTTATCATAAATAAAGAACATAATAATTAAAGTCCATATCAATGGATTATGTGAAGGGAGATAAAAACTTGCATCTTTTTAACCATTCTTTATCATGAATCAGACTTCCAACCATGTTCACCAATCAGTGGTCTTCATTCTGGGAACATTTTCATAAAAAGAAATAGAAAATAAAAATTCATAAATTTCTAATCGACATCTATAAAACTACAAATGTCAACTGCCAACTGTACATACATCAATTTCACAGATTCATAAGTAACTCTATAAAAAGAAACTGCATTTTTTAAGAAAAAATTGAAGATAAATAAATAAATAAATAAATAAAATAAAATAAAAAAGTTTGATTGATGGGATTAAGAGAGATATAGTAGGTAGTAAGGGTGAGGGTTTAATAGATCGGTTCTTTTTTCAATAGAACCCATAAAGTCCGGTTTCTAAAAATATGAATGAAACAAATACTCGGTGTGTTCTATATATTAATCTGGGGGGGTGAATAGATTTTATCCGATTTTACCCAATTTTCATAATTAGTCAATTTTCACGAAAATACCCCAAACTAGCAAATTAACAAATCAAGCATATAAGTGCGGAAATTAAATGACGCTTGATTTTTACGTGGAAACCCTCAACAGGGAAAAACCACGGGCTGGTAAGTGCACCACACTCAAACCTCGAATCCACTAATTGTGATAACGTTTACATCCTAGGTTGACCTCAACCATACTCGGACTATAACCCGCTACCACTACCCGCAGGCCTGTAAAAGTGGACCTAGTCCAATTGCTCGATCCTCGAAGTCACTACTTGTAATGATGTCCACAACCTAGGTTGACCTCAACCATTTTCGGCCTGTAACCTACCACTACTACCCGCAGGCCTGTAATAGCAACTCTAGACCAAGACTTACTTCTCCAAAGAGATCAACACCCTAAGTGAATATGCAATGATATCCAAATATGCAAGATAGAGCTAGGGTACTCTAGATGCTTACCTAGGATTATATGATGACAATAAAAATAATCCTAGATATGAAAATAGCTATATGTCATGGCATACAACTTTAGTTATGTTAAGGATAACCAATCCTAAATACAATAGCTATCACAAATAACCCACAAACATTCAAAAGATTAACTAGTTGATTAAAATACAATCTATCAACCTAGTTATCAATAAATCACATAAGAATGTTTATGGCATAGCTTTTAGGCAATAATGACCTAATCAATTAAGCTATCAAAAATAATCACAATCATATAATGAGATTAATTAGCTAGATTTAAAATAGGCATGAAAACCTAGCTAACATAAATAACCCAATCAACACATAATCTCAATCATGTATGTAGAAATTATTCAAAGAACATACAAGTGATAAAAGAGATAAATTGATAAGTAAAAACACTGAGATTAGATGAAATTAGTGTTTAACAAATCATACCATGTGTGTTGAAGAAGACCCATACATTAGCATATACTAGATGAACCTAGATGATGCCTAGATGATGCCTAGATGATGATTTGTGCATGCGGAAATGGGTTTAGAGATATAAAGATGTAATCTTTAAGCTTTTTCTATCAAGTCTCTTTTTCTCTCTCAAGAATATGGAGCCTCTCTCTCTAGGGTTTGATTTTGTGGCTCTACACTCAAAATGATGAGAAAGATATGTATTTATAATGTCCAAGTGAAACTATGTCGTTTTGGAAGAAATGAAAAAATTATGGGCATTTTCGCGGTACACGCGTCAGTGTAGCGACTCAAGATTCGAGCGCTTTGAAACATGACCAAACGACATCACAACCTTTCGTATGATATATCGTTGAAAAGGTATGGATGTCTACTTTCTACTTATTTTTACAGAATGACATTTAGATGTCTGTAGAAATAGTTATGGTCAATTGAGTGACCAAATGTCAGAAATGGACAACAACAGAGTTGCCCTGTTTTGGTTGTAATTTCGGAGATTTTAAAACCAATCCAAAAGGTCATGAAATATTATGAATAATATACCGTTGGAAAGGTATGAGTGTCTAGTTTGTACAAAAATTTTCAAAACTCATTTTGAAGCTTTGTGTAAAAAGTTATGGCCACAAGACCATACATAGGTCAGTGTTGAAAATCATTTAAATCATTAAAATCCAATCTCTTGAAACTAGACATTTTACTCCAAACACCCCAACCAAATCTAACACTTATCCAATAGAAGAATGAGACCTTCTCAAGTGGTCAATCATCGCGCTAAGACATGCACACCATCATGCAAGCGCAGACGTTTCCGATCACACAAACGGAAACGAATTACACCACACTTAAGACTAACATTAAGTGCAAGTGTGGGAAGTGAATGCATCCTAATGCCTAACATGTCATGGCATTTCAATGAATAAGATGCAATCATTTAAACATGCATGAAGAGATATTCAACAATTATGAATGCACACATAAAAAACACACAACATATAAGAATAAGAAATATGCATGAGTTGTGAGTGTGTGCAACTAGATCTCTTCAAAGCACGTAAGCACTAGAAATTTACCTTTGGTGCTTCTTCTCTTGAGGTCTTGAGAGGGCCATTGA
Organism: Acer saccharum; assembly: GCA_030490815.1. Lineage (NCBI taxonomy): Eukaryota > Viridiplantae > Streptophyta > Magnoliopsida > Sapindales > Sapindaceae > Acer > Acer saccharum. Next base: position 11,654,882 of record CM059874.1, read on the forward strand.
ACTTTCACCAATTCCTAAGCTGCCCTTACAACAAGCCCCACATGTGGTTTATCCATGAAATAAGCCAATTAATAATTGGGAATCCTTACAATGAACCGATCTAATAAAATTGACAAATGTCAACCGATAAAAAACCAACCGAATTGAGACCGATCAGTTCGGTTCGGTTTTGGTTATATTGGGCCAAATTCATGGGCTTTAATTAGTACACATATTTTCTTATTTTAATCCTTTTGGACCTTTGACCAAATTCAATTATGGGCTTGACAAATTGAAAATACTAGTTTAAAATAATATTTAGCAAAAGAAACAAAGAAAATATATATATATATCATGTGACACACTTTCATAGTTTTATAGTTTCATAGACTTTTAAACATTGAACTAGGGTTTTTTTTTTATATATAAGTTGGATCTCAGTTTGGTTTTCCGGTAATAGCGAACCGGGAAAAAAACTGATCCAATCGGTTTTCAAAAAAATAAACCGAACTGAACCGACCAACATAAGAAAATCGAAAAAAAAAAACCGATTGGATCGGTTCGGTTCAGTTTGGTTTATTGGTCTTTTGCCTACCCCTAGAAGTAGTAACCATGTATTTATAGGACTCATGAGAAAGTTCAAGATCACTCTTATAAATACAATACAATACAATGAACTCACACATACATGCACCACATTAACTAATACATAAATTATCTGAATACATGAACACAAACTCCTAGAACTAATATATAAATTATCTAAGAGGAATGCTAAATACGCTCTCCCAACACATTCTCTCAATCCACTCTCTCTTCTTTTTTTGACTCATGTCAGTATTTTACTTTTTCACTTGAAACTTGAGTCATAATAAATGGTATGTTGGCTCATATTATTTATAACTTAGACAAACAATTCTCTTCCCAAATTGTCCTTTTCTTTTCACCAACTATAATTTATAATCTCTTTCATCTAATTAAAAAAAAATTATTTTTGAGTTTTTTTTTTTATAAAATGATGTTTGATAGTGTATATATATATATATATATATAGAGGAAATAGAGGTATATAGCACTTTTAAATTTTTGACTTATACAACTATCACACTTTAATAACTCTTGTTTTAATAGCACCAAAAATGGAATTTGAACAAAAATACCCCCCAGCTTCTTTTTTTTTTTTCTCTTATGTGTCCTTCACCTTCTTTCTTCTTCTTTTTTCCAAAACCTTCATTGATGGAGCTTCAATGGAGGTGCCATCGCCGACTGGCAAGTTGATCGATAAAAGCACTAGCAAAACGTCCGTCGTGCACCATCCATTATAACGGAAGTATCCATTTTCAGTTTCGAGCTGTATGGAGAGAGAAACGAAGCCAAACCGGAATCGTCTCCCAACCTTCATCGTCAAATCTGCGACGATCCGTCACGAATCCGACGAAACCTATGGTGCCAACGAACTCGTCGTCGTCCGATCTTCCAGATCTGACTATCTCCGGAGTCAACCGGCGCCGTCGTCGACTCGTCACTGTGACCATTGATGGAGGTCGAATAGAATAAGTCTCGAACAAACTTGAATTAAGTCTCGAAACGCATCAATAAGTCTCGAAAACTCATGAATAAGTCTCGAATTTGCAAAATAAGTCTCGAATTTAACCTAATAAATCTCGAATTTTCGAGAGAAAAAAAATACAAAGGAAAAGAGTAAGTGGGGGTATTTTGGTCTCACCATCTATTTTGGTGCTATTAATAATGTGGTGCTATTTGCACAAGCCCTCCCCCAAAAAGTGCTATTTAATTTTTGAACCCTATATATATATATAATGATTCTTACAATCAATTTTTTCATATTAAATAAATAGCAATATAAATTATTATTTTTAAGGAGAATAAATGATGTTTAGAAGTAAAAAAAAAAAACTCAAAAATGTTTTTTTTTTTTTTAAATAATAATAAACTCAAAAGGATTTCATAAAGAATTAGATGAAAAAGATTGCAAATTATATTCGGCATAAATTATGTTTTTTAAAGGATTATAAATGATGTTTAGGAGTAGAAAGAAAAAAAAAACCTCGAAAAACTCATAATGGATTTTTGGAAAGAATCAGATGATTTCCTCTTTAAAACAAAAGGAAAATAAAAGAATTAAATGAAAGAAATTACAAATTATAGTTGGTAAAAGGAAAGAGCAATTTGGGAAGTGAATGATTTGTTAATGTTGTAAGTAATAGAAGCAGACAAACCATTTATTATGGATAAAATTTCATGTCAAAAAGTAAAATATTGACACGTGTCAAAGAAAGAAGAGAGTGTATTGGGAGAGTGTATTTATCATTCCTCCTAGAAGTAAAATTTTGTTATAAAAGAAGAGAGAGTGGATTGAGAGAATGTATTTATACCAATTTTTCTCCTATAGGCACATAAGTGTGAACATATTTATAGCGCACTTATCCATCTTATCAATTTTTGCCATGTAGGCATTATTTGACCCAATTGCATTACTTTTTCTAGTAAATGCCTATGGGAGAAAAACGCGTATTTATACCCTCTACTGAACTATTTATACCTCATTTTTTAAGTTATTTAGTATTTTTTTTCCTTTATCAAATTACTTAAAGAGATATACAATTTTTATTAAAAAAAATCTTGTACAAAGTAAAACTAATAAAACTCTACTTTCCATAATTCAAAACCCTAATTACATAGATTATTTCAAATCACTGAATGTTTACTATTTTTGTTTATATTTTTTTACAGATCTCAATCTCATGTTTCCCATGTTTAATCTTTATTGATTTTATTGTTTCACATGTTTGTTTTGTTTGCTATTTTTTTTTTTTTGTCAATTTAATTTCTTTCAGATCTTCCAGACATACTATGATTTGTGTCAATTCTTTTATAGATTTTATTCCGGATCTTCTAAAGTTAGTTTAATGTTATTTACCAAGGAAAAAAACAATGAAATTGTACCAAGAAAACATAATCTATGACGAAACGAAATCACACCAAAACCCTAACTCAATAGCTCAAAAAAATCATCAAACCATTAATATAACACTCACAATCCACCACCAACAATCCAATTGACTAAAAAAAAAAAAAAATCACATCTAATAAGGATGATTTCACCATGAAATAAGAAGAAAAAACAAGTCATGCAAATGGATATGAGAAAACTCTATATAAAGATTAGAGATTGAGAGTATACAAACGTAGTTAGATTGCTTAAAGCATACCTAGAGAGGGGGGGGGGGGGGGGGGGGGGGGGGGGGGGGGGGGGGGGGGTGGGTTTGGAATAGGTTTTACGGCTTTTTCAATCCTTTGAAACAAACTTATGTTTGTCCCTTAAGGTAGCTTTACACACAACATATAAATCAAACATTCATACATAGACAAGATAATCATGTAATCATTTAAGCATTGTCTATATATATATATATATATATATATCAAGGAGTTGCATGAAGCAGAATAACATAAAATCTCAACAACAAATAATACTTGCATTCCAATATTGTTCAATGTATTACAAGTATAACCAGATATAACTATACACAAATATAACAATATACAAAAGAATTATATTTACAATTATGATCAAAATGAAATAGCTTATAGATCACACTTTACAAAATCTTGTTTCAATATGCATCACAAGTGAATAATATTCAATAAGATTAAAACATACACTAAAACAAATAAGAAAAAAAGAGATAGAAAGAATTGACATGTGAGATTTTTTAACGTGGTAAAACCTCCAAAGAGGAAACATCCATGGGTTGAACTATAACCATTGGGTACTATATATATTGGATGATAGATTAGAAATTCTTCAAAAGTGACCAACCTTGATCTACTTCCTATTGGATTCTCTGTCTACCTAATCCCTATTGGAAGATACAAAAGCCCTCAATGATGCGAAGCCATCATATATTGGAGTCCATACCAAACCAACATCGTTGGAAGATTAGAAATTCCTCAAGAGCTAATACACATCCCATAAAACACTCTCTATTGGAGTCTATGTCTAACCAAACGCCCGGGCCTACCAATAATGCAGCCAACTCTCTATCCAAGGCACTCATGCCTCTAGAGAGCTTCCCATGCATAGTTATCTGGACCTTCCCGATCCTAGCCATGACTTCTTGCTTGGTTATCTGGACCTCTTGTCCTAACCAAGTCTTCATTGTTTGACTATCTGAACACCTTGTCCTAGTCAAGACTTCATGCCTTTTACAAGGACTTCCTAGTGTGATCATGTGAATGCAAATGATGCAAACAAGCAATACAACATAGAACATGTGATCAATACATTCCATGGAACAACTAGACCTAAACATGTGAGAACACAAGTTATAATAGTCTAGATACAAAACTTGAATAAAACCTAGAGCATGTGAAAACACCTAACACAAATAGCTCCTAGTTTCATTTACACAAATAACACTTGAATAAACCATATACATGAAGCACAAATTCAAGATGTTACAAACATACACAAAAATGCTAGGATCACAAAATTTATTCAATGAATATTCTAGCAAAAGATTTAAAGTAAGGATATAATGATAAATCACTTTAATCCTAGATAGCTCTAAAAACACATACATATGAATTAATCCTAGATTTTATCAATCAAAGAATCAAAACACATTTCAAGGATTATTAATCATAAAATGATTCAATCAAGTCACAAATAATCCTAGATATCAAACTAATCACAATACAACTCTCAATCATGTGAAAAACCTAGAATCCAAGAAACTAGTTCACATATGTCTCTAATTAGACTTTTGATTAGGTTTGATTATGAAGCTATCTTTCTCAATAGCATTCACCATACATACACATACATATAGAAGAAGAAACCCCAAGCAAATTGAAGGTTATAAAAGAAGAAATCACAAATATATGAACACTACCTCAATTTCATAAGCTGGTTCATTTTTATGGGTAGAACCACCAGAAATCTCGATCAAACAGCTGCAAGATCACTTGGAAAAGGTAGAGGACTCGATTGCAAACAATCTCCAACTGAATCACTCAATTTCAACTTCGTATGAGAAAGTTATGGTGCTTGGAAAGTGAGAAAGAGTTGAGAGAAAATTCAGCACATATGGATTTCTATTTTTTCTTCTTGGAATGAATGAGAGGGAATAGAGGTGATTTAAATGAAATGGAGAGAGGGAAAAAATGAGCCAATGGGCTGCTGCCACATCACCATGATGTGAGGAGCGCGTGAGGCACACGGGGGTAGAGGGGTGCCCAGGCCGTGAGCCTCACAGCCTCTCTCACGCGCCTACAAGGCTTGGCCATTGGCCAAGCTTTCTCCTCTCGCGCTCCACTCGCGTTCTTCGACCATATTCGGGCCTCCGAACTCCAATTTTGAATCCGTCTTTGAATTATGAATCATGAATCCCTCACACACAATGAAGACTAGAATTCATCTCAGAATATAATAACGAAGACAACTCAACGAATGAGAACGCAAAGTAGCGTAGCTACATCGTTTGAACTCGAAACATAATGAATGAGTAACCGAATTGACCGGGACTCAATAAGGAATCAAATGAGATTATGTTCAAGTCCAAATATAATAAAACACAAACATATAAACACAAGATCACACAAGTATACCATTTCCTAGACATAGTCCTAGAACATGCAATTCTACAATGTATAACAATATGAGTTCAATGCATGAGCATACTAAAACATGTGAATGTGTTATATAAATGGTGTACAACAATGCAAGGACACTCATGATTGAATTTTGTGTGTGTGCCTATGCCTTGTAAGATAAATATGGTCTAATATACCTTTATCGTGTAATGTAGCACATTCCTCTTTGAATACACCTTCTTGCATGAATTATGGCCAAGTCTTTCTTTGAAGCTTTGAATCATCATATCTAAGACCACTAAGCAATACAAGAAAAACATCATTTTGATATAGAATATATGCCAAGACAAACCAAAAACTTATCAAAAGTTTCAGATTTTTCTCTAAGAAAGTATGTCCATGTAACTCTAGAGAAATCATCAACACAAACAAAAATGTATCTCTTTCCACCTAAACTCTCGGTTTGCATAGGACCCATGAGATCCATGTGGAGAAGCTCTAGGGGCTCCTTGGTGGAGAGATACTTGCCCTTTTTATGCATACTTTTGGTTTGTTTTCCTTGTTGGCAAGGTCCATAAATACTATTGGCTTTCTTCCCAAGCTTAGGGAGGCCACGCACACAATTAAACTTTTCAAGGGTTCTTAAATCCCTAAAGTTCATGTGGCCAAGTCTTTCATGCCACAACTCTATTTGCTCATCCATGGACACATTGTTTGAGATTATTCTAGCTTCAAGACAATAGCAATTGTCACTAGATCTCATACCTTTCAACAAGGTTTGTCCATCGGGCTTTAAGATAGAGCAATCATCATTACTAAACAAGATGGAATATCCTTCATCACTTAGATGTGAAATGCTTATTAAATTGGCTTTCAAGCCATCAACAAATAAAGCATCGGATAAGGAGGGTAATCCGGGAACGGAAATGGTTCCTTTCCCTACAACTTTCTTTTTGGATCCATCACTAAAGGTGACATATCCTCCTTCCTCCATAACAAGAGTCTCAAAGAAACTCTTATTTCCCGTCATGTGCCTAGAGCACCCACTATCTAGATACCAAAAATTAGAAGAATTTGCCTTCAAGGCTATTTGAGCAACATGGCAAACATTTTCATTCTTTCTAATCCACCTAGAAACAATCTTAGCTTTCTTAGTGGTCTTTGGTACATGGGCTCTAGATGTTCTAGGATCATGCATAGCAATATTATCATTCCTAGGAACATGCATCATGGCTCTTTTCTTTTTCTTCTCTATCATGCTTCTAGTTTTGCACATTTTAATATATCGAAAGCAATGTGGTCTAATATAACCATCAAATCCACAAAAGTGACATATAGGAGTAAAATAAGGAATCATACCTTGTCCTTGTCTTTGTGGATGAATGGGTTCAATCCATCTTCGTTGTTGAACCGATCTAGATTGCTTCCTAGCTTGAGGTTGCATGATAGGTCTCTTTCCTTTGTGAGCCAATTGTGGAGGAATGTTGGCTTGAGGAACCCTAGGAGGTTGAGCTTGAGGTTGCCTTCTTGGCCTCATCTTCACTTGAGCATTTGAACATTGTCCTATTTCTAACTTCTTCCTAGGAATTTGCACAAATGAAGTTTCTTCGTTCCTCAAACTCTTGACAAACACGGTCTTGTTAGAGGTTGAGATCTTCTTGCCATCTTCATACCCAAGACCCCTCTTGTCACATGGACTCTTTCCAACACCAAGCATATGGTCAAGCTTCTTGGTGCTAGAATCCATCCTAGTCATAGATTCTCTAATTTCTTCAAGCTCCCTCTTTAGACTTTCTTCATTCCTCCTAGATAAGACTAACTCCTCTCTTAGCTTATCTTCCATCTTCTTAAATTTTTCCACTTGTTCACTTAAGTGGTCATTATGAGATGAAAGCTCAAGATTTTCTTCTCTCAACATCTTGATCTTTCTTGTGCTCTTGATTGCTAAATCATTAAACTCGGCATGGTATTTAGCAAGCACCTTTTTCTCCACAAAACCATTTATGGAGTTAGAAGAGGAATCACTTTCTTCTCCACTTGAGTCATTTTCCTCTTGACTCATTTCCTCTCTCTCACTAGCACTTTTGCTTTTATGGGAGGAGGCAAAAGCTAGGAGATTAGCCATGAGCTCTTCATCATCCGAAGACTCATCTCCTTCAATGAAGTCATCACTACTTCCACTCCAAGTGGCGGCCATCACTTTTCCTTTTTTCTTCTTATTGTGATTTGCACATTTGGGGGCAAAGTGACCTATGCCACCACACTCGAAACATCGGACCCCTTTCCTTTCAGTCCTTTCTTGCTTAGGTTCAAACTTCTTGAAAGAGCCATTTTTCTTCAAATCTTGACCTTTTGATCCAAAGCCCTTTCTTCTAAACTTCATAACCTTGTTGAACCTTTTTACAAACAAGGCAAGGTCTTCATCCAAGTCAATCTTCTTTGCCTCCTTTTCATCCTTAGAGGTTTTCAAAGCAATTCCTTTTTTCTTTTTAGGAGGTGTGGAGATAGGACCCTTCCTAGACTCATAAGCTAGAAGTCTCCCAATCACCTCACTCGGCTTCATATCTTTATATCCACTATTTTCTTCTAAAGTCGTCACCTTCGATTAAAATCTATCGGAGAGAGATCTCATAATCTTTTGCTTGATTCTCCTATCCAAATATGGATCACCAAGTTGATGACTTTGGTTGACTATGTCCATCAACTTGATCTCGAAGTCGTTGAAGCACTTATTCTCCTCCATCTTAAGCATCTCGAATTGAGTTTGGAGGACTTGAAGCTTAGAGTCCTTCACCACTTTGGTTCCCTCATGTGCAATCTCTAGGATGTCCCATGCCTCCTTAGCTATCCTAGTATTTTGAATCAATTTATATTGATTTTAGTCCATTGCACATAGGATGGCATGCATCGCCTTCCTATTCCACTTTGAAGCCTCAAACTCTTGCGCGTTCCATTACGCTTTAGGCTTCAATACTTCTTCTCCTCTACCATCGGGAGTCATCTTGGGTAGATCATATCCGTCTTCCACCGCCATCCATGCACGGTCGTGAATTTGGCATATGTAGGATTCCATCTTCCCTTTCCATTGGGAATAGTTCAAACCGGTAAGAAGTGGAGGCCTTGAGCTAGAAGCACCTTCGTTGCCACCACCATTTCCACCGTTTCCACTCATAGTGTTTATGAATGAATGAAACGAATGCAAATGTATGAATGATCAAAAATCACACAAAATGCAAAACACACCAAAATAAGCAAGGATCACCTAAGTATATCTAGGAACCCGCTCTGATACCAATTGAAACAAATTATAGCACGGTGTGTATAAAACTATCTAGAGGGGGGGTGAATAGATTTTAAACTTATTACCCAATTTTTCGTGTTAAGTCAATATTACGAAATTACACATAACTAGATAAAGCAATAAATCAAGTATAAAATGCGGAAATTAAATAACACTTGATTTTTACGTGGAAAACCTCATGGAAAAAACCACGGGCTAGTAAGTAAGCCACACTTGAACCTCGAATCCACTAAATGTGTAAAACGATTACAACCTAATCCCGGAAGTAATCACACACCTACCTAATCCCGGTATGAGTGAACCTAGTCCAATTTGCTTGCGATCTAAGCAACCTAATCCCGGAAGCTACACACAAGACTTACTTTCTCAATGAAGAGAATAACACCCTAAGTGAATATATGAATATCCAAATGCAACATAGAGCAAGGGAAACCCTATATGCTTATCTAAGATGATGAATTTGCAATTAAAGCAATCCTAGATATTAAAAACTAAATGACATGTCAAATAGTTTAGCTAATCAAGATTAAGCACAAAACCTAATTAGCTATCACAATACAACTTCTCAAACATACATCACACTAATCTCAATCTTGTATCAAAAGATATATGAAAATCATACAAGTAATAAATTGAGATTGCTTGTTAAGAAAAACACAAAATATGTAAGATATTAGTGAAAAGCTTACCAAGCAAAGTATGATGAAGAATCCATGCAAGATGACATCTAGATGATCAAAGATGATGCTAGATGATGATTGATGATCATGAAAAATGTTTGAGTAAATAAAAATGAGTTCTTGGAATTTTTCTTCTCTTTGAAAAATATCCTAAGTATGAAATCTGAATATGAACTCTCTTGATTGACCTAAAGTCAAAGTGGCATATATATAGGGGGCCAAATCAAAGTGTGGTCGTTTTGATAAGTTGGCCTAATATTTGCCTTGGGCGCTATACGTAGAGCGCTTTTGTACAGCGCCTGTATAATGCCCATAATCTGATCTCTCGGGTCTGAGAGAGGCACTATACGAACAGCGCTTGTACAGCGCCCGTACAGCGCCCAACCAAAAAGCATCAGACATGATGCATTTAAATGTCCATTTTTGCATCAGGTATTGGGGGCGCTGTTCAGAACAGCGCTTTGTAGAGCGCTTTGAACAACGCCCTTTGCAATGCAAGAATTCCAATGCTATGCAAGACAAGGCAATGGACAATGCAATGAGCAATCAAACTAACATGCAAAAAGAGATGAAAATAAGCATTAATGCACAACAATAAGAAACACAACATACAAGGATTAAATATATGCATGAGTTGTGAGTGTGTGCAACTAGGGATGGCAGTTTTACCCAGACCTGCAAGACCTGAACCGAACCCGAACCCGAATCGCATGGGTCGGGTCTGGGTCCTCTTATTTGGGTCGCGGGTCGGGTCTGGGTCTGGGTCTATATTTTAAGACCCGTTTCGGGTCCGGATCGGGTCTGGGTCTGATCAGAAACCCGGACCCGAACCCATGGACCCGTTTAATTTGAGTAGTATATATATATCCCTAATTCCTAAACTTGAAATATTTAAACAACTTGAAAATTATATCTTTGTGATAATGTTAAGTTTAATAGAACATGGCGGTGAATTCCTGTTCAAGTGATAAATTAAACTAAAGATTGATAGACTTGTGCATGTTTAGATTGAGCTTTTGATTTATAATGAGATTAGGATTTTATGCTTATTAGGTGCGGTAATTTGCAGATTGTGGACATTATTTGCTTTCTCTCATGTGTACCAAGTAACTTGCATTTTATTATGCAATTGTACTGGTTAGATTTGTTTCTTTGTTCACTTTTAAGTCTATCATCTTGAATTTGATGCCATATATATCTAGTTTCCAGTGTTGTGTTGATAATGTGAGTTATTAGACTTGGTTGCTTGCAAATGATAGGAAAGGGAAGGAATTGTAATTTTGAATGTGTATTGCTAATTTGTTTAGGCCATTGTGTCATTACTTTATCACTCTCATCACAATTTGCTAATTTGTAATGTTTAATGTTGGTAAAATTGAATGTATAATATTTTATAATTATGACTTTTGAACAAGTTTTTATAGTGAAAAATTGAATAAAAATATAAAGGAAAAAAAAAAAAAAAAAAAAAAAAAAGGGTCAATGGGTCCATGGGTCCGTGGGTCCGCGGGTCCAGACCCGGACCCATGATATTTCGTGGGTCCACGGGGCGGGTCTGGGTCTGCCTAAGACCCGCGGGTCCAGACCCGAACTTGAACCCGAAATTTTTCATGGGTCTGGGTCTGGGTCTGGGTCTGGGTCTGAATTTTTCTGATGGGTCTGGATCTGGGTCTAGTAGGACCCGACCCGAACCCGACCCCGACCCATTGCCATCCCTATGTGCAACTATCTCTTCAAGACAAGTAAGCACATAGAAATTTACCTTCGGTGCTTATCAAGACGAGGTCTTCAAAGGGCTTCGAACAATACTACCAACACCTAGGCTACCCTTACAAAGAACCCCAACATGTGGTTTGTCCACGAAATGAGCCAATCAACAAATGGGAACTTTACAATAAATTTTCGTCCCTTTAGATATCCTATAGGGACGATTTTTGTTCGTCCCCTTTGACAACCTGTAGAGACGAAATGTTTCGTCCCATTAGATAAATTTTCATCCCTTTAGATATCCTATAGGGATGAATTTAAAAATAAATAAATAAAAGAAATTGGTTTTTTGCCTTCAAATGACACCCCACCCACCACCCACCCACGCCCAAGCCCAAGCCCAAGCCCACCCACCAGCTCGCCTACACAAATCACAAATAATTTGTGTTACCACGAGGTGTTGAACCTAGCTCGCCCACGCCCACCCACCAGCCTTATCCACCTTGCTGCTGCTTTGAATATAATTTTTATATATAACCTCTACTTGTTATTATAATTTTTATTGATTATTTTTTAATCAAAATTTTATTTATAGATTGATTCCACTAATTTAAATTTTATTTTTATATGATAAACAAATTGATATTAAAAAAATATTTATTATAACATTTAATTAAACTATTTTATTAAAATAATATATTGTCAGATCAAAGAGTCAATCGTTAGTCGTACTCGGAATTAGACATGACCCCGGTTCTAGTTCTGGTTCTCGATTCGGAAGTGGTTTCGATTTTTGATTTGGAACCAGCGGTTTCGGTTTTCGATTCGGAACCAGCAGTTTTGGTTCCAATTCCGACAGTTCGGTTCTTTTTTAAAAAATAATAGAAAACCTCTCAAGACTAATATTTATTGATCCTTATGAAGAACTTATTGGGAAGAAACAAAATTCATCTCGATAGAAAACCACTTTGGATGAACAAAATGAACCATATTGCATCATTTTCTAATTTATATGGTAATTTAATTATTAATCTATCTTTAAGGAAAAAACTTCAAAAAAAAAAAAATCAAGAATTTTCAACAAAATTAATTAATTATTATAATTTTAAATAAAAAGAAAACCGATTATGATGAAAATAATTTGTCCCAATAGATAGTCTATTGGGACGAATTATGTATTTTGTCCTAATAGACGTCATATTGGGACGAAAACAATTTGTCCCTAAAGGTTAACAAAATTAATTAATTATTATAATTTTAAATTAAAAAAAAAAAACCTATTGTGACGAAATTTAAGCAATCTATTGAAACGAATTATGTATTTCGTCCTAATAAACATCCTATTGGGACGAAAAAAATTCATCCCTAAAGGTCAACAAAATTAATTAATTATTATAATTTTAAATAAAAAGAAAACCTATTGGGACGAATTTTGTAATTCATCCCTAAAGGTCTTACCATATTGGATAAAATTTATCCCAATAGACATTCAATTGGGACAAATTTTGTCCAATGTGGTAAGACCTTTAGGGACGAACTTTTTTTTCGTCCCAATAGACCTCCTATTGGGACAAAAAAAAAAAAGCGTCCCAATAGGCTTTTTTTCTAGCAGAGTCTCCTAAGAATATTTTGTAAAACCAATATTGACTAACATTTGAATCTTTGAAAATTTTAGACTTTGATTTCCATCACACTATATCCATTTTACAAGTATGTGTGAAAGTTTTATTATAAAAACTGATTTTTTTTTTAATATTTAATTCCAAAATGTCTAATTTAAGATTTTCACCTTAGGTCTTATATGTTCTTGAGCCGCCTCAGCCCGTGTTAAAGATTTTATTATTATTATTATTTATCAATAATTATATTTATTTTCTTAAGATATATGAGGTTTTTATTTGATTTATTGAAAGAAAAATATAAATTATTTATTTAATATGGGATTCCATGTGGAAGTAAATTCTAATCATTCGCCAACATGGGCATAGCTCGGCTGGTAGATTGACGAGCGTAGGGCTTAGACAAATGACTCTTAGGTCAGTAGCTCGAATCCTACCAATGGCAAAAGACTTTTAAAAAATACCTAGTCCTGAATTAATAGATATTGTCAAAAAAAAAAAAAAAAAAAAAAAAAAATCTAATCATTCTATGATTATTAGGGAAATACATTATTTTAACTTTAAGCAATTCTGTAGGTCAAAAAGTTAATTATTTGTTAATAAATACAACAATTCATTTTATTTTATTTTATTTTAATTTTCAACAAAATATGAATGTTCACAATCACCTCATAAAAATCAAGCATACATACGTAAACAGATCTCTATCACTTCCAACTCATTAATTTTAACAAAATGTAAACCTAATCGTTTTGTAAGTTACCCAAATTAGTGAAATTACCTTGTAGGCTTGTATGTTATGGAGAGAATCATATATATCTCCATAAGATATGTAAAATATTTTTTTAACCACATATGTAATTGATATGGTTGTACGAGATGAGGTTGGTGAGTTGGTCCGATAGTAAACCTTTCAAACCTGCACTATGTGGGTTCGAGTCCTTCTCTCTTCCAGAGATGAGGATGTTATCTAGTCATGGCCTAGGCTGGCTTCCTCTTCGTCATTTTTTTTAATTACCACGATGATTTCACATTTTTTCGGACAAATCTCATATGATTTAATGTTTTTGAAAAAGAAAATGAAAAAGGGTTTTAATAAGAAAAAAAAAAAAAAAAACGTGATTCACACACCGAAAGTAGCAGTGAAAAAACTGTGCAGTTAATTATTCGCCACACGTACACTTTTATTGCAAGAATATGTGTATTATTTATCATATTTGACCAACTGTTTCTACATTCATAGTTTTACCCATTTTCTTTCTTACTTGTTCAATCATTTCAAACTTATCATTTTCAAATCTCTTTCAACTTCTTAAATCTTAACCATGCTTAAAGACTATTTCTTTAAAGGTTATGATTAAATTTGACAAACACTAAGAGGTTTCGTATTCAATTTTAGTAGAGATTTGTTTATATTTCGAAAATTAAAATTCAAAAGTTATTAATGTCTACTGATGTTTAAGGTAGAAAAATAATAAGATAAAGCATTAATTACACAATCACCCATGAACGATAAATTAATTGTTTATTTTTATTCATTTTTTGCTATTTAATCATTCATTTAAGTTTTGAAATTTTTTGTGTTTTTTTTTTTTTTTTTTTTAGAAAGACTCCAACCATTTCCATGATATAAACTCAATAAATGTTGGTTCTTCCATCACAAGTCTAGCAAATGTATAGCTGTAGTGCATGAGATGCCCTAGCCCTATCAATACTGACAATGATGCACAAAAATTGCTATTTATGGGGTGAAAGTACGAATGTACTGACATATAAGGACCACAATGTAAAAGTTACTTTCTCTTTTTTCCTTTCAAATATTTACTTTTACTGTCCGCATTACTAGGAGCAAGACAGGTGTGTTTTTTTTTTTTTTTTTTTTGGCAGAGTTTATTTGTTGTTTTTTTTACCATTTACTTTGTTTAGGCAAGGAAGTAAATAAGTTGAGAAAAAGAGATGTAAAAAGGAAATTTTAATGGGAACAGAAAGAAATGAGGATCAGGGACTGAAATGTCATTGACGGAGGGTGAAATTTAATTTGACAGTGAGTGCACAGATTTAGGAGCAGACAGACCACTAATTTAAGAGGGGTTTCTCTTTATTAGCAAGAGCCTTCCATGTGGGGATGGATATCTCTGACAGCCCTGTGACACCATCATTTTGTAATGTGATGTAATTTTAATTAATTTTGTCAGTTGGAATAGGGATGTAATGGAGAGACGTTTCGGTGCGCACATCGTGTATATCATATGGTACGAATAACCAATCACATTATAAATTTATAGTACATGTCGTAACATTAATAGTTCCGGTGTACACTCTTTGGCAAATCCAAAAAGCCTTTGATAAGTCGGACACTATACGTCAAATATGTATTCACTCATAATATGTCACGTGTACATTACCAAATTAACAAATCGATAATGTTTGAGATGCAAAAAGATATTTAATTTTTATAAATATTTTTTATTTATTTATTTTTAATATTATTTTATTATAAATTTATATTAATTTATTATAAATTTATATTTATATTTACTTTTACTTTACTGTAACTTTAATTATTTATTTTTGAAATATTAATATTATTTTATTATTAAATAATAAATATATTATTTTATCTTTTAGTTTTTTTTTTTTTTTAATCAATTTTACTCAAATAACACAATTAGGGCTATTAATATACTTTCATTAAAATTCAAATGTTAGGTTTGACGGTAAATGAAACCAATTTGATCAATTATGAAAATTCATAGACTTAATTAGTACTTGTTAAAAATAGGGGGACCAATTTGATAAAATAAAATGTAAAAATGACAAACTACTTGAAATTAAGAAAAAATGTTCGGATTTTTTTTTTGGTAATTGTCATTAATAATTTGGCACATGATGCTACTATATGGATAAATTGCATTTGCTTCACCAAAGTTTTTTTCTTCCCTTCAATTTAAGAGAAGATAAAATAAAATAATAGAATTCTAAAAAATGGAAAGAAAAAATAAAAGTGAAAGAAAAAGAAGAGATGAGAGAAGTCTCTATCAAGAATCCCTTTTTATATGGAGAACCAAACAAAGAGAGTATGATGCATGAACAGTGATACTATGACCACTGTCCCTGCTTTCCCTAGCAGACACTACAGAAAATTTAATGTAGCAAGAAAATTTATCAATTCACTTTTATACCCTTAAGCTCTTTTTTCTTACTATTTTATTTTATTTCCTTTTTCTAATAAATTTGGGTATATAACAAACTTTATTCATACATAGCTATGGAGTTAGACTTTAGAGTGTTGGATTCACTAATAGACTATGAGTTACGTGATGTGTGAATTTGCAAGCTAATTTGTGTGGTTGATTACTACATTCGAATACTAATTTGTAATGGTTGTGCGTAGTTTTGTAAAGTTCAAAATCGATATATTTATTTTATTTATATTTAAACTTCTATAATTTAAAGTTTAAGAGAAAGACATGACTCGAACAAACAATATTATTATGTAAGAGACATCATATTGGATCAACATTATCTCATCATGTTTTAAAAGCTTTTATACCGATTAAATTTCAAGATTTTGATTTATGTTGAACATAAGCAAAAATTACATTTGTGTTATTTTGGAAATGGCATGTTTTGTTTGTGGTACAACATTGTTGTCAGAACATCTATATAATTCTGTGAAAGAATTTTTTTCACATTCATTTACATTTTATCAAACTTCATAGTAAACTAATGAGATTATCACCTAACTTTAATATCTTGAATTGATCATTTACTAACGAATGACTTGTTCTAGTTTAAACTTTAGTCGATTTGAACCATCTTTTACTATTGAGTGACTTTTTTGGATTTATACCTTTGGAGAGAGAGATATCATTGTTGTACTTTATAATTGTTAGAGATTAGGATATCTAATTCGTTGAATATAATAATAGTATAATAAAGATGATAAGGATGAAGGTGTGTGTTGTCTTGTTGGGGTTATTTTAATTAATTATGTTAGATTGGATGATTATCCATTCAAATTGGATTGTTTCAAGGACTAATTGCACACATATTCCCTGATATTAGGTCTAATTGCACGTATATGGAATTGTTGCTAATAATTACATGAATATCCCCCCTACCATTAGTGGTTTTTAATGCATTAAAAATATGTATATAAATTTTTAACAATAAATAGCATTAAAAAAAAAAAAAAAAGTATCAAATCTGGAAACCCAAATAAGGTCAAACTCTCTTCATGGATAGAGCGTCGCTCCATCTCAATGAGACTGAGATGGCACTCCTTCTCTATCTCATATGGAAATTGCACTCCATCTCCTCAAGCGTCGCTCTATCTTAGTGAGACAGAGATGAAGCTCCTCGTGCGAAGATGGAACATTGCGCAAGAAGTAGAACACCAAGAACCTACAGATGATAGTGGCGGATTTGTAGATGATGGAAGCGCGATGGAGCGCATGCTAGTGGGTAGATTAGAACAAAGCTGCTCCATTTTTCCAGATTGAATTTCTAGGTTTATTATTTTTATTTTTTTGAAATTTATGTGGTTTTAATTAATGGAGAATATATGGATTATTGCAATTGATTTGGGTTCTTTTATGGAACTGAGTTGGGTTTGTAGAATTGATTTGTAGATTTTTGTTATGGAATTTGGTATGAAGAAATTGGGATTGTGTTTGGGGAACGAGAAAATGTAAGAATAAAAAGTGTTAAGTAGATGATTAAATTTGTGTTCTTTGTTTATTATTTTTTTAATTTTTAATATTCGGTGTTGATGATAAAAAAAAAAAAAAAACTGTAGGAAAAATAGTTTTTTTTTTTTGTTTTTAGTTTTTAAATTAAAAATTAAATAAAGATAAAATAAGTAAACAAGGGTATTTTAGTCATTTTTGGCTAAAAATGTGGTCAATGATTAGAGTTGACAAAAGTCAACTGACGGTAGGGGATATTCGTGTAATTATGAGCAAAGTTCCATATGCAAGCAATTAGTCCTTGTTTAATTAATATTGAAAGTGGGTCCAGGTGGAATTGCCTGGCTGATTAGTGTTGTCACATTATAATATTATTTGTTGGTTTGAAATTCAATGAAAATTTAAACATGATTAGAGCACCTCTAAATTAATTAATTAATTAAACCCCTTTTAATTATGAGTGGACAAAATTGCACTTTACCAACCATTACTGAAAATCCCTATTTACTCCAATCCTTATCCTTAATTAATATCTAATGTGAGCTAGAATTTTTGAAAAGTATGCTTATTTATTGTTTCATATAAAATTTACTAATTAAAAAATACATTGTAAAACCATATACAAATCTTCTTCTAGTGCGAACTTCAGGATGTTTTGTCCATCTCGAAACTTAAACTAAACAAATTTCATACGTTACATATATCTAATGATTAAGAAGTTATGTACGGTTTATTATAAAAAATCAGACTTTTTACCTAATATTATATCTATATATAACACATCATATCTTAGCAGAGATAGTAGTGCAGATTCCTTCCACAATGGTCATAAGGGTTCTCGAATACTACCATGCTCATTTTTTACAAACAAGTGTGGTGAGTTTTCTCCTGATTCATGGGAGTAGCTATCTAAGAGAGAGAGAGAGAGTCCCATGGGGATCCTTTATTTTAATTTTGGTAAGGATCTTGATGAAATCACATCCATTTTTATGAATTTTGATCTGAATTTTTTGTAGATAATAAGTTCAATCAAATGTATCTATGAATAAAATTTTAAAAATTTTCAAGTACTAGAATTGTTTATCCCAATTTTGTTAAATATGAAGACATAAAAAAAAAAGACGAAATATAGGAAAATTCAATAAAAATAGTTTTAATGTTTGAAAAATCCTCAAATTTTATTCATGAGTACATTTCAATGAACTTATCATCCACAAAAAATTCAGATCAAAATTCATAAAAATCGATGTGATTTCATCAAGATTTTTACCAAAATTAAAATTAAGGATCCTTCATAAGAGACTCAACGTATATTTGGTATGTCTTTTGTAAATGCTAAAAGCGCTTTTTTAATACTATAGGTTGTTTTGAAGTTTTTTATTTTTTATTTTTTTGGTAAAAATCAAAACAGCTTTTTTAATATATGAATTGTCTCAATTACCCTTTACAAAAGCTATTTTATGTTTACTAGGAAAAGCCTAAAATTTGAGGTTTTCCCAAAAGTTTTTTTAAAACTTATGAATTGTTTCAACTACCTTTTATAAATTTTAGATATTCTACTATACAATTCTTTCTTTATAAATATATTATCAACACTTTTTTATAATTTATACAACCAAAAGCTATTTAAAAAAATACATTGTCAACACCATTTTTGTAATTTATACAACCAAAAGTTTTTTTATTAAAGATCTATTTTATAAGCTCTATTTGAAAAGTCATACCAAACATATCCTCACCCTATATATAAATATACGTGTGTGTGTGTTATATGATGCAACAAAACTAATTTTGATTAAATAGAATAATAAAAGGAAAAAAAAATTAGTATTTGCAAAGTAAATTAACATCTGTGAATTACTTATTAAAAAAAAAACCACTTTTAAATTAGGCATCCAATTAATGATTGAATCAAGTAAATACAATCCAATAACAAATCTCTAATCTTTGGTGATGTTACAGAAAGATTTTTTGTATTATATTTTTGATACTTTATTTGGCATTTTGCTCTTATTCTATATACAACCCCACCAAATAATCAGTTTGATCATTTTTGTCTTCATATTTAATTTTTTTTTATTTTTTTTTTTTCCAAGACTCTCTCCATTTACATCAGGGCATTTTTGTCCTTTCCAAGTTGTGAAGAAAAGAGGGGCGCCCAAATTGACCATAAGCCAAAAGAGAAACCAAAAAAAAAATTAAAAAAATAAAAAGAAAAACAGTGTGGGGTTGGGTTGGGATGAGCTGTCCAAGTGCATTAGATGCTTTATTTGATGCTTACCTGCGCTGTCTAGCTGCTTGCTGGCTGCCCTGGACTCCCTCTTATTTACTATTTTGCCACCAAGACATCAATTCTTTCTCTACCTAATTCTCTTTTTCTTGTCCTTCTAATCCTTAATCTTTCAACAAATCATCAAAGACTGGTCTCTTCCTCTCATTATATATGACTCACAAAAATTTAGAGCTAAAATCACTCTTCAGCGATTCGGTGGTAATAATACTTATTCAATTTGATTTTATCTAAATATAATTAAGTATGACTATATCTAAAAAAATAGGGTTGAAAATAAAAATAAAATTAGTATAGTAAATACAATTGATTCTTTCTCATTCACTCTCACCTAAGCTACAAGAGTCTCATAAGGGTCATAAATATAATATAGTCCGGTCGTAATAACACCACACAACTTTGCTAAGTTTTCAAGTTTAAATCCTCATCTACAAGGTAAAAATATAAAACTATAATGTTGAAAATTAGGGTAGCACTTAATTTGTACTTAGTTAAAACAAATTAAATTGTTAACAATAAAATTGTATTTAGTTCTTAAAAAAAAAAAAAAAAATTGTATTTAGTTGAAACGGTAAAAATAATTAAATTTTGTAGATTGTGCCTGCCCACACTATTTTCAATGCTTATATAATTGAACTTGTTGTTTTTTTGTGAAAAAATATATATATATATATTTCCGAATCAGAAACTGAATGTACCTTAAATCAGGCAGGGCAGATGTATTATTTTAGTCAAACTTGACAAGTTAAACTACTTTACTTGTGAATCAGGGTCTCCATGCAAAAACCTGTGAATCCTGCAATTTATTTTCCTGCAGGTTTCCCAACTTTCTTACTTTGCATAAGAGTTAGTAGCTGCAAGATGAAAGTTTGTAGGTCACTGTTAAATTTCTACAGGTAAATTTTCCAAACCATTTCCTGCAATTTTAATTTTTACCACTCTTTCCTTGACAGTCATGTCTGAAAACAATAGTGGATTTTGATGTTGTTTTTTGAAAACAGGGATAGTATTTTGGTTGGTCCTTGAAAGAGTGAGAGAAGAGATGTATCATGTATGTATATATAAGTTTTCTAAAAATAAAAAAAATTAAAGGCCAATTTTTTTGAACATTCCTTTTACGAGACCCCACGAGTGGACTTCTGCTATTTATTTATTAATTTGAATTTTATTTTTCTCCTAAGGTCCCCCACCTGCTTCTTTCAAAGCAAAGCAAAGCAAAGCCAACCCAAACCTAAACCCAACAATCTCTCTCTCTCTCTCTCAGCTCTCACTCAGGGAAAGACAAGAGTCAATCAGAAAGCAAGAAACCCCACACAGAAACTCTTACTATACTCTCTCTCTCTCACTCACTCACTCACTCACTCACTCACTGAGGTCCCCCAAGACTTGTGCAAGATTTTGTTTTCTTTATTTCTCTCTCTAAAAGATTATACATGATGAGAGTTAGCTGAGAGAGAGAGATACAACATGTATATGGGGGTTCATATGAATAATCAGCTTTGAATCCAACAAAAAAGATTATTATTATTATTATTATTATTATTATTAATTTGATTTCTTTATAGAGCTGGCTGGAATGGAACTCACAGATTTGCAAAGCAACAATAAGCAGCAGAAGAACAATTCTTCATCAGAACCCCACCACCAGCTCCACCAGCAGCAGCAGCAGCACCAGCACCACCACAACCAGTCTTCTCAGTTTGTGGGCCCTTTTGATGGCGGCAGATCAGGGCCTCCTTTCATGGGCTCCATATCCATCCAAGCTGGCCTCACCACACATGCTCATCCTCATCATCCTCATCCTTGTCTCACTTCTTCTCCTCCAAGTGCTTCTTCTTCTTCCTCCCCATCTTCTGCAAACCAGGCTCCGCCGCCGCCTCAGCTCGTTGACGCTTCTCTCGCCATCGCTACCAGATCTAGTCCTCTCCTCGACTCTTCTAATAAGAAGACTCAACAACAGAATTTAACGATAGCGACGGCTACAGCCACCACGACCACAACCACAAACCCTCCGGTAAAGCGGTCGACCAAGGACCGACACACCAAGGTGGATGGTCGAGGTCGGCGAATCAGAATGCCGGCCACTTGTGCTGCTAGGGTTTTTCAATTGACTCGTGAACTTGGTCACAAATCTGACGGTGAAACCATTGAGTGGCTGTTGCAACAAGCCGAGCCGGCGATTATTGCCGCTACTGGAACCGGGACAATTCCAGCGAATTTCTCAACTCTTAACGTGTCTCTTAGGAGCAGCGGATCTACCCTCTCAGCTCCGCCGTCAAAGTCAGCTCCTCATTCGTTTCACGGGGCTCTTGCGTTGGCTCATCACTACGAAGAAGGGTTCCCTCACGCTGCTTTATTAGGGTTTCATCATTCTCAGCAACAGCAGCAACACCATCTCATGACCGCCGATCAGATAGCGGAAGCACTCCCGAGCGGCGGAGATAGCGGTGGCGGTGGAGATTCAAGCGAGAATTACATGAGAAAACGCTTCAGAGAAGATTTGTTTAAAGAAGACAATAACAATAATCAGTCACAAGACGAAAGCGGAGGAGGAGGAGGAGGAGGAGAATCTTCTTCTATAAACAAAGCCTTTAAAAGCGGTTTACAATTGCCAAAACAACAACAGCAAGAAGCAGGATCTTCAGGACTAATTCGGTCATCAAATATATTACCAGCAACAGCTATGTGGGCTGTGACACCAGCACCCACTAGTGGAGCTGGAAGCACATTCTGGATGCTACCAATGACAGCCGGAGCAGGCGGTGGTCCATCCATGGCCACCCCAACCTCCGGCCCTTCGGAGCAACAACAGCATCAGCCCCAGATGTGGCCGTTTCCGACAACAGCAACCCCATCAACAGCTTTTGTTCCAAGGTTCAATTTACCAGGAAGCATTGAATTTCAAAGGAATCCACTACAATTGGGTTCCATGTTGATGCAACAACAACCTTCACAGCATCTTGGTCTCGGCATGTCCGAGTCCAATCTCGGGATGTTGGCCGCTCTCAATGCGTATTCAAGAGCCAATTTGAATATCAATTCTGACCAGAATACTACAATGGAGCACCATCAGCATCATCAACATCAACAACAACAACAACACCAGCCTCAGGAAACTGATAGTGGAGATGAGGACCCAAATAGCTCCCAGTGATCTGCTTTGGTTAGTGGCTCTAAATTCACAAATTTGACAACTTTGATGCTTGTTAGGAGGAAGAACAAGTTGGGTTTGTTTTGTTTTGTTGGTTTCTTTTTTTTCTTTTTCTTTTTTTGTTTTTTTTGTTTTTTTTTTTTTGTTTTTTTGCAGATTTGGATGTTGAATTTGTGATGAATTGGGTGCTTGAAAAATGGTTTGGTGATCATATGAGGAGAGACATTATTGTTATTATTCATAGCTGCCATGCATTTTTAGTTTTGTTTGGTAAATTATTTTTTTAAAGATTTTCTAGATTGATGTTGGAAGGAGGGGTTTGAGATGTAATTTGTTAGGTTTGGTCCAAAGGGATCACTGAAAATGGGGAAGAGAGATTTGTATAGGAGGATATTTGTTTGTGTTATTTTTTTAAAAAAAAAAAAAAAAAAAATTAGTGTTGTTGTTATTAATTTGCTTTGTTTGTACCATGGAAAGAAGCAAAAGGAATTGACAGAAAAACTCAATAAAAAAAAAATTTCCCTTCTATTTTACATTCTTCTAAAAAGCATTTCCTTTCTCTCCTAAAATAGCCAAAGAGGAATAGAAAGGAAAGTAACCCCTAAATCATCAACTTCTCCTGAGGAAATAAAGTATAATATGTGAGTATTATTGTGCTTTTTTATAATCCAAGTTTTTTTATTTTTATTTTTTTTAATTTTTTATTTTAATAATAATAATAAAATTGTTAATCTATTTTGTAAGAGATTTCATATCAGAAGAAATCATCATCCTTTGAAAGAAATGGAAGAAAGTCAGAAACCCAATTGAATAGTGAATACCAAAATCTGAGAGTGTGTGAGAGAGAAAAAACAAAACAAAGGCAAGAGAATCAATAATCCAAAATAGATGAGAAACATAAAATAATAAATGAGCTGGGTTTTACCTTCCTCCACTACCATTTATTTTATTTTATTTGATTTAATATTGTACTTTTGTCTTTCAAGTTGCTGGCTGAAAAAATATATAATTAAAAAATAATTCATGCAATAACAATTATTAATTATAGTAATAGAGTATAATTAACAAGTATCTTTATGGCTACTTTTCTGATTAAAATTTTCTGGGCATGTTTTGTGTCTTTTAAACAGCCCCCACTTCCCCAGAAAAGCTCCCTGATTTCCGGGCATATTATTTACTTATTTATTCTCTTGGATGATCATATTTTATAAAATAAAACAAAATTCAACCAAAAAGGAAGTTTTAAAAAAAATATATAATCTAGTACAATAAGATGATTTTTGTATTTTTCTTGGATAGTGGGAGCTCAAGGACACCTTACATAATCCGAGCACACAAAAAATTGGATAGACTCATCGTTATTATTCAATTTGAGTGAAATGAAAGTTTCGCATTTCTACATCTAAAAATTATTCAAATGTAAATGTCTTGTTTCGCGATTCAATTAGAAGTTATAATTAAATTAGAATCGGTAATTATGCACTTGAGTTTTTTTTTTTTTTTTTTTTAGAGAAAGAAGAGAAGGGAAAAGAAATTGAAGCATCCCAAGTGTTAAAAATGTAGACTTGGCTATTATACACACACAGGTATTGTAGAAACAAATTTTAGGAACACTATAACGTTGTTGTCAGTAGGGGCGTAGCTCAACTAATAGATTGACGAGTTTGGAGTTTGGGTAAATGACTCCCAAGTTAATGATTCGAATCCTACCATTGACGATAGCTTTAAAAAAAGTACCTTGTCCCAAATTAATAAATATTGTTAAAAAAAAAAAAAAAACTAAAAAAAAAAAAATATGATAGTTGTTTCAAAAAGATATCGGTGGTATCGTATCAAGTCCTAAAAATGTATGTGTGAGAACTGAGAACTCAGTGAGTTTGGTGGGTTGTGTACTTTAGTGATTTGAGTTGTGTTGTTCACAGACATTGAGATGAGAAGTGACTTTTGTTTTGACTTGCACAGTCAATTTTCAGATGACTTTCTCGTTTTCATTGTTAAATCATTATTTCTTTCTTTCTTCTCGCTCCTCGTTTTTTATGTCAGCTTCTGCCTTGGGTCACTTTTCTTACTATTTATGCTTTCACCCCGTTTCTTTCAATGTTTTCTCTTTTCACCCCTTTTGGGGGATGTCGATGGGGCAGGTTAGGAATCTCCGACCCCGACGACCTTGATGAAATTATTTACCTCCAACCCCAACAATTGAAGGCCGGGTCGGATTTGGGAATTTTCGGTGTGAGGGAGGTGGCCCTCAACCCGCCCTTACCAGGCTACATTTACTACAACCAATGCATATAAACCATTAAATTTATTGTTCTTAACTTTCTATATAGATGTACACAATTTTTGTATATTCAAATAATTTTTTTTATAAAATAAATTATTATATTTTGAATTAACTTAATACCAATACATAATATATAATAAAATCAAAGAAAAAATAATTACTAAATTAAATATTAATGTTTTATTGATTACATATTAATTTTATTAATAAATAATAAGCGAGGTTGAGGCAGGAAAAACTAACATTACACCCACCCTACTTCTAAAGCAGGTTTTTGAAATCATCCCCAAACCCGCCACGAACACATCTATTTTTGTTTAACCTCACCTCGTATGGGGCGGGCGGGGTATTGCGGGCTCAATTTTTTTTTTAACATCACTCCCTTTCACAATTTAACTCCATATTCTATTCTTCCTTATTTTATTATTGGTCATGTTAATAGTAGTAGACAGAATATGTTAAAAATTCAAAAATTGAATAAAAAAATTATATTTATTATTTTCATACATCGATTGCAATTTTATATATTTTGAAGAATAAATATGTTTTAATTCAATTTTTCATTCCTAATCATTTCTTAGCCTAATCATTTTATCATATTTTAATGCAGTTGGTTGTGCATATCAGTGACATCACCCTCTCCATCTAGGTGAGAGAATCCAATTCTCATATTACTTGTGAAAAAATAAAATGTAAAGAGCCTTCTTTCCAATTGTCGAAGCAGGGCCGATAACCCATGTTCTCGTCTCATTCCTAAAAATTTGAAATAAACAAATATGGCTCATAGGTTGATAATTACAATCTCAGTTCTATTATTTGAAGAATAATAGAAATAATTCTATCCACATATATGATAGATTATTTAAAAGAACAAAGGATCTATGAGTATCCCATGAATAGTAATAGGATAATAAAAATAATGCTTCTTCTATTCTATATACCTAACAAAAGATTACAAAGAATCAATAATATAACATGGATTAGACAAGCAACTATATATATCCACTTGCGATTGGACAATTTTTTCCATATCTTCACCAAGTGCTTTTTGAAGGATATGCCTATATGACTTTGTAAAAACAATTATTCTGTTACAATGGATTTTGTTTTTCCTATTCAAGAATATGGTATCCCATGTTTTTTTAAATTTTTTTTAAAAATTTTTTTTTTTTAAGGGTTTTCCATATTTGTTATATCTAACTATTTTATACTCTAAAATTTTGTTGTTTATTAAAGCAAATTTTCTTTGGTGGGCACACAACTTATAGCATATTTATAGTACAGGTGCCACACCATTACTTTTTAAAGTATCAACCACAACTGGTTGTATGCACATAGTAAAAAGTGATGATGTGGTACTTATGTTATAAGTATGCTATAAGTTGTGTGCATACTCGAGAAAAACGGTGTATTAAAGTTAAAAATAAATAAATAAATAAACTGTTGTGATTCTCTTCTTAAAAGAAAAGATAATTTACCTAATCTTGGAAATTTATGTTTAAATCACATTCATAATGATATATTTTTATGTTAGTATATATGCCATTTCAAGCAATTTTATTGAATTAAAAAATACATATAATTTACTGTTGTCTAATCTGGTTCGATGGTGAAGGACACCATTCATTCTGGCAATGTCTAATGTGGAGGTTTTCTATTTCAATTGTGTTCTATGTTTTCATGAACGGCAATTAGGCCATTAAGAAACACTTGCTAAAAAGAATTCAATTGATGGTACATTTGCAAGTCAACCCCTTAAATAGAGTAATTTTGTTAAAATCCCTAAAATTATTATACTTGTATGGTAACAGGACCCTAAAACTCTAGATGTTAGTTAGAAATAATTTATTTATTTTTTTTTTAAAAAAACTTGTATTAAATGGGATGTAAAGCCAATATTTGATGCTCTAGTTTCACTTATTAATTATTATAGGTCATTTCCAAATGTTGGAGATGTCTATAAATTTACTACTCTATTCCTTCTTCATTTTACAATCTCCAAATAATAAAATATTATTATTTTACTTTATAAATAATATTTCAAAATTTCTTTAATAAAATTAGTCATGCCTAGGGATGTCAAAAAAACCTGAACCCATGAGGACCCGCCTCACCTTATCCAATACGAGGTAGTATTTTACTAAAATAAATGGGGCTAGGGAGGGTTTGGAGTTGATTCCTACTCCCCGTTTCTAAAACTGGGCGGGGTTGGGATTTGTTGTCCCCGCCTCGAACCCACTTAATATTTAATAAAAATTAAGATATATTATTTTAATTAGTAATATTAAGATTTTTTTTTTAAAAAAAAAGTGGCTCTATTGCCACCCACAGAATATCTACCTACACCCATATTAAAAAATAATAATTATTAATTTTACTCACACCCTTTAAATTGCCAAAACTATCCTTTAACTATTTTTTTTAAACATATATTTTTTCTCATTACACCAATTTCTCTTCATTTGCTTCCACCATTGCAAAATAATAATAATAATAATAATAATAATAATAATAATAAAAATCTTGTAGATACAATTTCTTCTTTCAAAAAAAAAAAAAAAAAAAAAAAAAAAAAAAAAAAAAACTATGTATAGTTTCTTTATTCCCTTTAACAAATATTATAGAATTTGCTCTCATATAAAAATATCATATTCAAATAAAACTATATAACTAAGATTTTAATTACTTGGGCAAAAATAAAATACAAATTCAACTCTAAAACATTTTTTTTTTTTTGTTACTTTCGGAATTAACGTGTTAAATTATCTACAAAACCATGAAATTATAATGGTTTACACACTTAATTAATCATCATCATAGAAAACAACAACAATAATAATTAAACAAACAACAGTATGCAACTTCTTTTGTCTTAAAAAAATAAAAAATAAAAACTATTTTTCAATCACCAAACAAATCAATTTTTTTTCATTTAAAAAATTTGTTTTTGTTTTTTAAATCCATCCACCTAGTTTTTTCGGCTTAAAAACTAATTAAAGTAAAGTAACTGTTTTTTTTTTTTAAAAAGAGTTCTACAAGACCACAACTGCAACAATTTTTTTATTCAATCAATAAACAATAATAAAAATGAAAGTAAATATACTTGAATACATTTGAAATCTATAAAATCAATTCTTTGGTCATCCATTCATTGACTATATGTGAAAAAAAAATTATATTTCCCTGATTGATGTTGGGTTTGATTAAGTTATTACTTATTAGGGTTTATGATAGATTGAGTGTTCAACTTATGGGTGTAGGAAGTAATTTAATTTCCAATTATAAACCATGTATTTTAAGTAATTAAATGTAAGAGCATTTTAGAAATAAAAAAATTTCATTAAAACATGGGTGTATGAAGATATTTTGTGGGTGGCAATAGAGCCACCCTAAAAAAATTATTATGAATTTTGATATCTAATTTAAACCTAATTTTTTTATAAGTTAAAACCAAAAAAAAACCCTAGTTATTATACAAACTTGGGGAGGGGCGAGGGGTTTTGGGGCCACCTCCGCCTCCCCGAAAATTCCCCGAACCCGACTTCGGTCTTCAATAGCGGGTTTGGGGGCAAATAATTTCGTTTGGGTTGGGGTCAAGATTTGTTGTCCCCGCCCCGAACCTGCCCCATTGACATTTTTAGTCACACCTAATTATTTTTACTTGTATTGATTTTGAATTTTTTTTTTTTTTTTTTTTTTTTGACAATATCTATTATTTCGAGACCAGGTATTTTTTTAAAGCTTTTGTCATTGGTAAGATTTGAGTCGCTGATCTGAGAGTCATTTGCCTAAGCCTCAAGTTCGTCCATCTATCAACTGAACTACGCCCCTGTTGGCGAAATAATTTTTTTAACATTTATATTTTTTATCTAACTTTTAAATTTCAATGTTATTTTTATTGGTTTTATTTTAATTTTCAACGTACTTTTTTTTGTTATTGTTATTTTTCCGTTGCAATATTTTAATTTGAAGATTTTAACGTTATTATTTTTCTTTACTAATTATTATTATATATATTAATTAAATATAAAAATTGATGATTTGAAAACAATTATTTTGAATTAAAATACTTATTAGTTCAATGATTAATAAAATGTGTAATAAATAAAAAATTTAAAAACTATTAAAATATAGTCAATATTATATTCAGTTGAAAGATCTCAACAAAATATTTCTAATGGTATAATTTGTATAGTAATTACATTTATGAATAAAAAGTTGTAATAAATTAATTGAGTTCAGTTAAAAAAATAAAAAGGATATTAGATAAATTTAATTTTTTTTGAAGAATGAAAAGTAAATAGTTAAATACATATCTGGGGTTTGGATCTCCAAATATAGAGATCAAAATTTGATATCCATTTAGATGCTTCTCGATGCTTCTTGATCCTTCTGAATTGGATAACCATTTGAATGAAATGAGTCTCTAATTTGATAAAATGGAGGCCCATCGGAGATGGTCTTACAAGAGACAAAGTATAACTTTCACACACACACACACGTACTTCTATAAAGAAAAACGGAAACCCAAAAAAAAAAAAAAAAATCACATTTTACATAGATTATTCACTAATATATATACTAAATTTTTGCTGAAATTTTTTACCCCCGCAAACAATTTTGGGTAAGTGTTCCACTATTCCGCAATTTGCGCAGCATAAAGATACAATAGGAATTAATTAATAAAATATTCTACAAAAAAGGAAAAAAGAAATATTGTTATTTTAAAAAATATTACAAAGTCTATACTTGGAAAAAAATATTAAGTTAATAAAATAAAGAAAATGTAGAGTGAATGGACGGTTAGGATCGATTTGTCGGATATGGGTGGTGAATGGAGATGATCAGTGATCACGGAGGAATAGTGTTATGTGTGAGAATAAACATGGAAGAAGACGCGCTTCACGTGCACCAATCATTAGTCTGCTAAGTGCGCTTTTGGTTGTAAAGGAAAGCGCGTGGATTTCTATTTGCTATTCTTTTCTTTTCTTATACTAATTATCACTCATTACTCAACTCGATCTACAGGCTTCAATTTCTTCCGATCTAAATAGTAAATAGTAAATAGTGATAAAGAATAAGAGCGTTATATAAACGTTTTTAAAATTTTTTTTTTTTTTACTGTTTTTCAAAGAGAAAAATAAAAAAGAAATCAGTATTTTTAATTTCAGTTTTGAAATCCAAAAACATATCCGATAGAATATACGGAAAATAATATTCTAAAAATAAAAGACATTAAAAAAAGTGTTTAGTAGGTTAACCGAAAAATTTCAAAAATGATCAATAATTTATCCCAAATAATTATCAATAATAATCATGAGTCATATTTTTTATTAAATAAAAATTTAAAATATTAAACACTTTTTTTTTTTTTAATTTAGCATCAAATGAAAATGAATATCTCAGATTAAGTGTTGATTTTTGAAGGCAAGTAATAGACCTCATTTTAGCAATTGGAATCCTAAATCCTTGTTTTTGTGAGCATCAATTCTCTTTGCTTAATTTCTCTTACACAATTGGCCAAAACAGAACCAACAACTCTCTTTGCTTTTCTGTTCTCTCTCTAAAAACAATCTTCACCTCCATGGAAGACGACAACAGAGCAAGAAAAATACTCTAAAACTAGAGAAACTCATCAAAAAATTTCCACTTCAAATACTTAATTTATTATAATATTATTCTCAATAGAAAATAAGATTGTTATTAATTGAATTTTCACTACAACAAGAGCATTGAAATTTAAGTTATATTTTTTGTTGTTAATAGATCAGTAAGTTACTCTCCATTGAAATCAAAGTAGGGCTAAGTGATGAATGTCAAAAGGGTTAGATCGAATGAGCCACCGATCTACTCGGAGGAGGATTTCACCTCCTCCGACGTCGGCGAAGAATAGGGATGGCAATGGATTGGATCAGGGATGGATACCCCATTATCCATCCCCATATCTGTTTAAGATATGTATATCCATCCCCGCATCCATCCTCTTTTCGAAATGAGCGGGGTGGATTCGGATAATCCGCGAATTTAGATAACGATATCCATTCTCGCTCCGTCTATATCCGTATCCAATGAAAAATACATATAAATTGTTGTAGTTTATAAGAGAAAAATATAACTAACGTGTATAATGTACCTTTTATCCTATTTAAAAGGGAGAAACAAATACATTCAATCCTCAAATAACATAAGAAAATAATAATAATAATAAAACCCCGCAACTTCAAGATACAAACAAAATTTGTTGACGGTGATTTTTGGTGATCACCAAGTCAATGATTTGTTCTCGAGTTGCTACAATTTATATGCGAGTATAGTCAAAGATTGTAAAGAAATAACAGGTGATTTACGTGGTAAAACTCCAAAAGATCGGAGAAAACATCCACGGGATCGTTGCCTCTAGCAACAAAGCCAAATCCACTATGAATCACGATTACAGGATGAAGAATGACAGAATGCTTACAAGCTCTTTAATACGATTCTCTCTCTCTCTCTCGTTCTACCTCTCACCTCCCCCCTTTTTGTGTATAGAGGGGGTATTTATACATGTTGTTCTTAGGGTTTTAAGGTGGCCGCTAGGGTTTGGTATTGTGGTGCCCAAGTTTCAAGCGGTTTCCTAGTCCTAATTAGATTGTGTTTCCTCTTTTGGCTGAGTTTGATTCTGGACGAGATTCTTTCTCCTTTATTCGCGGGAGAACTGCTTGTTTCCTTGTTAAACTCTAATAGTCCACATCGTTGCTTATCGTGGATGTGCTGGTCGCTGATTATGATTGGCATACGAATGTTGGTGACTATCTCATTGATTCCCGAGTATGTATGCCCGAATGTGCCCGAGTGAGATTTGCTGCCCGAGTTGATCGTCTTCGTTTGTGGTCGGACTACTTACTCTTTTTTCCGAGTGGGTTTATCGTGGGAGGTTTCTGCTCCATAAGTTGACTTATCTTGACTCTCGCTTTCCTGGCTTTTCGTGCTGATGACGTGTCCTTCACCACTAATTTTTACCTATAACAATACCCCCTTAAATATTTGAGCCGATCATGTTGAGCCAGGTCCTCTCGGGACGAATATTTAATTTCAATAATTTCTCACAACTGGTCCTCGCTTGTCGTTTTCCGCATTAATGTATCCTCGTTTGATTCGAAGCTTTAAATGACGTGTCTTAATTACGACCGCACGCATTCGATTCACCACTCATTTCAGAAATCTCTTGATGGTGACGTTTCTACTCTCTGGCGGCTCAAGGTGCTCTCCGGTTGCCACTTGTCTTTTCTTTGTTTGGCTGGGTCATGACTCATTTATGAGACACGACCTCTCTGTTTGCCCGCGTGTAGCCCACGTCATAGCCCACGCCCCTCTATTTTCCCGCTTTACTGTGCCTCTCCTAGGGTTTCGTTCGTTTTTGAAATCAATGTGCCGCCTATATATGTTGGTTATCCACCTCCCCTTCCCTTCTTATTTCTTTTCCGCCATTTGAGTATTTCTTCGAAACAAGTGTGCCTGTGTCCCTTGCGTTTCTGGGTATTTTGTTCTCTCCTCCAACTTGTTTTCTTAATCCTGCTTTGCCGAGATCGTCTGTTTCGACCCCCAGGCCTGTACTCGAAGGTTTCTCCTCTGTTGTCTGCATTTACCTGCCTTTCCCTAATCAAGGTTAGTTCTCATGGATCCTGAAGCTAGATACCGTCTTTTTACTGTTGGTATGATTGCTATTGAGCGAAATGATGCTTTCACTGCGTCGGTTGTTCACAGGTTATTAGACGAGCCTCTTTTCGATCAGCCGCGTTACACTGACGCCGACGTTTCTGGACTTTTTCCAGAAAGGCCTGCTACTTCTGAGGTTCCTCCTGCTTCAGAGATTCCTACTGCTTCTGCCAGTTCATCACCACCTTACTCATACCAACCTGAAGCTTGGTCAGATTCTTCTGCTTGTACTGATATTCGCCCGAGCAGAAGACCAGGAAAGAGGATGACTACTCGCAGAGTTTATAAGGACTCGCATTCTCGGGAAAGCCGAGTGGCGGCTCAAAGGATTATCGAAGATGATATTGAAGAGGAGCACAGGGCTGCTCGTATTCCCTTCTCCCCCGAGCGTATTTGCATTTATGATGTTGAGCCGAACGTGGTCGGCCCTGACGAGATAACGCGATATATGCGGCGGTTCGATTTGGACAGCAATGAGATTTCGCTGATCCCAGCCGAAGGTCGGGCTGCATGGAACCCACCCCCCGGCCACGTAGCAGTTTACGGGTCCATGCTTACATGCGGCGTCACTCTTCCTCTTCAGCCTTTTATTACTTGGTTCTTGGCTGAAGCCCGACTCGCTCCGGCCCAGCTCACGCCGAACAGTTATCGCATCCTGATGTGCATGTGGCACATGTGGCATAGAATGAAGCGGCCACCTCCCACTCCTCGCGAGGTTCGCCATTTCTATTCGCTGAGGCCAGTGGGGAAAACCGGGATTTATTTTCTCCAGTCGAACCAGCCCGAGTTCTGGATTCCAAAGAATGTCGTGGTCAAGGGCTGTGTCGAACCGACCACGGACGAGAAGATGAAGGGGTTCGTTTGGGGCTTCCCGACCTCGAACAAGTTTTGGAAGAACAGCTGGTTCTTCGTGGGCAAAGACTGGGGCCAGTCGATTAGTTTCGATTTGGACGGCACTCAGATGACCTGCCGGGTTCCTCGGTACTTCTGCACGCCGCAGTGGAACCATCTAACTTCAGCTTTTACTGATGAGGAGCTGAAGACCTTGGCTAGGGCAGCAGTCCGCCCCCTAGAGAAAAGGGGAAAACCCTATCTCTATAAAGAGGGGAAAATGATCAAGGCCCGTCTCTTCCCTCAGATTTCCGCGTGCCGCCGATGCCGTAAGTTTACTTGTATGCATTTTTTATTTGCAACCTGACTTCTAAGCTTGCTTGCTAACTCGGATTCTTCTCTTTTTTTTTTTGAAGTGTTTGACGTTGATATAGTTAGTGATGGTCTGGCACGCCGGATGAAAGGCATCGTCGAGGCGAGGCGAGTCGAAAGGCAGTCCTTCGTCAACGAGATGCTGGGATAGCCCCTCCTGAAGACGAATCTGACGAGGGTACTCCCGGGAACGTTCCCGAGGGAGATGATGAAGAGGGAGTATCCGATTATGTGCCCGAGGAGGCTCACGATCAAGAACCGACCGTGTGTTCGGCGGGAGCTGAGGGCGCCTCGGGGAACTTTGGAGTAAGTAGGACCTCTGTTGATTCGGGCAATCCCGCAGGTCCTTCCTCCAAGGGGAAAGAAAAAGTAGGGGATCTCCCTGAGCCCGAGCGGGCAAATCCCCCCAGCGGATCTGGTTCCCCCCACTCTGCTGCTGATATGCAAGACGTCCCTTTTGAAGCGGTTGGGGGGCCTTCAGGTGCGGTAGCTCCGGAGTTTCCGACTTCAGTTGAACCGAATCGTTCTTCGAAGATTCCTGCTTCTGCTGATCCGATTTCTACTCCTGGGGACAGCAACACTGAAGCGGGGCAGACTGGGAAAAGGAAGGCTTCGTTTTCTTCTGGTCGCCCTTTCCCAAAGATTCCCCGAGTAGTTGCGTATGTTAATTCCTCTTCGGAGGACGAGGGGGAGGATGATGCGAGCGTGACCCCGCCGCGGGAGCAGGTCAGAGAGAGTGCTGGTGGCTCAGCCGGCCTTCCTCGAGCGGCCCCGTCCGCTGAACTCCCCGAAGGCGATGTGGGTGATATGGGCTCCTCTCCCCAAATCGATGATCCCACCCCCGAGACTATTTTCAGGGCCATGGCTTCAGGCCGAGCCTATATTGGGGAGGATCGTTGGAGTCGTCTTAGGACCGGGACTGTGTCTGACCGACTCCATAATTTCTTCAACAGCGCTTCCTACGTGAGTGACTCTCATATGCGTCCTTTCGCATTCTTCCTCCTCTTTTTTTTTTATATTTGTTGATTTGTTTGTTGCAGATGGTGGCCGAGATGTCTGGGGCTTGCGAAGCTGGCGAAGCCCAAGCGGAAAAAATAAGAAGGCTAGAAGCCCAATTGAAGGAGAGCGAAGATCACTGTTCTCGGGCTGAGTTAGCTCGTCAGGAGGAAGCCAGGTCGGGTGAGATGCTCGTAAATCAATGCTTAGCACGGCAAATGGAAGCCGAGCAACGGGCATCTTCTGCTGCGGAGGAGGTCAGGACTCTACAAGATCAACTGTCGTCCACCCGGGAAGCCTTGCTTCGAGCCGAACAGAACGCCGAAGACGCCAAGTCTGCTTATGAACGTCGAATCAACGACTTGGAGTGTCAAGCCCTGACGGCCAAGGAACTGTCGAAGGGATCTAGGCTGGAAATGGAGCTACAAAGCGTTGACCGTTTTAAGAGATCTCCTGCCTATGATGCTCTGCTTCTTCGGGAGTTCCAGCGTGGAATGGTCTCGGCCGGCGAATTTTTTAAGCAGAGGAACAGGGCGACTGATCGGGCCCGGGCCAACTGGAGCTTGTCAATTAGGAAGCATGTGGATACATCCTTGGAGTCTCTCCGGATCCAAATGAAGGAGTGGCGAGCGTATTGTAGAAGTAAAGGAAAAACGCCACATCCCATGCACCTTGAGGTTCCGACCGCCGAGTCGTTCTCTACCTTTTACGCCAGTGAAAGGGCGAGTTTTAGCAACGAGATACCCGACTTGGGGCCCGTTCCTGGTACCGACTACAGTTCCTGGATGGATGACGAAGAAGATGTGATCATATGGCCATCGGACGACAGTCTTCTGAGCGAGTATGTGATGGAGCCTGACCCTGATGTTGGCAGAAGCAGCTCACCACCCCCGGCGCCTTCCTCTTGATCTTCAAGCCTTTTTGTAACTTTTTGTAACTATACTTGTACATCTTTCATATATACATCGTATGTTGTATCTTTCTATACACTATGAATATAAGACCAGATTTTACTCTTACATTCTACTTTTTGCCGAGTATCTTATGTAACTGGCTTATCAGTTTAGACCGAGTATCTTATTTAACCGGTAACTAATTTTTGGCCGAGTATCTTATGTAACTGGCTTATTGATTTAGACCGAGTATCTTATTAAACTGGTAACTAATTTCGTGCCGAGTATCTTATGTAACTGGCTTATTGATTTAGACCGAGTATCTTATTTAACCGGTAATTAATTCTTTTTTTTTTTTTTTTGGGGTTGTTTACCTTCACGTTGCGTCGGGGCTCGCCGCGACCATACGTTGAGGTCCTTACACAAGTCACCTAGGACGTCTCCTGGTTTTATCTGTGCAAGGGTTCGTCGAATCGTTGGGGTACTTTGTACCGGCCAACACGACTGCGCATCTCACTAGTCTTTCTAGCGGCGCTCCGAGCATTTTCCCAGTTATCCTGGTGCCTCGGTTTTGCCTTTTTGCTAAGGGACGCGTTTGCATCGTTTTAACTAGGCGGGCATGCTACTACAGCTTTTCCGCCCTTCGAGCACCACTCGTCCGCTCTTTCGCGGCCTTATAGCGCTCGACTTTTTCGGCATTTATTCGGTCGCCTTGAATGACCTCCATTGAAATATTGCTCATGGATTTTATTGATTCCGCCACATCGTATTTGCAACTGAACTTTATTAGATGATCATGAACATGAAATTAATAAATAAATCTGAAATTTCAACGCAGAAACTAAAAACTGAGCTAAAGCAGAATAAATAAACTGTAGAACCATAACCGGATTCTTTTAGGGATAGAAGATCTTCAGGTATTGTGCGTTGCATGGTCGGGGTACCAGGCCACCTTCTGGTCGGGATATCATGTAGGCCCCGTGCCCTACGATTCTCTTGATGATATATGGTCCTTCCCATTTGTCGGCGAGGGATCCTGATGATTTATCCTTGGTATTCGGTGATACTCTCCTTAGCACTAGATCCCCGAGTTGGAATCTCCGCTCCCGAACATGGGAGTTGTAGTACCTAGCGGCCCTTTGCTGGTATGCGGAATTTCTTACTTGTGCTGCGTCTCTGATTTCTTCAAGCTCGTCTAGGTTCTGCTGCAGCATGTCTATGTTGTGCTCGGAACTGTATAGCTGGACCCTGGGGGATGTGAAAGTAGTTTCTGCTGGGATAACAGCTTCCGTCCCGAATGCCAGCGCGAAAGGAGTTTCCCCTGTGGAAGACCTCACAGTTGTTCGGTATGCCCATAGCACCTCAGGCAGTTTGTCTGCCCAGCCACCTTTCTTTGCCTCTAGCTTTGCCTTCAATGTGTGCTTGATTACTTTATTCACGGCCTCTGTTTGGCCATTGGTTTGAGGATGAGCAGGCGATGCGTAGTAGTTTGCGATCTTGAACTCTTCACACATTTCTCTGAACTTCTTATTATCGAATTGAGTCCCATTGTCTGTTATGATGATGCTCGGGATCCCAAACCGATATATTATATTCTTTTTAACGAAGCTGGTAGTGTTTGCCTCGGTGATGTGTACAAGTGCTTCTGCCTCTGCCCATTTGGTAAAATAATCCACCGCCACAATAGCATGTTTGGCTCCTCCCTTCGTTCCTGTGGGCATTGGTCCTATCAGGTCGAGTCCCCACATGGCAAAGGGCCAAGGCGAGGTTAAGCTTCTGAGCAACTCTGGGGGTCGCCGAATGTCATTTGCTACTCTTTGGCATGTTTCGCAACTTTCTGCGAATTGCTGTGCTTCCGCGAACAGAGTCGGCCAATAGAACCCTTGCCGGAGTATCTTGTGTGCTAAGCTTTTACCCCCGGTGTGGTTCCCACATACTCCACTGTGGATACTTCTCAGGATCTCTCCAGTCTTCTCACCGGAAATGCATCTCTGCAATACCTTCGAGAATCCTCTCCTATATAATTCTCCTCTCAGAATCGTGTACCGGGCTGACCTGTACCTGATGCGTTTAGCTTCCACAGCATCCTCTGGTAGTATGTTCTCCTCCAAGTACTTTCTGAGTTGGTATGTCCAGTCGCCCGGGCTAGGTCGGATCTCTGCTATTATGATTTCCTCGGGTTCCGCTGTGCTCGGTTTAGTCAGGTGCGCCACTGGTATTGCTTTGGATCTGATGCTTGTGGTGGCTGAAGCTAATTTGGACAAAGCATCTGCCTTTTCGTTCTCTTCCCGAGGGATCTGAGAGATTCTGTATGCTTTGAACTTTTTAAGTAGTCTTTTTGCAATGTCCAAATAAGCTATCATGTGCTCTTCCCTGGCCTGGTATTCATTCAGTACCTGATGGACCACTACCTGTGAATCACTGTAAACTTCCAGCTCATCTGCCCCTAGTGCTATGCAGACTCTCAGACCGGCCAGCAAGGCTTCATATTCTGCTTGGTTGTTGGTTGCCTTGAAATCGAACCTCATGGCACATTCTACAGTATCCCCCTCGGGGGTCGTTATGACTATCCCTGCCCCGCTGCCATGCGTGTTCGATGACCCATCTACATGTAATTTCCACTGGATTTTAGTAGTCTGTTCATCTTCCATTGCCCTCCTTACCTCGGCGTCTGGCTCGGTGAATTCTGCTATAAAGTCGGATACCGCCTGCCCTTTGATGGCCGTTTTTGGTGTGTATCTGATGTCGTATTCGCTGAGCTCTACCGCCCACTTGGTCAGCCTTCCTGACACTTCTGGCTTTTGAAGAATGAGTTTCAGCGGGCAGTCTGTATATACCTCTATTGTATGTGCTTGGAAATATGGCCTTAGCTTCCTGGCCGATGTGATCAGAGCTAACGCTATTTTTTCTGCCGGCGAGTATCTGGTTTCCGCCGCTAACAACGCTTTGCTTGTATAGTACACTGGCTTTTGTATTCCTTCCTCCAGTCGGATCAACACCGAACTCGTCGCCACCTTGGTGACCGAGAGGTATAAGTATAACGTTTCTCCCACCACCGGTTTTGAAAGGATTGGTGCTCTACCCAGGTATTCTTTTAATTTTTGAAAGGCTTCCTCACACTCTGTACTCCATTCGAGCCCTTTCCCCTTTTTTATTGCTTTAAAGAATGGGGCGCATTTGTCTGTTGACTTGGCTATAAACCGATTGAGTGACGCGAGGCATCCCGTTAGCCTCTGTACATCTTTTAGCGTCCTGGGTGAAGCCATTCCTTCTAGTGCTTTGATCTTCTCAGGATTTACTTCGATTCCCCTCTGGTGCACCTGAAAGCCTAGAAACCTTCCCGAAGGTACTCCGAACACACACTTGCTTGGGTTGAGCTTCATCTGATACTTTCTTAGGACGTCGAAGGTTTCCTTCAAATCCTCCGCGTGTTTTTCTGCAGTTGTGCTCTTAGTCAGCATATCATCCACATAAACCTCCATATTTCTTCCAATCTGCCGAGCAAACATCCTGTTTACTAGCCTCTGGTATGTTGCCCCGGCGTTTTTCAATCCGAATGGCATTACCTTGTAGCAATATAAACCCTGGTCCGTGGTAAACGACGTCTTTTCCTCATCTGCCTTGTTCATCCGGATCTGATTGTATCCCGAGTATGCGTCCATGAAACTTAACAATTCATGTCCCGCTGTCGCATCCACCAATTGGTCGATCCTCGGGAGTGGGAAACTATCTTTTGGGCAAGCTTTGTTCAAGTCTGTAAAGTCTACACACATCCTCCATTGCTTGTTCTTTTTCTTGACCAACACCACATTGG
The DNA here is from genome assembly GCA_030490815.1 of Acer saccharum. NCBI lineage: Eukaryota > Viridiplantae > Streptophyta > Magnoliopsida > Sapindales > Sapindaceae > Acer > Acer saccharum. Next base: position 11,694,804 of record CM059874.1, read on the forward strand.
CCACCCACTCCGGATACTTGACTTCCCTTATCGACCTCGCGGAAAGTAGCTTTTCTACTTCCTTCTTGATTGCGACGCTTCTTTCTGGATTGAATAGTCTTCTTTTTTGTACCACGGGTCGGAACTCGGGGTCGGTGGAAAGATGATGTGAAATCACCTTCGGGTCTACCCCCAGCATATCTTCATGGCTCCAAGCGAAAACATCCTTGTAATTTCTCAGTAGCGCAATAAGTGCGGTTTTGACATGTACGCTCAAATTTGCCCCTACCTTCACTGTCCTACCTGGATCCTCCGGGTCTAGTGCCACCTCTTGGGTCGGCTCGTCTTCCCTATCCTCCGGTCCTTCTCTGAAATCCAACTCAAAATCTTTCGGCACTTCTGCCTGTTCTTCAGGTTCTCTATCCTCTTGCTGGACTGTTACCATGTATACCTGGCGCACCTCCCTATCTCTATATACTGATAAGTTTGCTCTACGGGCCATCTCTTGTGACCCTTTGACCACTCCCACACCATATTCGGTCGGGAATTTCATCATGAGGGCATAAGTTGCTGTCACCGCCTTGGCTTTATTCAAAAATGGTCGGCCCAGTAAAGCATTATACGGCCAGTTTTCCGTATCTACCACCACAAAGTCGAGCAGCACTGTTTTCTGGCAAGGGGCTTTTCCGATCTTCACAGGTAGCTTAACCGTGCCGAGTGACCTCACTTCGACCCCTCCAAATCCTCTAAGGGGTGTGGGAAAAGGCTGTAGGTCTTTCCTGTCTAGCCTCAGCTGGTCATATACTTCTGCACTAAGAATGTCTGCCGAACTCCCATTGTCGATCAGAATTCGATGAACTTCTCTATGGCCGATCCGAGCGCTGACCACCAGTGCGTCATTTGGCCTAACATCCACTCCGTGTGAGTCGGCCTCTGTGAACACGATCGGGTCCCAGCCCTCCTTGATTCTTTTCGGGTCGGGCTCAATAGAATTGACGTCCAGGTCTCTCCGTGCCTCCATAGCTTCCCGAATCTCCTGGGTTCTTTCCCTGTTACTCTTGCCCGTTGCTGGACCTCCGAAGATGGTGTTAATTGCTCCTTCATCCTCAGCTTTCTTGGGACTAAGTTTTCTTGCCCGTCCGTCCTGTCGGCTGTCTTTCTGTCCATCTGCCCTGTCCGTCTTTTTGAAAACAATATCCTTCAAATGTCCTTCCCTAATAAGAGTCTCGATATGATCCCTTAGCTGGAAACACTTGGATGTCTCGTGTCCATTCTCTTTGTGGAAACGGCAATATAACTAACGTGTATAATGTACCTTTTATCCTATTTAAAAGGGAGAAACAAATACATTCAATCCTCAAATAACATAAGAAAATAATAATAATAATAAAACCCCGCAACTTCAAGATACAAACAAAATTAAATAGAGAGTTTTAAATCAGTATTCACTTACAAAGAAACTTAGCAGCAAGTCAGCAACAACCAACAAGCAAACGTAGTCACAACTCTCCAGTCTTTTGGCCGCTTACTTTAGAAAAATAGCTTTTAGGGTTTTGATGATAAAAAAATTAATAATAACTTATATAATTAAAATTAATAATTATATAATATTTTTTATATTTTTAAAATATTAAAATATATAACGGATCCGGATGGGGATGGATATCCATAGACGATATCCATCCCCATATCCGAAAATTAAACGGATATTAGGATCGTATCCATCCCCGCTCCATCCCCGAAATAATAGTATCCATCCCCATTATAAATGGAGCGGATTCTTACGGATATCCATGTCTATGGATAATTTTGCCATCCCTAGCGAAGAAGAAGAAGAAGAACTGACCCGATGAAGGAGATAAGAATGAAAGAAAAAAATTCGAGTTTTTTTGTTTTTTTTGTTTTTTTTTGTTTTTTTTTTTTTTTAAAAACAAAATGAAAAACATGTTTAAAGTGTTTTCCATGTTTTTCAATTTTAACATTGATATTGTTTTCCATTTTGTTTTTGTTTTTTTGAAAACAAAATGAAAAACGTTTAACGAACGCAAATTCGAAATCGTTTTCAAAAAATAAAACAAAAACAGGCCAAAAAGCCTCTACCGAACATGCCCTAAGTTTTATTGAAAATATTTTAAAGCAATATCCATTCTTGGCTACGTAGTGTAATTCTCCTTTTTGCACATTTGTGGTGGGTTTCAAGTCACACTATGGGGTGAGTCTGGATATGAAGACAATTTCATCAAATTTGGAGGGACTGTGAGGCCATGATAGGAAATTTAAAAGAAAAATATAAATATAAAAAATTTTGGAATAATATTTTTTATAAATTTAACTATCTTTTTTATTTTATTTTATTTTATTTTTTTTAAATGGGCATGTGGGGCCATGACCCTTCTAAATCATTTAGTGGCTTCAATACTATGCATATCTAAAAACATGTGTGAATAGTTTTCTTATAGATATTGGTGTTTTGTGAGTAGATATACAAGCTGCTCATGTAGTGTTTGATTTTGAAACAGGTTTTGGCATTTTTTTTTTTTAATCAGATTTTGGTGTTAGTTTTAATAATAATAAAAATCAATAAAAAATAGTAATATAAATTACAATTTTTAAACACTTTATACCTGTGTATATATAAGCACTATAACACATTTTCGTGGACAAGACTTGGGGCTTTGACTCAAGCCCAAACTCATATCATGATTCAAAAGACTAAAAGTACTTGTAAAACATGTCAGCTAAACCAAAAACTTAAGCCCAAAAGTAAAATATAAACAATAGTATTTATAAAAAATTCCAAATAGTCCTTATGGCTTTATAAAATACCAATTTTTTTTTTTTTTTAATTTATATTAAATTTGACCAGTATAGTCCCTAATATTTTAAGGGCATGTTTGGCACGCTATACTGCACTGTACAGTACTAAACTATATAAGATTGGGTTGGATAGTATAATATTGGATTGGATTAAATTTAGTAGAGTCATGTGTTTGGTATTGTATCGCCCCACCCCCCATTTGGGGAAAATGGGGATGTGGTAGTTTTTGGGGGAGGTCCCCCCACCCCCATTTCCCCGTTTTCCCCATTTTTCCATTTCCTCCGAGTTTCTCGTTTCCCCATTTTCCATGTATCAGTAAAAATTATATAATAAATAAACGCACAATCCATTAAATTCAAATACAAAATAACGTCCAATACAAAAATTACATAATAAAGATGTATATTTAGTTAGTAAGAATAAAAAGAATAAAAATATTGAAAAAATAAAAATAAAAATATTATATATATATATATATATATATTTTTTTTTTTTTGGGGGGGGTGGGTGTGGGGGTGGGGAATGGGGAAGTGGGGATAGGGAGGGTCCCCCCACCACACACACACACACACACACACACACACACAAAATTTTCCTCCAAATAGGGATGAGGGAGCAGGGATTTGGGGCCCCGAGGGAAAATGGCCATCCATAGTAATAGCGAGTAATAGTACTATTAACCCAAAATTGTCATCGGGGTGCAATTTCAAATTAACGGAATATGAAGGACCTCGATCTGGTTAGACCTAGGCTAGCGGGATGCTCTGTACCCCGATACCCCGCTAGTTCTTTGAAATCCGCTAGGTGCGATAATTACTTGTATGTAATGGACCCGGATCGGGGTAGATTGTAGGCAGCAAGGTACTTAGTGGCCTGATACCTCGCTGGTTCTCACAAGTCAGATGTTATGATGGATGTAAGTAGTAGGATGGATAAATTTATGATATGGTGGACGTATAAAAGCAAAAAAACTGTTTATGTATATTAATTTAAGTAAGATCTTTACAACTCGATACTTGAACTATCAATATTACTATATGAGAGAAAATAAAACATATAGATGAACCATGGAGATGGAGCTTTTGTGCCTGTCGATAAGTAGAAAAAGTGAAGTAGGGTTTCGATCCCTTTTCCTGTCATCATATGATCAATATATAGGCCTGCTTTCTTGCAGAGCACTCCTAGAACTTCGGTCTAGGGTTTTAGTGGTGCACGGGTCTTCCTTTGAAGCTTAGCGAATTCGTCGGGATACTGATCCCAAAAGATCCGGTGATTCCTTCTTTTCCGGTTCCAATTGAGTTGACTCCTAATTAAAATAGGACCCTACATGGCGGGAATGAATGCCGCGTTGTAACTTGAGTTTCCATTTTGAACGGTGATGTTTAAATGTTTGCTTTTGTATGCGGTCTGCTCTTCGGGGTCGGTGTACTGGGATCCTTGTATTTATCTTGCTATGTGTATGTTATAAGTTTTGCTGGTCGGGGTACTCCAGGTACCCCGCGTCCCTCGTGCTCCTTTTAAAACGATGTTTGCAGATATCGGGGTTCCCAGTAGCGGGGGTACCAGGATACTCGGGTATCGGGGTGCTCGGGGTAGTTGGGTACCAGGATCTCGTGATGGTTGTGCCTTCCAGAACCCCCTTATCTTTTCGGCTCCCTAGTGCTTTCCAGGTCTCGGAGATTCAGGACCTGGCCGGGGTGGGTAGAGGTTCTTACTCTAGCCCATCAACTAGCAGGCGGGGTACCCGGACATCTTTTTGCTGCTACTTTGGATCCCGGCTTTCTTCTTAAAGCTAGTGGAAAATTCTTTTTTGATCCCCGCCATTTTTGACGGTTAACAGAAGTCCCCCTTGACTTGAACACCGGCATCTTGCTGGGGTTGGAGTCAGGATTCCTTAGTCCGTTCGAAGGATTTTCCGTCTTGTCTGCTTGTCTAGTCTCATCTGGCTATCTTCATAATGAAGAGGGAAATCTTCTTTCAAAACGGTGGTATTTAATAATAATCCACGTGTCTGATAGCGATTGCTTCGTAAATTCAAATTGGCCGTTTTCGGCGCAGGTTTTTCGGAGTTTTTCTTGAGCACGTCTTCAGCCATTAATCATTGTTTCCTTTTATGTTTTGGTAACCGCCCTTCTTCTGCCTATAAATAAACCTCTCTCCCCTTCTTTTTTTGCTATGCTTCGCTTGCCCTTCGGAAGTCACGAACCGAAGTCTTCTCCTTCTTTCGAATCTTTTCTTTTTAACAATGGCATCTCCCTCAAAGCTTTCTACCTCCACTAAGGATGTCCTTCCGCCTTCTATGCCTGCCTCCTCAGGTTCTCCTTCTGCCTCTTCGTATCTTCCTGGTAGCCAGAAGGAGGATTCAGTAGCGAGTTCACAGTCGATCAAGGGAAAGAAGCGTAATTGAGGTGATGGAGACGTCACTGGAGATGGTATCTCGTCCCAGCGTTGTCGCTCTATAAGGAATCCCCGAATCGGGTTGGGTTTTCGCAATGAACCTGAGAATCCGGTCCAGATAGTGGATGAAGGTGAGGTTGCTGGTGTTGATGACAAAAAAGGGAAGGAGGCAGGCGATATTCTTCTTGTGGATTATTTAGGAATTCTTGTTGGGCCCCTCATTCCTTTCGGTGAAGGCCGCATAATCCCGGATTCGGTCTATATAGCCGATAAATTAGCCCGGCTCAGAAGGGTTTACAGGATCCCGGATGCTATCCGTCTTTCCCTTCCTTATCGGGGGTATGATGTGTACACTCCCCCTGCAGGTTGCCTGCTAATTCACGTGGCCGTCTTCGAGTGTGGCGTTCGGCTTCCTCTTCACCCCTCTATTAGCAGACTGCTTGTCACTTTAGGATTGGCCCTGCTACAGATTTCGCTCAGATTCTGGAAGAACCTAACCGGGTTCCTGGTACTCTGGAGGGAGCAGTGTGAAAAAGATGGTGTCGAGAAGGAACCTAGCTTTGACGACTTCCACTACATTTTTCAAATAACGAGTATGGTCCATCGGGGTCAATTCTACCTGAGACCCAAGAATAAGCTGCAATTCGTTGTTCCTGGGGCGAATGTGAAATTCATCCCGCCCTGGAAGGACAAGTGGGTCGTAGTTGAAGGCGACTGGGGCCAGTCGGTGTATCTGGATGGGGTTAAACACTCGGTTCCTATTCGCTTTTCTCCACAAGATAAGTGGAACATGGGTGAGCTTTCTACAGAATCCAGCCAGATCCTTTTGAAGATTCAAGATAGGAACTATGCTAACCTGCAGTATCCCACCTGTGATCCCTTTGAAGGCGCCCGGCTGGAGCGGTATCTGCGGATATCTCTTGCACAACCAGGTATGCCTTCCCCCTCACCTTTCCTCCATTCTTTCTCTCTTTCTTCTTACTAATGGTTCTTCTGACAGTTTCGGCTACTCCCCTTCCTTCTTCTTTTCTATCAGGATTGATACGTCTGGATTCTTCTCCTGCTAGTTCCCCTACCCATTCTTCTGTTGGCGTCGGAGTCACCTCCATATCTCAGCCACTTACGCCGATTCCTCCTCCTGCAATTACGGGGTCGGCTCCATATTCTCCTACTCCCTTTCTGGCAAAAATCATAGCGCGCCCATCTTTAGGCAAGATGTTAGCGTAGGCTGCCAAGAACAAAGTTTCTCCACTCCCTACTTCGAAAAGAACTTCCCATGTAACCGTCGTCCCGCCTGCAATAAAGGTCGCTCCTCCTCCTCCTTCCTTCCTTCCTTCCTTCCTTCACCGTTTTCGCCCAGCTTCCTACTAGAACGGAAAAAAAGAAGGCAGACGGTGCTCAGGCTATCTCTTTTACTGATCCTCCTTCTGGGTCGGGGTCTCGCAACTATGATCAAGAAGAGGTCATTTCTAAGTTCATTGCTGCTTGCTCCAGTGGAGGTTTGCAGTCCATGTCCTCTCTTCCGACTGATATTTTAGCATCCAAAGGGGCGTCTCTTCTTGCTGAGGTATGCGTTTGGTTTTTCTAGCTTGTCGTATGTGAATTCTCCTTTCCTATTTTATATCTTCTTTATTGCTTTTTGTAGGGTTTCAAGTTCACCCTGGCCATGAGGCAACAGGTGATTGTCCTGAAGGAGGCCAACCTGGCTCTACAGGCCAAACTATAGGAGGCTAGGAATGATCTGGCCCGGGCTGAGAAGAGCGTTTCTTCCTTAGTTCAGGAAGCCTCTGAATCTGATGCGGGCAAGAAGGCTGCCTTGATGGAACTGAAATGGGTGACTCACGTTTATGACATGGAGGTTGTCAGGTCAACCCGTCGCCGGAATGACAGAGAGATCGTTAAGGCGGAGATGGCCACCCTTCTAGACAACCATAGGACCCTACGGTCTTTCATGAGTGCCTTGGAGTCCAGGGTGGATTCCTCCTTTGGGGATGGGTATTTTACTACCTCATATGAAGTTGCCAAGGCATTTCCTCCCCCCTTTGATTTGCAGACTGCTCTTAACTAGGATCGCGACTTGATCATGGCTCGAGCTGCCCAATTTGAAGATTAGGACCAGGGGGGCCCTCCTCAAGCAGCCACCATTCCAGAATTTATTGAGAAGGGTACTCGGAGTCCCCAGGTTTCTCCGAATGACTTGGAACGAGATTTTGCACCTCCGACTGATGGGATGGACCCTCCTGCTGGAACAGTTGTGGCCGGAGACGGAGAAGTTCATAACGCTATTGATGACGATGGCGCTGACGAGGAAAGCGGGCAAGGAAAAACTACGGAGGAAGAAACCTGATTTTCTTGTTATTTCCTAGCTGCATTGTCAATTTTTTTTTTGTAGCCCGTACATGGGGGAGTGGGCACCCCGATTGATTAATTGAAACTCCTTTCCTTCTTTTTTCCTGCTTTACTTTTTAAATCGTTTTGCGACACCCTACTGTTTGACTGGTGATTCGAAAACCCATACCTGTACTCAACAGTATCGTTCTTGGATGATGGTCCCCTCATCCTTCGTTCGTTGTGCTTTTCAGACTAGTAATTTTGTATAAGTAGAGAACTTATCTTGGCCGGAAGTTCTTGATCTGGGTACGTGACTTCAAATAGTCCCTCGGGATGGGAAGTCTGGCTTGGGGCTTTGTTAGCCAACCTTGGTCGGCAACTAAGGTTGCCCTAATATCAGGTCTTTCTTGCTAAGATATGGCGATGTAACGGAGTGTAGTGTCATGTATCTTGATGGATCATCTTGATTCCCATAGCTACTTGCTCTGGTAGACGACTAAGGCTTACCTTGGCGCTTGATTTATCCTGGAGAGGGGAATTCCCTATCCGAGGCTTCATGGGGTCCGTGTAGGCCCTCATGGTCTTGCAAAATAGAGTCTGGCAGGCGACTACGCCTTTTACGCTTTCAAGCGCCAGAACCTTCCTGGAGGGGGGTATTCCTCGACCAAGGCAGCAGGAATGCCATGTGGCTTTTCCTAGTCTTGAGGCGAAAAAGATAGCGAGGACTTCATTAGGCGTACTTAGGAGAAGATCATGGGAGAAAAAACTGACTTTCTTGAATTTCTCAAGGCAAATACAAAGCGAAAATCGAGGTACATGTATCAGAAGTGTACCCCCTGAGATACATTCTTCTTTATAGAGCTCTAAGAGTAAAATCTCTTGAGATGATCAGCATTCCAAGTGTGATCCACCGGGCACCCGTCCATATCCTCTAACTTGTATGCTCCCCTGCGTACTACCACCTTTATCAAGTATGGTCCTTCCCAGTTGGGGGCCAATACCCCGTCTGACCTCTTACGGGTATTCTGAGTCACTTTCCTAAGGACTAAATCTCAGTTGGGGGCCAATACCACGAGCTTCGTCAAGGAAAACATCGTCTGCAGATTTGGTACCCCGATGGCCATGATTGCCGATCTTGGTAAGCAATTTGACAATGCCAACTTTAGATTTTTCTGCGAAGAAAGGGGTATCGATCTTCGTCTGGCCTCAGTGGCTCATCCTCAGACTAACGGATTGGTAGAAGTTACTAACAAGACTATCAAGAAGATCCTCAAGAAGAAACTCCGACAGAAGAAAGGGGGATGGGTTAACGAGCTTCCTAATGTTCTCTGGGCGTATCGGACTACCAAGAGGACTACTACTGGAGAAACCCCTTACTCGCTTGCTTTTGGAGTAGAGGTAGTCTCACCTATCGAGCATAGGTTGACATCTTTCAAGGTCTAGCATTTTGAGTTCGAAGAAAATGAAATGAAGTTAAGAGCCAATTTAGACCTTGTAAGGTTCCCATTTGTTGATTGGCTCATTTCGTGGACAAACCACATGTTGGGGATTCTTGTAAGGGTAGCTTAAGTGTAGGTGTTATTGCTAAGGCCCTTTGAAGACCTCATTCTTAATAAGCACCGAAGGTAAATCTCTATGTGCTTACTTGTCTTGAAGACATAGTTGCACACACTCACAACTCATGCATATGTTTAATCCTTATATGTTGTGTGTCTTATTTGTGTGCTTTAATGTTCATTAACATCTCTTCTTGCATGTTAGTTTGATTGCATCTTGCATATCCAATTGCCTTGTCATGCTTAGTCTTAGGATTGCATTTTTGCATTGGGCGCTCCCAAAAGCGCTCTACAGAAGCGCTGTACGAACAGCCCCCTTTGAGCGCTGTACAGACCTGATCGATTTAATTTGGTCGCTGTACGAGCGCTGTACAGGCGCTGTACAAAGCGCTGTACAGGGCGCTCTACGTAGAGCGCCCCTCTGTTTTCACGAGAGAACAGAGCAGGGGCGCTGTACAGGCGCTGTACAGAAGCGCCCTACATACAGCGCCCAAGGTAAATTTCAGGCCAACTTATCAAAACGACCTCACTTTGTTTTGGCCCCCTATATATATGCCACTTTGACTTTAGGTCAATCACAAGAGTTCATATTCAGATTTCATACTTAGGATATTTTTCAAAGAGAAGAAAAATTCCAAGAACTCATTTTTAATTACTCAAACACTTTTTCATGATCATCAATCATCATCTAGCATCATCTTAGATCATCTAGATGTCTTCTTGCATGGATTCTTCATCATACTTTGCTTGGTAAGCTTTTCACTAATATCTTACATATTTTGTGTTTCTCTTAACAAGCAATCTCAATTAATTTCTTGTATGTTATTTTCTATACTTTGGATACAAGATTGAGATTAGTGTGATGTATGTTTGAGAAGTTGTATTGTGATAGCTAATTAGGTTTTGTGCTTAATCTTGATTAGCTAAACTAATTGACATGTCATTTAGTTTGTGATATCTAGGATTGTTCTAATTGCATATTAATCATCTTAGATAAGCATATAGGGTTTCCCTTGCTCTATGTTGCATTTGGATATTCATATATTCACTTAGGGTGTTATTCTCTTCATAGAGAAAGTAAGTCTTGTGTGTAGCATCCGGGATTAGGTTGCTTAGATCTCAAGCAAATTGGACTAGGTTCACTCATACTGGGATTAGGTAGGTGTGTGATTACTTCTGGGATTAGGTTGTAATCGTTTTACACATTTAGTGGATTCGAGGTTCGAGTGTGGCTTACTTACTAGCTCGTGGTTTTTCCCGTGAGGGTTTCCACGTAAAAATCAAGTCTTATTTAATTTCCGCATTTTATACTTGATTTGTTGCTTTATCTAGTTAGGGGTAAATTCGTAATTTTGACTTAATACGAAAAATTGGGTAATAAGCTTAAAATCTATTCACCCCTCCTCTAGATAGTTTTATACACACCGTGCTTTAATTAGTTTCAGACCTCCTTGAAGAGAAGCAAGATAAAGCTGCAGAGCGAGTAGCGGCCTACCAAAGCAAGATAGCCCGATGCTTTAATAAAAAGGTGAAGACCCGAAATTTCAAAGAAGGGGACCTAGTCCTCAGGAAGGTAACCTAAAATACCTGGAAGAGGTCTGACGGGGTACTGGCCCCCAACTAAGAAGGTCCATACTTGATAAAGGTAGTGGTACGTAGGGGGGCATACAAGTTAGAAGATATGGATGGTTACCCGATAGATCACACCTGGAATGCTGATCACCTCAGAAGGTTTTACCCTTAAAGTTTGAAGAAGAATGTTATCTCGGTTGGTATACTTCTGATATATATACCCCGATTTTGCTTTGTATTTGCTTTTGAGAAATTCAATAAAGTTAGCTTTTATTCTCCCACGTGGTTCTCCTAAGTTCGCCTAGCAAGTCTTCACCATTCCTTTCACCTCAAGACCAGGAAAGGCCACATGGCATTCCTGTTGCCTTGGTCGGGGTATACCCTCCTCTAGGAAGGATCTAGTGCTTGAATGCATAAAAGGCGTAGTCACCTGCCAAACTCTACCTTATCAAGACTAGAAGGACCTATATGGACCTCTTAAAGCCTTGGATGGGGAATCCCCCTGTCCAGGATAAACATGGTGCTAAAGTGGCCTTAGTTGCCTACCAGGACAGGACGCCAAAGAATCAAGATAATCCATCAGGATACTCGATGTTTCACTACGTTATATCAACATATCCCCACATGAGAGACCTGGTGCTAAAGTGGCCTTACTAGGGCTGATCACTAAAGGATCAAGATACCTAATCAAGATACTTGATACTTTACTTCTCCATATCACATATGAAATCGTGGTATTAAAAATGGCTTTAATTGTCTACCAGGACAACTCATCGAGGAATCAGGCCACCGTCTCAAGATGCCAGACACTTCATCCCGATGGGCAGCTTTGACCTCATACCCGGGTAAAGACTTTCTGGCCAAGATAGTTCCATACTTAAACAAGTTTACTTAGCTGAAAACACAGTCAACTAATGCTAGGGGGACTATCGTCTAAGAATGGCTTCCAAAAAGTAAGTATGGATTCCTCTATCGCCAACCAAGCAAGATTAAAGCTGAGCGTTATGATAGTATAAGTAAGCCTTGCTTGAATCACATTGAAGCATACAAGTATCATCCCTTAACCGGGATATAAGTTCTACAAGTAGACATTTAAGAAATTAAAGCAGAGTGATTGCAAAAAAAAGGGAAAGAGCTTCATTCAATCAATCAGAGCGCCCAATCCCCATTTTCGGGCTACATAAGAAAATAATAACAAAAGGCAAAATCATACATCTTGCCCTTCTCCTACTTGCTCTTCCTACCTAGATCTATCCACCTGCTCTCCTCCTGCTTGCTCCTCCTGCCTGGAGCTATCTACCCCTTCCGCTACCTGGGTCCCGGTAAAGCCTGAATTTGATCAACTCCAAGCATGCTTGCCTCAGTAGGGAAATCCGCCACCTTTGTATGTTGGGCGGAAGCCTGCCCTGGATCTTTTCGAGCAAAAGGAGGATCCTAAGACTCCACCTCGATGGTATCACTAGAAGGAGGATCTGGGATGGTAGCAGCCTGCGAGGGGCCCCCTTGGTCAGGATCAGCATCTGAAAGCGTAGCAGCCTTAGCCATAATATGGTCTCGATCCTAGCCAAGAGGGGTTAGCAGGTCGAAAAGATGAGGGAAAGCCTTGGCAACCTCATAGGAGGCGGTGAAGTATCCATCTGTGAAGGAAGAATCCACCCAGGATTCTAAAACCTTCACAATACCCCGTAGGAATCGGTTTTCATCCAAAAGGACCGCCTTTTCCACCTTGATAGTTTCCCTCTCAGCTTTGCGTCGGGTTAAAATGAGGGCCTTGGTATCATAAGTGCGCGTCATTCTTTCCAACTCCACCACGACATCCTGCCTTCGGGATTCAGACTCAAAGGCAGCTTGCACCAAGGAAGCAACATTTTCCTCAGCCCGCGCTAGGTTGTTTTTGGCTTCCTCCACTTTGGCCTAGAGTGACAAATTGGCTTCCCTCAGGGCCATGACTTGCTGCCCCATAGCCAAAGTAAACTTGAAACCCTGCATAGAGGAAAGAAAGAGGATCAGTACTTAGGAAGAGATTATATTTGGCAAACAAGAAGAGTTAAAATTGCATACATCAGCAAGCAAGGCGGCCCCTTTGGTGGCCAGGATATCCGTTGGCAAGGAGGACATCTAGTGTAGGCCTCCCTCGGGAGAGGCGGCTACGAATTTAGATACAATTTCTTCTTGGCTTAAGTCTCACGACCTAGACCCAGAAGGAAGATCAGGAGAGGGGTTAGTCTTGGTAACTGTATTCTCTCTCTCTCTCTGACTTGGCTAGGTGCCTGACAGATGCGGCAACGGGAGGAGGAGAAGGAGTCACAACAACATGCTTGATTGGAGTAACAGAAGGGGGGCATTTCAGAATTGAAGCTGGAGAAACTTTGACTTTGGCGGCTCTCGCCAGCATCTCGCTCAGAGATGGACGTGCTGCGATCTTTGTAGGGGAAAAAGCTGGAAAACGGGACGACAACCCCGCCAAAGCAGGAGGAGAAGAAGGTGCTGGGGGATGGGACCCCGATACAAACCCAGTACCAGGAAGAGAAGGAATAGAGGAGCGGGATGCACAGGAAGCTGGGATTACCGGTCCCGAAGAGGTAGGAGAGGATGTCAAGAGGGGAGTTGCTGAAATTGCAAAAGAAAGGAGATGTAAAAAAAATAAAATGAAGAAGAAGAATACATATATATATATATATATATATATTAACAAGGCACAGTGACTTACCCGGATCGGCAACAGATATCCTCAAATACCTCTTTAGTTGGGCTCCTTCGAAGGGGTCACAGGAAGGATACTGTATATTCGTGTAACCTCGGTCCTGGATCTTCGTCAGGATCTCCCTGGATTTAGAAGAAAGAACCCCCGTGCTCCATTTATCTTTGGAGGAGAATTGGGTGGGGACCGAATACTCAGTCCCTCCGATATGCACCAAGTGACCCCAATCTCCTTCAACCACGACCCATTCATCCTTCCAGGATTGATGGTATTTCACGTTCGCCCCGGGTACGATTAATTTCATTTTGTTGTTGGGCCTCAAATAAAATTGACCCCGGGGTGTCAAGTTGGCTACCTGGTAAATGTAGCAAATCTCGTTAAAGCCTGCTTCCCTCTGCAAATTGTCTCTCTCACATTGCTTTTTCCAGAGCACCAAGAACCTCGTCAGGTTCTTCCAAAACCCAGGAGAAATTTGAAGAGGGGCCAACTCCAAGGCTACAAGCAATCTACGAAGTGAGGGGTGAAGAGGGAGCCAGTCCCCGCACTTGAAGGCGGCCACATGAATTAGTAGGCAACCTGCAAAAGGGGTATAAACATCGTAACCCAAATGATGAAAAGACAAAGAGATGTGGTCTGGTATCTTGTAAGTCCTCCTCAATCGAGTAAGGGTGTCGGCTATACAAACAGAATTCGGGATAATCCGGTCGTCATGGAAGGAGGACAAAGGGCCTGTTTGAACCCCTGCTAGGTCGACAGCCAGAATGTTCCCCTCCTCCACCTCGATATCGACGTCCTCGTCATCTTCTTCATCGACTATTTGAACTGGGACTTCGGGTCTAGTGCCAGAACCCGACCCATTTCCAAAATTCCCATCAGAGCGACGGCGCTTAAGAGGGGTGCTGCGTCAGCGACATCGCCCTCATCTCGACCTCGTTTTTTCCCTTTGGATGTCGGGGAACTCTCTTCTGACTCCACCCGCTCCATGTTTAGCAGCTCGTCGAGGCTGTCAGGAGGATTTGAGGAAGCAGGCTGAGGATTTGGTGAAACCGAAGGAGGGTTTGAGGCAGAAAGGATTGGTGCAGAAGCTAGGATTTTCGATGGTGAGGCCATTTCAATGAAAGAAAGAAGAGAGAGAGGATTCTAGAAGAAGGAAGATTTTTGGGAGAAAAAAAGAAATTAAATCTTTTAAAGGTTCAAGCAAGCATGAGCACGTGAAGGAAGAAAGAGTAGTATATTTATAAGTAGAGGGGGACAATTACCGAGATAGAAGAAGAAACGTAACCGGAAACGTATCACGACGGTTTCAAGGGGAGTCGTGCCAAAACGGCTTGTTTAAAATCTGAAAGCAATCGTCATCTAGCACGTGGAGCATGCATTAAATACTATCAAATCCAAGGAAGATTCCCCCCTTGATAATGGAAGCTAGCCAGATGAGATTAGACAAGCAGATAGAATAGAAAATTCTTCAAGCGGATTAGACCCCAGCAAGATACCAGTGTTCAAGTCAGAGGGGACTTCTGTTAACCGCCAAAAGTGGTAGGGATCAAAGAAGAATTTTCCATCAGCATCAGAAAAATAAGTTGGGATAGAAAGCAACAATGGAAGAGGTATCCGGGTACCCCGCCTACCTACAGAAAGACTGGGATAGGGACTTCTGCCCACCCCGACCAGACCCAAAACTTTCAGAATCCAGAAGGTACCAGGAAGCCCCGAAGACAAAGCCTCGGGGACTCCACTGTTACAAAATCCTAGTACCAGTTGGCCCCTAGATACCTCGGTATCCCGATACGTTATAACATAATTCGAGAGAGACAAGAAGAAGGCGAGGTACTTGAGTATCCCAATCCACTAAGAGCTAGCAGCAGACACTTAGCAAATTAATACAAAAATCCCAGTGCTCCGACCCCGCCTAAAGCGAGAAGCAGGTACCCCGATCAGCAAACCGAGAAGAAAGACAAGCATTAAACGCCATCGTTTGAGGCAGAATATTACATGCATTCCCGCCATTTAAGAGTCCCATTCTTCGTCAATCACCAAGGAAAGACCCGTGAATTACTAAAACCCTAGACCAAAGTTCTAGGAGTGCATGGCAAGACACGGACCTATATATTCATCGTATGATCACAGTGAAAGGGATCTGAAACCCTACTTCATATTTTTCCACTTATCGACAGACACGAGAGCTTCATCGCCATTGTCCATCAAGTTTAGCCTGCCTTTGTTCATGTAACGATAGTTTTGCTAAAGATTGATTGTAATCTTACTATGTGTTTATTCTGAATAAAATAAGTCGAGTATTCATTCTACCATATGTTCGATTTCTTTTTTCTTACTACTATTATACACCATTTTTAGTGAATTTTTAGGAAGCCAAAGGTATTGAACTACCTGATACTTCTCCGACCAAAATCTACCCCGATCTTGATCCCCCTTGAATTGTTAATTGGAAATATCACCCCAGTGACAATTTTCAGTTAACAATATCCTAAGAGGATTCCAAAGTGGTAAAACATTATTTTCAAAAGATCACATATATACATTGTTTTGATGTGCACAAACGACCTCATCAAAAATGGCGCCGCTGCCGGGGAAATGGTAGTAATTGTTAAATTGATTAACTTTTATGTGTAGTTTAGATTGTTGATAACTAGTTTCATTTCAGTTTAATTTAATTAATAATTGTTAGATTTTAGTTCATTAGGATTCTTTACGTTTTCGTATTGTGTTTTTACTCTAATTTCAGGATATGGATTCTCTTGCAATACAAATGGCAAATTTCAATGAGGAAATGGTTTCGTTTGCCTCAAGAGCCTCAAGGGTGACGGAAGATCACAGTAGAGAGGATAAGGAAAGTGGATTGAAAGAAGGAGATTTAGGGGATGAGATGAAGAGGAATCTCTAATAGACTCAAACAACCTATGAGAGACTTTTGAATGGATTCATGGAAGCTAGTCAAGACAGGTTCTCAAAGCTAGAGAATTCAGTAAAAAGAATCGAAGGACACATAGGAAAGATCGCGGACAAGGTGTTGAATGGAGAAATTGAAAGATCAAGTGATTCACTCCACCTAGGTATTGCTAAAGCCATTTTAAGAAGTGGTAGAATAGTGAACAATGGGATAAATGAAGAACCAATAAAAGAAAGCAACAAAAACCTAGGGAAAGGAATGATGAAGAGAAGGAAATTCTGGCTAGAGAAGACACCGAAGGTGAAAGAATTCAAGTTCCAAATGAAGAGGAGACACCAAAGGCGGATCCTAGCAACAACAAGCTCCCTAGTCCCATCGCTTCTAGAGTTCCGTATCCAGGAAGGTTAAGAAAAGTGTAAATAACTAAATACTCGAGGCGTGTTCGATATAATAATCTAGAGGGGGGGGGGGGGGGGGGGTGAATAGCTTTTAGCTATTATTATCCAATTTTCGCATACAAGTCAATATTACGAAAATGCCCCTACTAGTCAAAAATACAAGCAAGTGTAATATAGTGCGGAATTAAAAATGACACTTGATGTATACGTGGAAACCCAACCACTGGGAAAAAACCACGGGCTGTATAGTGCGCCACACTTGGAACTCGAAATCACTAATTGAAATGAAGTTTACAACCTATGTAGACCTCGTCTAACACTCAGGTCTGTAACCCCTCACTTCTACCCAGCAGACCTTTATTAGCAACCCTATTCCAATTTGCTTGAGGCCTAAGCAACCTTAGCCTCAAGTCTTAATTCTCTAAGAAGAGATTATGCAACCTATGTGAATATGTATGAATATTCAAATAACAAACAAGGCTAGGGAACCTTAGATGCTTATCTAGGATGATGATATATTCAATTAAATCAAACCTAGATATCAAATGCTAAATGACATGTCAAATAGCTTAGCTAATCAAGATTAATCAAAAACCTAATTAGCTATCACAATACAACACTCAATCAATTCATCACAATTAATTCTCTAATCTTGTATTTATCATATGATCAAAACATACAAGTAAATTAAAGAGAATAGCTTGATAATAAAAATAATCAAATAAGATGAACTTAATCAAAATCTTACCAAGCAAGTTGTGATGATGCAAATCCAATCATGGATGCATTCTATATAGTAATAGAAGATGCAATATGAAATATGATGCAAAAGGGATTTGATATGAGTGGTTAAAGGTGAGTTCTTTGTATTTTTCTTCTCTTGAAAAATGTTCTAAGTATGAAATCAGAAAATCAACTCACTTAATTGACCTAAAGTCAAAGTGGCATATATATAGGGTGTCAAACCAAAGTGTGGTTGTTTTGAAAGTTTTCCCTATTTTTTGCCTTGGGCGCTGTACGTAGAGCGCTTCTGTACAACGCCTGTATAGCGCCCCTACTCTGTTCTCACGGGAAAACAGAGGGGCGCTGTACGAACAGCGCTTTGTACAGCGCTTGTACAGCGCCTTTCAAAATTGCATCAGACCTGATGCATTTAAAATGCATTTCTCAACCAGGTCAGGTTGGGCGCTGTACGAACAGCGCTTTGTACAGCGCCTAACACTAAATATGAAAACTAAAGAACATGCATGGCATGGCATTGGTCATACAAGATGCAATCATGAAAAGCATGCAAGAAGAGATGTTAATCAACATTAATGAGCACATAATGATAACACATTCACAACATACAAGAAATGAATTAAGCATGAGATGTGAGTGTGTGTGTGCTTCTAATCTCTTCAAAGCAAATTAAGCACATAGAAGTTTACCTTTGGTGCTTATCAACCTTGAGGACATGAGAGGGTCTTGAGCTTGAATATCTATCACTTAAGCTACCTTTACATACAATCCCCAACACGTGGTTTGTCCACGAAATAAGCCAATCAAGATATGGGAATCCTTACAATCTCCCCCTTTGGCTATTTCGTGACAAAACCACCACTCACATTGATTCTTCACATAAAAATTAAACCTATGGGTCAATGATGATTTTCTACAATACAAAGAGATATATAAAAATAAATCTTGAAGTCTTCAATCTCTTGTAGAACAATCATTCCCTGAAACAAGGTTTCTAAACTTTCCAAAACAAGAAAAGGTGAGATGAATCAAGTGAGATTAAAACAAGCATTTGCATATAAAAAATTAAGCACAACATCATGCAATGTTTGTGTATGCAATGCTCCCCCTCAAAGGGTTACTCCCCCTCAATATATATTCTCCCCAATTGCTACAACAATTTGCAACTCCCCTTACCACCATTCTACTCCCCCTTTTTGTCATGATATAGGCAAAGGAGTAGTCCCCAACCGTGTCACTTAGCAAAGAGAGATGATAGCATTCAAGTCATTTGCATAGTCATTAAATGCACTTTATGCAACTCTATCAAATGGAGAGAAACAAGGAGATTTATTTTGACATAAATGTGTGAAACAAAATTGCTTTGCATACAAGACATGTAGCATTTAAGTCCAAAATACAATGGTATTTGGCAAAGCAAATGACAAAGATTTCTAATAAGAATTCAAACCAATTTCACCAATGTCACAAGAGAAACAAAGATATAGAGTTTTCATTGATTTTAATTTATGAGCAACTATATCCATCTTTATAAGTCAAATATGTCATGAGCAACTTTGCACCCTTTTTGATTTTTCCGGGAATGAAACCCGTATGATAGTAGACATGTTCAACAAATAAAGAAAGAGAGACATTTGGATTTTAGAATCCTTTGAACGGATACACGATCCTTTATTCATTGAGTCTCATTAGCTTCTTCACACAAGTTTTGCATTTTAACAATTGCAATCATTAATTCATGCTTTTTCATTTGAGCATGTCATATAGAATTTCATGCTTTTCAATATTCATTAGCATGTCATTAAGAATCATCATGTCATGGAGATAACTATAGTTCATCCAAATCATACTTCCTATGTTAATCTCCTAGTCCAAAAATACATGTTTGAACATAAATATGACATGGATTGTAGATAAGCAAGGTTCACACTTATTGAATTTAAAACATATATACATATGTGCAGCCAAGCTTACTCAAGCACTCAACAAAGAAGCATAAGATTTTTCAAATATTTGCATGCAACAAGTATGCAATTAGCTCTCTTTGCTTGAGATCCCCATATGGGGTCATCATCATCCTTCATCAATGAAAGTCATGAGGTCCTATGGACCTCCCAAATCCATTTGACTTGGATGAACCTATTGAGACTTGTTAGTCTCGTAGCAAGCGGGTTCATTTTTCCTTATCCACATAGATATGACTTTTTTCTTCTTAGTGGACAATGGTTCAAGAGTTCTAGAAATAATAGGATCATGAATATGAATGTTTTCCTTCCTATTAGCATGCATTCTAGCTCTTGTCATTCTCTTTTCAATCATGCTTTTGATTCTACATAATTTAATGAAATGAAAGCAATTTGGTCTAATGTGACCATTAATACCACAAAAGTGACATGTAGGGATAAATTTAGAATTCATATTATGTCCTTGTGCATGCATAGGAGCCATCCCATGACTTTGTGGTTGAGCGGGTTCAAATCTTCTTTGTTGTTGAACCGGTCTAGCTTGCTTCCCTGTTTCATTTTGCATGATTGGCCTCTTCCCTTGATGAATATTAGCTTTAGGGAAGTTAGGTTGAGGAACTTTTTGAGCTTGAGGTTGTCTCTTTGGAGCTACCTTGACTTGTGCACTTCTTGAACATTGTCCTAGATCAATTTTCTTCCTAGGAGAGTGCACCGGCGAGGCTTCTATCTTGCCCAAACTCTTGACGAAGACGGTCTTGGTTGGAGTAGTGATCTCCTTGGTTTCTTCATACCCAATACCTCTCTTGTCACAAGGGTTCTTTCCACTACCAAGAATGTGGTCAAGTTTCTTGGTGCTTGTAGTCATCCTAGACAATGACTCTATAGCTTCATCAAGCTCTCTCTTCAACCCTTCTTCATTCCTCTTAGACAAAGCTAGCTCATCTCTTAGCTTATCTTCAATCTTCTTGGATGCCTCCACTTGATTACTTAAGTGGTCATTGTGTGTTGAAAGTTCAAGATTTTCATCCTCTAAAATCTTCAATTTTCTATTTTTCTTCTTCAATGAACTTTCACACTTGACTATAAAGTCATTTACATCCATTTTCTCTACACTTCCATTTGTAGAGTTAGATGAGGAGTCATCTTCACTTGAGCTATCTCCTCCATCCTCCATCTCACCTATGGAGTCATTTCTCTTATTAAGACCTTCACCTTGGTCTCTTGAGTCAATGTGAGCCATATCCCAATGAGTAGCTTTGCCTATCACTTCTAGAGCTACTTCTTCATCTTTTTCTTCTATAGGATCACTATTCAAGTCATTCTTACCAACAACTTTGTCTTCTACACAAGTGGCCCCAAAAGCCGTGTAGTTGATGGTAAGCTCATCATCACTTGATGACTTGTCTCCCTTTCCGGAGTCATCACTTTCACTCCAAGTGGTGGCCATCATTTTTGCCATCTTGTTCTTCAAGTTCCCACAATCCGTTGAGATGTGACCTATACCACCACACTCATAGCATTGGACCTCTTTCTTCTCACTATGCTCTTGCCTAGGCTCAAAACTCTTGAAGGGAGCTTTTTTCTTCAAGTCTTGGCCTTTGGATCCAAAGCCCTTATTCTCGAACTTGACGAATTTCTTGAATTTTCTAAGCAACAATGCCATGTCTTCGTCCGAGCTACCTTTTTCCTCCTTCTCAACCTTGGAAGCTTTCAAAGCAATTCCTTTTTGCTTTTTAGGAGGTGAAATACTAGGAGCCTTCCTAGATTCATAGGCGAGGAGTCTTCCAATCACCTCGCTCGGCTTCAAATCCTTATATGTACTATTCTCCTCTAAAGCCGTCACTTTTGATTCGAACCTAGTAGGGAGAGACCTCATAATTTTCTGCTTAACTCTCCTATCCGAATAAGGATCACCGAGTTGATGGCTTTGATTCACAATATCCATCAACTTGACTTCAAAGTCATTGAAGCACTCGTCCTCCTCCATTTTAAGCAACTCAAATTGCGTTTGAAAGACTTGTAGCTTGGAATCCTTAACGACATCGGTTCCCTCATGTGCAACCTGTAGGATATCCCATGCCTCCTTGGCTATCCTAGTGTTCTGAATCAGTTTGTACTGATTTTCATCCACTGCACATAGAAGAGCATGCCATGCCTTCCTATTCCATTTTGAAGTCTCAAACTCTTCAGGTGACCACTGGGCCTTTGGCTTGAGTACTTGTTCTCCACCACTCGTGGGAGTCATCATAGGAGGTGCATACCCATCTTCAATCGCCATCCATGCCCTATCATGGATTTGGCACACATATGCCTCCATCTTGCCTTTCCATGAGGCATAATTCACACCGATGAGGAGAGGAGGCCGTGTGCTTGAAGCACCCTCATGGTTGCCACCGAATCCACTCATTGTATCAAATGAATGAGTGAAATGTATGCAAAATGTATGAATGAGCAAAAATCACACAAATGCACAACACACCTAAAATGAGCTAGGATCACCTAAGTATATCTAGGAACCCGCTCTGATACCAATTGTAAATAACTAAATACTCGAGGCGTGTTCGATATAATAATCTAGAGGGGGGGGGGGGGGGGTGAATAGATTTTAGCTATTATTACCCAATTTTCGCATACAAGTCAATATTACGAAAATGCCCCTACTAGTCAAAAATACAAGCAAGTGTAATATAGTGCGGAATTAAAAATGACACTTGATGTATACGTGGAAACCCAACCACTGGGAAAAACCACGGGCTGTATAGTGCGCCACACTTGGAACTCGAAATCACTAATTGAAATGAAGTTTACAACCTATGTAGACCTCGTCTAACACTCAGGTCTGTAACCCCTCACTTCTACCCAGCAGGCCTTTGAAAATAAATATAAACGTGTCCTAAAGTAATCTAGAGGGGGGTGAATAGATTTTAAACATTTTTACCCAATTTTTCGATATTAGTTCAACTTACGAAAAAGCCCCAAACAAGTCAATATACAAAAATAAGCATACAAGTGCGGAAATTAAAGGACACACAATTTTTACGTGGAAACCCACACGGGGAAAAACCACGGGCTGTTATGTGCGCCACACGAGAACCTCGAATCCACTATTTGCAAATACGATTACAAATTAGGTTGACCACATCACACCTAAATTTACTAATCCGTCTTTGCTACCCTCGGGCCTTTAATAGTGACTCTAGTTCCTTGCTTGCAAACTACCTAAGAGGTAAATACAAGACTTGTCTCTAAAGTGAAGAGATAGCACAACCTAAGGTGAATATGTGAAATACTCAAGAAGCTAAAAATGCAAGGTTAGACATTTAAGCTTATCTAGGCATGGATGAACATGTTAGACATTCCTAGATATCATATTACTAGATGACATGCATAAATCAACACCAAGTAAGCAACCAAAGACCTATATGCATCTTCTATCACAAAAACAACTCACAAACCACAATAAAACTATCTTGAAGCTAAGTCAAGTCATAAAGATGCAATCTTGAATCAATTCAAGTCATAAAAGAGCTATCTTGTAAAGCAAGAACATGTAGATATGAGAATGATGTTCTAGATACAAGTCATGTGAGCAAAACTAAAAACCCTAAATGAAATCAACCTAGAATCATATTAGATGATGAATGAAAGATGCAAGATGAAGGGTTTTTGTGATTTTGAAGCTTAAAGGTGAAGTCTTGATACCTTGGAGATGAAGATGCTCAAGAGGCTCTCAAAAGTGTAATTTTTGGTGTTGTGAACAAGCCAAGGTAAACAAGACATATATATATTAGATCCAAGTGAAGTGAGGTCGTTTTGGCAAAAAACCTTTCAGCTTCTCGCTGACTCACTGCCGCGGTCTCGACTGCCGCGGTTGTGGAACCGCGGCAGATGTACCGCGGCAAAGGTCAAAATATTTCTGTGGCTCGACTGCCGCGGTTCCACCACCACGGCAACATAACAGCGGCAAGCAAAAATATTGCTATCGCTCAACTGCCGCGGTTGGGCCACCGCGGCAGGTGCACAGCGGCAGAGACAGGAAAATCTCTGTCGCTTGCATGCCGCGGTTGGGCCACCGCGGCACCATAACCGCGGCAGAGAAGGACTTGGCCTTCTCAGCAGCTCCTCACAAAGAACCAATAAGCAAACGTGCAAGTGTGTGAGGTGACAACATACATACTTATGCAAAACAAGTTATGGCAAATAATAGGCTAGATGCAATCAATAAGCATGCAAGAGGTAAGCTTAAATAATCAAAGATGCACACAAAGAATACACACACAAACATACAAGTAAGAATTATGCAGGTGTTGTGTGTGTGTGCAACTACATCTCTTCAATTAGAGTTAAGTCAAGAAATCTACCTTCCTTGAAGCTCTTGATTCCACAATGAGGTTTTCTTCCATTCTAAGCTACCCTTACATATAGACCCCCATTGTGATTTTGCCAACGAAATACGCCAATCAAAAGTGAGGCATTTACAATCTCGCCCTTTGGCTATTTCGTGACAAAATCACCACTCACATAGCATCCTCACAAAAAAATTGGTCAACAAAAATTTTCTACATTACAATTAAGCTCCTAGTCTAAGTCTTGAACATCTTCAAGTCAATTCCAAGCTTGAAGAACAACCCAACCTACACACAATCAACAAGAAATATTCCTTCCAAGGACAGGTGTGTGAGAGATGCTAATGACATGTAATGCAATGCAACTCCCCCTCAATGCAATCATCTCCCAACTCCCCCTAAATGCAATGCCTAGAGGCACAAATTCTCCCCAAACCTTACTCCCCCTTTTTGTCATGAGATAGGCAAAGGGAGTCTCCCCGAATAGGTAAGCATTAACAAGGAGAGCTCGTAGCACAAGCACATATGCACAATCATATAAGCAAATTTATGCTCCTCAATTAAGTAAGAGAGATTCAAGGAGTTTTATTTTAAAAAAAATGTGTGACAAAGATGCTTTGCATGCAAGAAATGTTGCATCTAGGACCAAAACAATGGTATTTGGCAAAGCAAACAACAAAGGTTTCCAATAGAATTCAAACCAATTTCACCCTTTGTCATGGAAAAAGCAAGGATATAGAATTTGTAGCATTTCACAAAAAAAAAGGAGCAACTATATCCAACTTTATAGGCAAAACAAGACATGAGCGACTTTGCGCCCTATTTGATTTTTCCGGGTGAGATACTCGTATGATAGTAGCCTTGTTCTACAAATAAAGAAAGAGAGACTTATTGAAGTAAGACTCAATATTGCTTTTGCACACATATTTGCATTTAACATTTGCAACCAAACAGTTCACAATTTCATCTCATACTTTTCAACATAAGCATGTCTTTTAAAAGAAACATCATGTCATGGAGATAAATTAAAGGTCATTCAAAAAGTACTTCCAAAGTACATCTCCTATTCCAAAAAAAACATGTTTGAGCATAAATATGACATGGATTGCAAGCAAGGCAATGTAGCACACTTATTAAGAAAAATACATATAAGTATGTACAACCAATCATCTCAAGCAATTAACTAAGAGGCATAAAATGTATCAATTTGGCACAATGCATGATTATGCAACTTTGCTCTCTTTGCTTGAGCTCCCCATATGGGGTCAAGACACACCAAATCAACCCAATTGACAAATCCCAATAGACTTGCTAAGGTTCCCAAATCTAATGGTGTCTAAGGGCTTTGTGAACAAATCCGCTAGTTGGTCATTTGCTCCCACATGCTCCAATGCAATGGTTTTGCTCTCAACTAGCTCTCTTATGAAATGGTGTCTTATGTCAATGTGCTTTGTCCTAGAATGTTGGACGGGATTCTTAGAAATGTTAATGGCACTCATATTATCACAAAATAAAGTAAGAGTACCTTGCTCCAAGCCATAATCGGCTAGCATTTGTTTCATCCACATCAATTGAGTACAAGCACTACCGGCGGCAATATATTCCGCCTCGGCCGTGGATAGGGAAATTGAGTTTTGCTTCTTGCAAAACCAAGAAACCAAATTGTTCCCAAGGAAGAAGCAACCGCCCGATGTACTCTTCCTATCATCACAATTTCCCGCCCAATCGGCATCACTAAATCCAACAAGACTTGGATTAGTGTCAAAGGAGTACCATATCCCATGATTTGAGGTACCATTCACAAACCGAATGATCCTCTTCACCGCCACAAGGTGAGACTCTTTGGGATTAGCTTGGTACCTAGCACAAAACCCACACTAAAACAAATATCGGGCCTACTTGCGGTCAAGTAAAGCAAGCTACCTATCATGCCACGATATAGACTTTGTTCCACATCCTTTCCACTAGCATCTTTGTTAAGTTTCAAGGTGGTGCTCATGGGTGTGTCACAATGTTTGGCATTCTCAAGGCCAAACTTTTTCACTAGGCTCTTAGCATACTTAGCTTGGGATATGAAGATCCCATCATGCATTTGCTTGATTTGCAAGCCTAGGAAATAATTTAGCTCACCAACCATGCTCATTTCAAACTCATGAGACATGACATCAACAAATTGTCTAACTTTGGATTGGTTGGTGGAACCAAATACAATGTCATCAACATAAATTTGAGCTATGAATAGCTCATCTTTAGTGCACTTGATGAACAAGGTCTTGTCAACACTACCTCTAGAGTAGCCATTGTCAACAAGATAAAGAGTGAGGCGCTCATACCAAGCCCTCGGTGCTTGTTTCAACCCATATAGAGCCTTCTTGAGGCGATAGACATGAGAGGGGTGGTGTGGATCCACAAACCCCTTGGGTTGTTCAACAAACACTTCCTCATGCAATAAGCCATTGAGGAAGGCACTCTTGACATCCATTTGGTGTAACTTGAACTTGTACACACAAGAAATGGATAAGAGAAGCCTTATGGACTCAAGACGGGCAACGGGAGCAAAAGTCTCCTCAAAGTCAATACCCTCAATTTGAGAGTACCCTTGTGCAACAAGCCTTGCCTTGTTTCGCACAATGTTGCCATCCTCATCGGATTTGTTCCTAAACACCCATTTAGTGCCTATGACATTAGTGTTTCTAGGTCTAGGAACAAGAGTCCAAACCTCATTTCTCTCAAATTGGTTTAGCTCTTCTTGCATGGCAAGAACCCAAAACTCATCTTCCAAGGCTTCATCAACCTTTTTGGGTTCTATTTGAGAGGTATAACAAGTGTAGCTAATTTGATTAGCTATTTGATGCCTAGTCCTAACACCCTCTCTAACATCTCCAATGATATCATCCTTATCATGGAGCTTTCTAACCCAAGGAGCGGGTTCATTTGAGTCCAAAGGAGGAACTCTATTAAGAGGCAAATCATCCTCTTCATCTTGGTTTGACTTCACACCACTTGAAGTCTCACCACTTTCCTTCAAAGAAAGGTCATTCAACTCACAAACATCCTCCTCATGGTCATCATGTTTGGGCCTATAATCATCAAAGACAACATTTGATGATTCCATAACACTTTGAGTCTTTAGATTAAAAACTCTATAGGCCTTGCTATTAAGTGCATATCCAATAAAAATACCCTCATCACTCTTGGCATCAAACTTGCCAAGTTGATCCCGGTCATTTAGTATATAGCACTTACTCCCAAAGATGTGGAAATAGCTCACATTGGGTTTTCTACCCTTCCATAACTCATAGGATGTTTGTTTAGTCCCGGGCCTAAGGAAAACTCTATTCCCTATGTAGCAAGCCGTATTGATGGCTTCGGCCCAAAGATTTCTAGGGACTTTGTTGCTAAGCAACATCACACGGGCCATCTCTTAGAGGACTCTATTCTTCCTCTCAACAACACCATTTTGTTGAGGAGTCCTAGGGGCCGAAAATTCATGGGAAATGCCTAGGCTATTGCAAAAGTTTTCAAACTTAGCATTTTCAAATTCTTTCCCATGATCATTTCTAATTTTCTTAATGCTTTTAATGTGAGAAGTTTTCTCATTTTGAATTTTGACACAAAGCATTTTAAATTTCTCAAAGGCTTCGGACTTTTCTCTAAGGAAATAAGTCCATGTAAACCTAGAGAAGTCATCAACAACAACAAGAATGTACCTTCTACCACCTAAACTTTCGGTTTGAATGGGACCCATAAGGTCCATATGGATGAGCTCCAATGGCTCTTTGGTGGAGAGGTATTTTCCTTTCTTGTGCACACTTTTAGTTTGCTTTCCTTGTTGACAAGGTCCACAAACTCCCTCAACCTTTTTCCCAAACTTGGGAAGGCCCCTAACAACATTCAACCTATCAAGGACTTTCAAGTCCCTATAGTTCATGTGGCCAAGTCTTTGGTGCCACACCTCAATTTGCTCACTAGTAGACAAGTTACAAGAGATGAGATTAGACTCAAGACAATAACAATTGTCACTTGATCTCTTGCCTTTCAACAAAACTTGCCCATTTTCCTTGAGAATAGAGCAATCAATTTTTCCAAACATAACCGAAAGCCCTTCATCACTTAAGTGTGATATACTAATGAGATTGGCTTGCAAGCCATCAACATAGAGAGCATTGGGCAAGGAGGGTAAACCGGGAATAGATATATTACCTTTCCCTATGACTTTTTTCTTAGATCCATCACCAAAGGTGACATACCCACCATCCTCCATCACAAGAGATTCAAAGAAACTCTTGTTTCCGGTCATGTGCCTAGAACACCCACTATCAAGGTACCAAGTGTTAGAGGCATTTGCTTTTAGGGCAACTTGGGCCACATAGCAATAATAGTCATCATGTCTACTCATCCTAGGTGAAACATGGTCATTCCTAGGAGCCATTGGTCCATTAGCTCTAAAATTCCTAGGTGCATGCATTGTGGCTCTTCTAAGCATATTTTTCTCAATCATACTTTCTCTTCTACACAATTTAATATACTTAAGACAATTAGGCCTAATGTGGCCTTCAATTCCACAAAAATGGCAAGTAGGAATGAAGTAGGAATTCATACCATAGCCTTGAACAAACATTTGTGGCCTCCTTCTATTTTGAGTTGCCATTGGATGTTGAGGCATCTCTCTCCTTTGTGATTGAGCTAAGTTGGCATGTCTTCTAGGTTGAGCATGAAAGACCCCATGTTGAGCTTGTGGGATCCTTTGTTGTGGAGGTCTTGGTTGAGGAGGTCTTGGTTGTGGAGCTCTAGGTTGAGGAGGTCTTGGTTGTGGAGCTCTAGCTTGTGGTGGAGCTCTTGTTGGAATCCTTGCTTGTGCTTGCTTGGAGGATTCACCAACTTCAACCCACTTGGTTGATTGTTGAGGGGTTTGAGCATTATCAACCTCCTTGCTCTTGACAAAAGTTGTTTTCTTCAAGGATGTGGCTTCCATTTCTTCCACATATCCTAACCCCTTCTTGTCACTAGGACTCTTCCCACAAGATAGCATCTTGTCAAGCTTCTCGGTTCCGGAGGTCATCTTAGCAATCAACTCTTTTGCTTCCATGAGCTCTTTCCTCAAGCTTTGTTCACTTTTCTTGACCAAGACTAACTCCATCTTCAACCCTTCTTCTATCTCTTTTGCCTTACTCATTTCCTTGCTCAAATGAGTCACTTTGGATGTCAACTCAAGCTTCTCCCCTTTCAACTTTTGTATCTCCTTTTTCTTCTTCAATCTTGAGTTCTCAAAGAATCTCATGAAGTCATCATAGTCCATCTCTTCATCAAACTCAAAATTTGACGTTGAGGAGTTACTCCCACCATTTGAGTCATTTTCATCTACTTCTTCTTGCTTGTCCTCTTCCTCTTCTTTATCACTCATAACTTCATTGCTATTGTGAGAGGATGAGAAAGCAATGAAGTTGGCCACTTGGTCTTCCTCATCATCCGAAGACTTGTCTTCATCTTCTAGGTCATCACTATCACTCCAAGTAACCGCCATGGCTCTTCCTTTCTTCTTTTTCAAATTAGCACACTCCGGAGCAATGTGTCCAAACCCACTACACTCATAGCATTGGACACCCTTCTTGTGGTCCTTCTCTTGAGCTTGCTCCACTTTCTTGAAAGGAGCCTTCTTCTTTGCAAACTTTCCCTTGGAGCCAAACCCTCTCTTCTCAAATCTCATAAATTGCTTGAACTTCTTTGCCATTAAAGCAATTTCTTCATCCGAGTCTTCTTCATCCTTCTCAACCTTGACACTCTTCAGGGCAAGACTCTTTTGCTTCTTTGGAGGTGTAGTTGTAGGACCTTTCCTAGATTCATAGGCCAAGAGCCTTCCAATAACTTCACTTGGCTTCATTCTTGAGTAGTCACTATTTTCCTCCAATGCCGTCACTTTGGATTCAAACCTCTCGGGAAGTGACCTCATGATCTTTTGCTTGATTCTTCTATCCGAGTAGGGATCACCAAGTTGGTGACTTTGGTTCACTATATCCATGAGCTTCACTTGGAAGTCATTGAAGCACTCATCATCCTCCATCCTTAAGGTCTCAAATTGCGTTTGGAGAACTTGGAGCTTGGAATCCTTAACCACATCGGTTCCTTCATGAGCCGTCTCTAATATGTCCCAAGCTTCCTTTGCTATCCTTGTAGTTTGAATGAGCTTGTATTGGTTGTCATCCATGGCACATAGGATTGCATGCATGGCTTTGTTGTTCCATTTTGAAGCCTCAAATTCTTGTGGAGTCCATTATGCCTTCGGCTTGAGGACTTCCTCTCCACCTCCCGTAGGAGTCATCATAGGTGGCGTGTACCCATCTTCAATCGCCATCCATGCCCGGTCATGAATTTGACTCACATAGGCTTCCATTTTACCCTTCCATGAGGCGTAATTGACCCCGGTGAGCAAGGGGGGTCTTGTGCTAGAGGCACCCTCACCTCCCATTCCATTTCCACTCATTGTGTTTGGGTTTGAATGAAATGAATGCACACAAAACAATGCAAACAAATGCAAGAGACTCTAACAAGAGCAAGGGATCTCCTAATTATGTTAAGGAACCCGCTCTGATACCAATTGAAAATAAATATAAACGTGTCCTAAAGTAATCTAGAGGGGGGGGGTGAATAGATTTTAAACATTTTTACCCAATTTTTCGATATTAGTTCAACTTACGAAAAAGCCCCAAACAAGTCAATATACAAAAATAAGCATACAAGTGCGGAAATTAAAGGACACACAATTTTTACGTGGAAACCCACACGGGGAAAAACCACGGGCTGTTATGTGCGCCACACGAGAACCTCGAATCCACTATTTGCAAATACGATTACAAATTAGGTTGACTACATCACACCTAAATTTACTAATCCGTCTTTGCTACCCTCGGGCCTTTAATAGTGACTCTAGTTCCTTGCTTGCAAACTACCTAAGAGGTAAATACAAGACTTGTCTCTAAAGTGAAGAGATAGCACAACCTAAGGTGAATATGTGAAATACTCAAGAAGCTAAAAATGCAAGGTTAGACATTTAAGCTTATCTAGGCATGGATGAACATGTTAGACATTCCTAGATATCATATTACTAGATGACATGCATAAATCAACACCAAGTAAGCAACCAAAGACCTATATGCATCATCTATCACAAAAACAACTCACAAACCACAATAAAACTATCTTGAAGCTAAGTCAAGTCATAAAGATGCAATCTTGAATCAATTCAAGTCATAAAAGAGCTATCTTGTAAAGCAAGAACATGTAGATATGAGAATGATGTTCTAGATACAAGTCATGTGAGCAAAACTAAAAACCCTAAATGAAATCAACCTAGAATCATATTAGATGATGAATGAAAGATGCAAGATGAAGGGTTTTTGTGATTTTGAAGCTTAAAGGTGAAGTCTTGATACCTTGGAGATGAAGATGCTCAAGAGGCTCTCAAAAGTGTAATTTTTGGTATTGTGAACGAGCCAAGGTAAACAAGACATATATATATTAGATCCAAGTGAAGTGAGGTCGTTTTGGCAAAAAACCTTTCAGCTTCTCGCTGACTCACTACCGCGGTTGTGGAACCGCGGCAGATGTACCGCGGCAAAGGTCAAAATATTTCTGTGGCTCGACTGCCGCGGTTCCACCACCGCGGCAACATAACAGCGGCAAGCAAAAATATTGCTGTCGCTCAACTGCCGCGGTTGGGCCACCGCGGCAGGTGCACAGCGGCAGAGACAGGAAAATCTCTGTCGCTTGCATGCCGCGGTTGGGCCACCGCGGCACCATAACCGCGGCAGAGAAGGACTTGGCCTTCTCAGCAGCTCCTCACAAAGAACCAATAAGCAAACGTGCAAGTGTGTGAGGTGACAACATACATACTTATGCAAAACAAGTTATGGCAAATAATAGGCTAGATGCAATCAATAAGCATGCAAGAGGTAAGCTTAAATAATCAAAGATGCACACAAAGAATACACACACAAACATACAAGTAAGAATTATGCAGGTGTTGTGTGTGTGTGCAACTACATCTCTTCAAATTAGAGTTAAGTCAAGAAATCTACCTTCCTTGAAGCTCTTGATTCCACAATGAGGTTTTCTTCCATTCTAAGCTACCCTTACATATAGACCCCCATTGTGATTTTGCCAACGAAATACGCCAATCAAAAGTGAGGCATTTACAGCCTTTATTAGCAACCCTATTCCAATTTGCTTGAGGCCTAAGCAACCTTAGCCTCAAGTCTTAATTCTCTATGAAGAGATTATGCAACCTATGTGAATATGTATGAATATTCAAATAACAAACAAGGCTAGGGAACCTTAGATGCTTATCTAGGATGATGATATATTCAATTAAATCAAACCTAGATATCAAATGCTAAATGACATGTCAAATAGCTTAGCTAATCAAGATTAATCAAAAACCTAATTAGCTATCACAATACAACACTCAATCAATTCATCACAATTAATTCTCTAATCTTGTATTTATCATATGATCAAAACATACAAGTAAATTAAAGAGAATAGCTTGATAATAAAAATAATCAAATAAGATGAACTTAATCAAAATCTTACCAAGCAAGTTGTGATGATGCAAATCCAATCATGGATGCATTCTATATAGTAATAGAAGATGCAATATGAAATATGATGCTAAAGGGATTTGATTTGAGTGGTTAAAGGTGAGTTCTTTGTATTTTTCTTCTCTTGAAAAATGTTCTAAGTATGAAATTAGAAAATCAACTCACTTAATTGACCTAAAGTCAAAGTGGCATATATATAGGGTGTCAAACCAAAGTGTGGTCGTTTTGAAAAGTTTTCCCTATTTTTGCCTTGGGCGCTGTACGTAAAGCGCTTATGTACAGCGCCTGTACAGCGCCCCTACTCTGTTCTCACGGGAAAACAGAGGGGCGCTGTACGAACAGCGCTTTGTACAGCGCTCGTATAGCGCCTTTCAAAATTGCATCAGATCTGATGCATTTAAAATGCATTTCTCAACCAGGTCAGGTTGGGCGCTGTACGAACAGCACTTCCAACAGCGCCTAACACTAAGTATGAAAACTAAAGAACATGCATGGCATGGCATTGGTCATACAAGATGCAATCATGAAAAGCATGCAAGAAGAGATGTTAATCAACATTAATGAACACATAATGACAACACATTCACAACATACAAGAAATGAATTAAGCATGAGATGTGAGTGTGTGTGTGCTTCTAATCTCTTCAAAGCAAATTAAGCACATAGAAGTTTACCTTTGGTGCTTATCAACCTTGAGGACATGAGAGGGTCTTGAGCTTGAATATCTATCACTTAAGCTACCCTTACATACAATCCCCAACACGTGGTTTGTCCACGAAATAAGCCAATCAAGATATGGGAATCCTTACAAAAAGATAAGATGGAGAAATCATTCAAAGACATTTACGATATGCTTTCTAAGGTAACAATCAACTTACCTCTTTTGGATGCAATTCAAAAGATGCCGACATATGGAAAGTTCTTCAAAGAGTTAAATAAGGAGAAGTATAGGTATAGGCCAAGAAATCAAGAGAGGCTTGATGAGAATGCAAGTGCGGTTATTCAAAAGAGACTTCCCCCGAAGCTAAAAGATCCAGGAAGCTTTATTATCAGTGTAACCATTGGCAGAGAAGGACAAGTAAGAGCTATGCTCGACCTAGTGGCACGCATCAACTTGATGCCGTTCACAATTTACAAGAAGTTGGAGTTGAATGAACTAAGGCCAACGAAAATATCTCTCATTTTGGCAGATCAATCAACTAGGCAACCTAGAGGAATAGTTGAAGATGTCCTAATACAAGTAGATAAGCTAATCATCCCGACAGACTTTATAGTATTAGATATGGAGGTAGATCCGGAAAAGAAAGACTCCTTAATCCTTTCAGGACGTCTCTTCATGGCCACTGCAAAGGCAATCATAAATGTGAATGAAGGGAAGTTGACCTTAAAAGTCCTTGATGAAGTTGTGGAATACAAGGTTTTTGAATCCTTAGCTTGTCCAATTGGATCTCATGATTGTTATAGCATGGATATAATGGATAGTGAAAATACCTACAAGGTTATACTAAACAACCTAAAGGAGGGGTGAATAGGTTGACACACTAGTTTTAAAAACTCTTTCGTGACTTATGTCAAAACCATGGTGAGTATACAAATTAACCTTAAACATGATTGTTATGAGAAAACAATTATCACAAGTATGCTCAATTCACCACCCTTAGTCTACAAAACATATACCAATAAATAATGTATCTCATATACAAGTATATTCAATAAAGAGCAAATTCCACAAGTTGTACTTTGAATATTACAATGCAAGTTCACTAAGTAGAGCTTTACAACTTGATATAGAATATCACAAGATACAATGTTCAAACACTTACAAGATACAAGAAACAAATGTTGATTCAACAAATAATGTGTGCATCTCTTTATTTATCAATAACTCGTTTACAAGGATGTGAGGAAATGAAGAGCTTAAACAAGTTATATTGATCATACATACAAATATAAAGAGATGGAGATAGAGACATTTGGCGCATTGATTTTTACATGGTAAACCTCCGAAGAGGAAACATCCATGGGTTGAATCCATAACCACTGGCAAAGCAATTCACTATGATGAAAAGAACTTACACACTCAAGGCTGAAACAAATTATAGCATGGTGTGTATAAAGCTATCTAGAGGGGGGGGGGGGGAGGGGATGGTGAATAGATTTTAAACTTATTACCCAATTTTTCGTGTTAAGTTAAAATTACGAAATTACCCCTAAATAGATAAAGCAATAAATCAAGTATAAAATGCGAAAATTAAATAACACTTGATTTTTACGTGGAACTCTCACGGGAAAAACTACGGGCTAGTAAGTAAGCCACACTCGAACCTCGAATCCACTAAATGTGTAAACGATTACAACCTAATCCCGGAAGTAATCACACACCTACCTAATCCTGGTATGAGTGAACCTAGTCCAATTTACTTGCGATCTAAGCAATCTAATCCCGGAAGCTACACACAAGACTTACTTTCTCAATGAAGAGAATAACACCCTAAGTGAATATATGAATATCCAAAATGAAACATAGAGCAAGGGAAACCCTATATGCTTATCTAAGATGATTAATATGCAATTAGAACAATCCTAGATATTAAAAACTAAATGACATGTCAAATATGTAAGGTTTATGATTTGTATTGGCTTGATTCCATTGCAAAACGCTCTATAATTGTATTAGTTATTGCTTAAGATGTTCTTGGAAGAAAAGAAGCTTAAAAGTTGAAGAAGAAATGTCTAGTGCAAAAGTCGTCTTTAAGAGGTGAAAAGCGTCAAAGGTATATCTTGACTTCCATTCTCTTGTAAGGCGTTAGCGCACACACACACAATTCATACATGTGTGTCCCTGCATTGTGGTTCAAACATTTGGTATAACACATTCACACATCTCATAGTATGCTCATGCATTGATCTTGTATAGACAAACATTGTGAAATTGCATGCTTTGTGATTATCTCTTTGATATGGCATGCTTGAGTGAATATGTGTTTATTTGTTTGTGTATTTTGTGTTTTGGACTTGAACATGTTCTTATTTGATGCCTTATTGAGTTCCGGTCATTTCAGTTACTCATTCATAAGGTTTCGAGTCCAAACAATGTGACTATGCTACTTTTCGTTCTCATTCATTAAGTTGACTTCATCGTCATTTTTCGAGATGATTTCTCAACCATTTTTCAAAGTTGTATAGTTGTTATCATGTGTGAGGGAGTCATGGTTCATAATCCAAAAACAGATTCAAAATCGGAGTTTGGATGCCCAAGATATGGCTGAAGAACCGGAGAGTGTGCGAGAGTGGTGTGGGAGGCCGTGAGCCACCTTGCCCACGCAGTGAGGGAGGCCGTGAGGCTCACGGCCAGAGGGGCTCTCTGCCCCTGTGAGCCTCACGCGCCCCCCACGGAAGGGTTATGTGGCTCATGTTGATTGGCCCCTGAAATCCTTCTCTCTCCTCTTTTTAAACTCCTCTCCTTCCCTCCACATGTGTTGAAGATTTCAAGAACACTTAGAGAAATTTCTGCAGAAATTCTTCAATTTTCATTTTCTTATTTTGATCATAACTTTCTCATACGAACTCGAAATCAATCGATTCAAAATCCAAAATTATTGGTCTTGAGAAGAGCTACAAACCCCAAGCATTTCCAGAGGGAGCTAACGTCGTTATTTTTCTCAGCAGCCTGATTTCTAGTGCGAGGTCAAGGTTGATTGTTCAACTTCTTCTTTTTCAATTTCATCTTTGATCATCTCTTGATTCGTACTATTTGATTGATGAAATTTGTTGAGAAGTATGTTAGATCATATGCTAGGGGTGTTTGATCATTTTTCAATTAAGTTTTAGCTTTGAGATTTCTCTTGAACATATATGTGCTAAACTTGATTTTGTTTGAAATTGATTCTAGAAAATGTTTATATGATATGTCTCATATTATTTTCTAGATTTTATTTCATGATCTAAGAACTAGGTTTTTAGTGTGATAAATTGAATATTCATACCTTTGTTCTTATTGATTTACATGTCTTGATTT
The DNA here is from genome assembly GCA_030490815.1 of Acer saccharum. NCBI lineage: Eukaryota > Viridiplantae > Streptophyta > Magnoliopsida > Sapindales > Sapindaceae > Acer > Acer saccharum. Next base: position 11,731,130 of record CM059874.1, read on the forward strand.
CTAGATAATCTTGTGATTGTGTGTTGGAAGCATATTCTAGATTGTCATTGAACATGTACATTTTGCTTGATTGATCATCTAGCTTAATTTGTTTGTGTTTGCATCACTTGCATCACTTAGATCATAGCCTTGCATTAGGTTGAAGTCTCTAGCAAAGTGAATGAAGCTTTGTGGATAGAGCAAGGAAGTCTTGATTAGAGTCGGAAGGACTCGGATAATCAAGCAAGGAAGTCTTGTCTAGGGTCGGGAGGATCCGGATAGGCAAGCAAGAAATCTTCCTAGAGACGTGAGCGTCTTGGATAGGAAGTTGCTTTCTAGAGGTGTAGGATACATCTCGGATAGGAAGTAGGCTTGGTGATTCACTAGCCCGAGGGTAGATTAGGAGTTGATAGCTTGAGCGGATATCATGAGTGATAGCTTGAGTGTGTAAGTCCTTTTTCACATAGTGGATTGCTTTGCCGGTGGTTGTGGTATCAACCCGTGGATGTTTCCTCTTTGAGGTTTTACCACGTAAAAAATACTTGTGTTCATTTTTGTTTTTACTTTTTTTTATCTTCCATATCTTTCATTGATTGCATATCTTGTAAATTGATTAACTCTTGTATAAGTGAAATCAATTAATTTTGTTAAATATAATCAAGTGTGCATTTTCTTTGATATATTCCGCATTATTTTTAAATTGGAAGAATTTGGAGCCTATACCTATTCACCCCCCCTCTAGGTATATTTCACTACTACTTAAGGGAAATTTCAAAATAGTTTAGCTAATCAAGATTAAGCACAAAACCTAATTAGCTATCACAATACAACTTCTCAAACATACATCACACTAATCTCAAACTTGTATCCAAAATATATATAATAACATACAAGTAATTAATTGAGATTGCTTGTTAAGAAAAACACAAAATATGTAAAATATTAGTGAAAAGCTTACCAAGCAAAGTATGATGAATAATCCATGCAAGATGACATCTAGATGATCAAAGATGATGCTAGACGATGATTGATGATCATGAAAAAGTGTTTGAGTTAATAAAAATGAGTTCTTGGAATTTTTCGTCTCTTTGAAAAATATCCTAAGTATGAAATCTGAATATGAACTCTCTTAATTGACCTAAAGTCAAAGTGGCATATATATAGGAGGCCAAACCAAAGTGTGGTCGTTTTGATAAGTTTGCCTCATATTTTGCCTTGGGCGCTGTACGTAGAGCGCTTTTGTACAGCGCCTCTGCTCTGTTCTCACGGGAAAACAGAGGGGCGCTGTACGTAGAGCGCTTTGTACAGCGCCCCATCAGCGACTCAACAGCGACCGATTAAATTGATCAGGTCTGAACAGCGCTCAATGGGCGCTGTTCGTACAGCGCTTCTGTAGAGCGCTTTTGGGAGCGCCCAATGCAAAAATGCAATCCTAAGTCTAAGCATGACAAGGCAATTGGATATGCAAGATGCAATCAAACTAGCATGCAAGAAGAGATGTTAAAGAACATTAAAGCACACAAATAAGACACACAACATACAAGGATTACACATATGCATGAGTTGTGAGTGTGTGCAACTATCTTTTCAAGACAAGTAAGCACATAGAGATTTACCTTCGGTGCTTATCAAGACGAGATCTTCAAAGGGCTTCAAACAAACCTACCAACACCTAGGCTACCCTTACAAAAAACCCCAACAAGTGGTTTGTCCACGAAATGAGCCAATCAACAAATGGGAACCTTACAATCTCCCTATTTGGCTATTTCGTGACAAAACCACCACTCACATTGAATCCTCACAAAAAAGAAATAGAAACTACGGGACAACAAATATTTTCTACAATACAAAGAGATAAGAAAATAAAACTTCAAGTCTTCAATCTCTTGTAGAACAATCAACCCCTGAAATTAAAGTTTCTAACATTTCCAATACAAGTAAAGTATGAGATTAATCAAGTGAGAACAATAACAAGCACTTGCATTTAAAAAAAAATAGGCACAACATTATGCAATGTATGTGTATGTAATGCTCCCCCTCAACGGGTTACTCCCCCTCAATGAATGTTCTCCCCATTATGCACAATTGCTTCTATATTTTGCAACTCCCCTTACTATATCCTACTCCCCCTTTTTGTCATGATATAGGCAAAGGAGTAGTCCCCAACCGGGTCACTCATAGCAACGAGAGATAGAAGCATGCAAGATATTTGCATATACATATAAGTCACATTATGCACCTCAATTAATTGGAAAGAAACAAGGAGATTTATTTGTAGAAAATGTGTGAATCAAACATGCTTTGCATACAAGACATATAGCATTCAAGTCCAAAATACAATGGTATTTGGCAAAGCAAATGACAAAGGTTTATAATAAGAATTCAAACCAATTTCACCATTGTCATGAGAAAAGCAAGGATATAGAGATTTTGATTTTAATTTATGAGCAACTATATCCAACTTTATAAGCAAAACATAGCATGAGCGACTTTGCACCCTATTTGATTTTTCCGGATAAGATATCCGTATGATAGTAGCCATGTTCAACTAATAAAGAAAGAGAGACATTTGGAATATAAATTCCTTTGAACGGATACAAGATCCTTTATTCATTTTGAGTCTCATAAGCTTTCACACAAGTTTTGCATTTTAAGAATATGCAATCATCAATTCATGCTTTTCATGTGAGCATGTTATATGAATTTCATGCTTTTTCATTTTGACATTAGCATGTTATTAAAGAATCATCATGTCATGGAGATAACTATAGGTCATTTAAATCATAATTCCTATGCACATCTCCTAGTCCAAAAATGCATGTTTGAACATAAATATGACATGGATTGTAAACAAGCAAGGTTCACACTTATTGAATTGAAAACATATATACATATGTGCAATCAAGCTTACTCAAGCAATTACAAGAAGAGGTATAAGATATTTCAAATTTTTTGCAAGTGACAAGAATGCAAAATAGCTCTCTTTGCTTAAGTTCCCCATATGGGGTCAATCACAAATCACATCACTCCACAAGACATATCCCAATAGATCTACTAAGTGTTTTAAATCGAGTAGCATCTAAGGGTTTAGTAAATAGGTCCGCAAGTTGATCATTAGTACCTACATGTTCAAGTACTATGCATTTATTTTCAACAAGCTCTCTAATGAAGTGATGGCAGATGTCAATATGCTTAGTTCTAGAATGTTGCACCAGATTCTTGGAAATATTAATTGCACTCATATTATCACAAAAGAGAGTGAGAGTACCTTGGTTGAATCTGTAGTCTACTAGCATTTACTTCATCCATAGGAGTTGTGTGCATCCACTCCCCGCGGCTATATACTCGGCCTCGGCCGTGGACAAGGAAATCGAGTTTTGCTTCTTGCAAAACCAAGACACCAAGTTGTTGCCTAGAAAGAAGCAACCACTCGATGTGCTCTTCTTATCATCACAATTTCCTGCCTAATCCGCATCACTGAAGCCTACAAGACTAGCATTAGTGTCAAAAGAGTACCAAATCCCATAGTTGGATGTCCCATTCACATAGCGAATGATCCTCTTTACGAAAGAGAGGTGGGACTCCTTAGGATCCGCTTGGTACCTAGCACACACACCCACACTAAAGGAGATATCGGGCCTACTTGCGGTCAAATAAAGCAAGCTTCCTATCATGCCACGATATAATGTTTGTTCCACACTTTTACCACTAGCATCCTTGCTTAGTTTCAAAGTGGTACTCATGGGTGTATCACAATGTTTGGCTTTCTCTAATCCAAACTTCTTCACTAGGTTCTTAGCATATTTGGCTTGGGTTATGAAAATCCCATCATTCATTTGCCTAATTTGCAAACCTAGGAAGTAACTAAGCTCACCAACAAGACTCATCTCAAATTCATGAGACATGACATCAACAAATTGTTGGACCTTGGTGTTGTTGGTGGAGCCAAACACTATGTCATCAACATATATTTGAGCTATGAAAAGCTCATCATTTTCTTTCTTGATGAATAGTGTCTTGTCAACACTACCCCTTGTGTAGTTATTGTCAACAAGAAATTGAGTGAGGCGCTTATACCAAGCCCTCGGTGCTTGTTTCAACCCATATAGTGCCTTCTTGAGGCGATAGACATGGTTGGGGTGGTGTGCATCCACAAACCCCTTAGGTTGTTCAACAAACACTTCCTCTTGCAAGAAGCCATTGAGGAATGCACTCTTGACGTCCATTTGGTGCAATTTGAACTTGTGCACACAAGAGATGGACAAGAGAAGCCTAATGGACTCTAATCAGGCAATGGGAGCAAAAGTCTCCTCAAAGTCGATACCCTCAATTTGAGAGTACCCTTGTGCTACAAGTCTAGCCTTGTTCCGCACTATGTTGCCATTCTCATCGGATTTATTCCTATAAATCCACTTAGTTCCTATCACATGTGAGCTTTTAGGCCTAGGAACTAGAGTCCAAACCTCATTCCTTTCGGATTGGTTTAGCTCTTCTTGCATGGCAAAAACCCAAAATTCATCATTCAAGGCTTCATCAACCTTTTTGGGTTCTATTTGAGAGGTGTAGCATGTAAAGCTAATGAGATTAGCTATTTGACGCCTAGTCTTAACACCCTCATTCACATCTCCAATAACATCCTCTTTGTTATGGAGTCTTCTAACCCATGAAGCGGGTTCATTAGAGTCCAAGAGAGGAACTCTAGTAATAGGTTGTGTGACTTCATTATTGTCATTAGACGTCCCAACATTGGGAGTCACCACAACCCTCTCCAAAGGAGAGTCATCCTCTAAAACTTCCTCCTCCTCATGGTCATTAGACTTAAGCCTTGTATCATCAATGACAACATTCGATGATTCCATGACAAATCGAGTCTTCAAGTTGAAAACTCTATAGGCTCTACTATTCAAGGCATAGCCAATAAAGATACCCTCATCACTCTTAGCATCAAACTTGCCAAGTTGATCACGGTCATTTAAAATGTAGCATTTGCTTCCAAATGTGTGGAAGTAGCTAACATTTGGCTTCCTACCCTTCCATAACTCATAGGAAGTGTTTCTAGACCCGGGCCTTAGGAATACACGATTCCCTATATAGTAAGCCGTATTGACGGCTTCGGCCCATAGGTTCCTAGGGACATTGTTGCTAAGCAACATCACTCAGGCCATCTCTTGGAGGACCCTATTCTTCCTCTCAACAACTCCATTTTGTTGAGGTGTCCTAGGAGCCGAAAACTCATGGGAGATGCGTAAGCTATCACAATAGCTTTCAAAAGAGGCATTCTCAAACTCCCTCCCATGGTCACTTCTAATCCGTTTAATGCTTTTAATATTAGAATTCATTTCATTTTGTAATTTAGTACAAAGCATTTTAAACTTATCAAAAGTTTCGGATTTTTCTCTAAGAAAATATGTCCATGTAAATCTAGAGAAATCATCAACACAAACAAAGATGTATCTCTTTCCACCTAAACTCTCGGTTTGCATAGGACCCATGAGATCCATGTGGAAAAGCTCTAGGGGCTCCTTGGTGGAGAGATACTTGCCCTTTTTGTGCATGCTTTTGGTTTGTTTTCCTTGTTGACAAGGTCCACAAATACCATTGGCTTTCTTCCCAAGCTTAGGGAGGCCACGTACACAATTGAACTTTCCAAGGGTTCTTAAATCCCTAAAGTTCATGTGGCCAAGTCTTTCATCCCACAACTCTATTTGCTCATCCATGGACACATTGTTTGAGACTATTCTAGCTTTAAAACAATAACAATTGTCACTAGATCTCATACCTTTCAACAAGGTTTGTCCATCGGGCTTTAAGATAGAGCAATCATCTTTACTAAACAAGACGGAATATCCTTCATCACTTAGATGTGAAATGCTTATTAAATTGGCTTTCAAGCCATCAACAAATAAAGCATCGGATAAGGAGGGTAATCCGGGAACGGAAATGGTTCCTTTCCCTACAACTTTCTTTTTGGATCCATCACCAAAAGTGACATATCCTCCTTCCTCCATAACAAGAGTCTCGAAGAAACTCTTGTTTCCCGTCATGTGCCTAGAGCACCCACTATCTAGATACCAAAAATTAGAAGAATTTGCCTTCAAGGCTATTTGAGCAACATGGCAAACATTTTCATTCTTTCTAATCCACCTAGAAACAATCTTAGCTTTCTTAGTGGTCTTTGGTACATGGGCTCTAGATGTTCTAGGATCATGCATAGCAATATCATTATTCTTAGGAACATGCATCATGGCTCTTTTCCTTTTCTTTTCTATCATGCTTCTAGTTTTGCACATTTTAATATATCGAAAGCAATGTGGTCTAATATGACCATCAAATCCACAAAAGTGACATATAGGAGTAAAATAAGGAATCATACCTTGTCCTTATCTTTGTGGATGAATGGGTTCAATTCGTCTTCGTTGTTGAACCGGTCTAGATTGCTTCCTAGCTTGAGGTTGCATGATAGGTTTCTTTCCTTTGTGAGCCAAGTGTGGAGGAATGTTGGCTTGAGGGACCCTAGGGGGTTGAGCTTGAGGTTGCCTTCTTGGCCCCATCTTCACTTGTGCATTTGAACTTTGTCCTATTTCTAACTTCTTCCTAGGAATTTGCACAAATGAAGTTTCTTCGTTCCTCAAAGACTTGACAAACACGGTCTTGTTAGAGGTTGAGATCTTCTTGCCATCTTCATACCCAAGACCCCTCTTGTCACATGGATTCTTTCCAACACCAAGCATACGGTCAAGCTTCTTGGTGCTAGAATCCATCCTAGTCATAGATTCTCTAACTTCTTCAAGCTCCCTCTTTAGACTATCTTCATTCCTCCTAGATAAGACTAACTCCTCTCTTAGCTTATCTTCCATCTTCTTGAATTTTTCCACTTGTTCACTTAAGTGGTCATTATGAGATGCAAGCTCAAGATTTTCTTCTCTCAACATCTTGATCTTTCTTGTGCTCTTGATTGCTAAATCATTAAACTCGGCATGATATTTAGCAATCACCTTTTTCTCCACAAATCCATTTATGGAGTTAGAAGAGGAATCACTCTCTTCTTCACTTGAGTCATTTTCCTCTTGACTCATTTCCTCTCTCTCACTAGCACTTTTGCTTTTATGGGAGGAGGCAAAAGCTAGGAGATTAGCCATGAGCTCTTTATCATCCGAAGACTCATCTCCCTCAATAGAGTCATCACTACTTCCATTCCAAGTGGCGGCCATCACTTTTCCCTTTTTCCTCTCAATGTGATTTGCACATTCGGGGGCATAGTGACCTATGCCACCACACTCGAAACATCGGACCCCTTTCCTTTCGGTCCTTTCTTGCCTAGGTTCAAACTTCTTGAAAGAGCCCTTTTTCTTCAAATCTTAACCTTTTGATCCAAAGCCCTTTCTTCTAAACTTCATAACTTTGTTGAACCTTTTTACAAACAAGGCAAGGTGTTCATCCGAGTCAATCTTCTTTGCCTCATTTTCATCCTTGGAGGTCTTCAAAGCAATTCCTTTTTGCTTTTTAGGAGGTGTGGAGATAGGACCCTTCCTAGACTCATAAGCTAGAAGTCTCCCAATCACCTCACTCGGCTTCATATCCTTATGACCACTATTTTCTTCTAAAGCCGTCACCTTCGATTCGAACCTATCGGGGAGAGATCTCATAATCTTTTGCTTGATTCTCCTATCTGAATATGGATCACCAAGTTGATGACTTTGGTTGACTATGTCCATCAACTTGATCTCGAAGTCGTTGAAGCACTCATTCTCCTCCATCTTAAGCATCTCGAATTGAGTTTGGAGGACTTGAAGCTTAGAGTCCTTCACCACTTCGGTTCCCTCATGTGTAATCTCTAGGATGTCCCATGCCTCCTTAGCTATCCTAGTATTTTGAATCAATTTGTATTGATTTTTGTCCATAGCACATAAGATGGCATGCATCGCCTTCCTATTCCACTTTGAAGCCTCAAACTCTTGCGCGTTCCATTGCGCCTTAGGCTTCAATACTTCTTCTCCTCCACCACCGGGAGTCATCATGAGTAGATCATATCTGTCTTCCATCGCCATCCATGTACGGTCGTGAATTTGGCATATGTAAGATTTCATCTTCCCTTTCCATTAGGAATAGTTCAATCCGGTAAGAAGTGGAGGCCTTGTGCTAGAAGCACCTTCGTTGCCACCACCATTTCCACCGTTTCCACTCATAGTGTTTATGAATGAATGAAATGAATGCAAATGTATGAATGATCAAAAATCACACAAAATGCAAACACACCAAAATAAGCAAGGATCACCTATGTATGTCTAGGAACCTGCTCTGATACCAATTGAAACAAATTATAGCATGGTGTGTATAAAGCTATCTAGAGGGGGGGGGGGGGGGGGGGGGGGGGGGGGGGGGGGTTGAATAGATTTTAAACTTATTACCCAATTTTTCGTGTTAAGTGAAAATTACGAAATTACCCCTAAATAGATAAAGCAATAAATCAAGTATAAAATGCGGAAATTAAATAACACTTGATTTTTACGTGGAAACCCTCACGGGAAAAACCACGGGCTAGTAAGTAAGCCACACTCGAACCTCGAATCCACTAAATGTGTAAACGATTACAACCTAATCCTGGAAGTAATCACACACCTACCTAATCCCGGTATGAGTGAACCTAGTCCAATTTGCTTGCGATCTAAGCAACCTAATCCCGGAAGCTACACACAAGACTTACTTTCTCAATGAAGAGAATAACACCCTAAGTGAATATATGAATATCCAAAATGCAACATAGAACAAGGGAATCTCTATATGCTTATCTAAGATGATTAATATGCAATTAGAACAATCCTAGATATTAAAAACTAAATGACATGTCAAATAGTTTAGCTAATCAAGATTAAGCACAAAACCTAATTAGCTATCACAATACAACTTCTCAAACATACATCACACTAATCTCAAACTTGTATCCAAAATATATATAATAACATACAAGTAATTAATTGAGATTGCTTGTTAAGAAAAACACAAAATATGTAAGATATTAGTGAAAAGCTTACCAAGCAAAGTATGATGAAGAATCCATGCAAGATGACATCTAGATGATCAAAGATGATGCTAGATGATCAAAGATGATGCTAGATGATGATTGATGATCATGAAAAAGTGTTTGAGTTAATAAAAATGAGTTCTTGGAATTTTTCTTCTCTTTGAAAAATATCCTAAGTATGAAATCTGAATATGAACTTTCTTAATTGACCTAAAGTCAAAGTGGCATATATATATGAGGCCAAACCAAAATGTGGTCGTTTTGATAAGTTTGCCTCATATTTTGCCTTGGGCGCTGTACGTAGAGCGCTTCTATACAGCGCCCCTGCTATGTTCTCACGGGAAAACAGAGGGGCGCTGTACATAGAGCGCTTTGTACTACGTACAGTGCTTTGTACAGCGACTCAACAGCGACTCAACAGCGACCGATTAAATCGATCAGGTCTGAACAGTGCTCAATGGGCGCTGTTCATACAACGCTTCTGTAGAGCGCTTTTGGGAGCGCCCAATGCAAAAATGCAATCCTAAGTCTAAGCATGACAAGGCAATTGGATATGCAAGATGCAATCAAACTAGCATGCAAGAAGAGATGTTAATGAACATTAAAGCACACAAATAAGACACACAACATACAAGGATTACACATATGCATGAGTTCTGAGTGTGTGCAACTATCTCTTCAAGACAAGTAAGCACATAGAGATTTACCTTCGGTGCTTGTCAAGACGAGGTCTTCAAAGGGCTTCAAACAAACCTACCAACACCTAGGCTACTCTTGCAAAGAACCCCAACATGTGGTTTGTCCACGAAATGAGCCAATCAACAAATGGGAACCTTACAAAGGCTATCAACACATGATATCCACCCTAAGCTATCAATTCCTAGTCTACCCTCGGGCCTAGTGAATCACCTAGCCTACTTCCTATCTGAGATGTGTCATACACCTCTAGGAAGCAACTTCCTATCCAAGATGCTCACGTCTCTAGGAAGATTTCTTGCTTGACTATCCAGATCACAAAGATCCTAGTTAAGCCTCCCTAGCTTAACCATCCGAGTCCTCCCGACTCTAGTCAAGACTTCTTGCTTAGCCATCTGGATCACAAAGATCCTAGTTAAGCTTCCCTAGCTCAACCATCCGGAGTATCACACTCCTAGCTAAGACTTAATGCTCAAGTTGAAGCTTCACTCACTCCAATATGAGACTTCCACCTTTTGCAAGGCAAATGATCAAAGTGATGCAAATGATGTAAACACATGCAACATAGAATATATGATCAATACATCCCATGGAAATTAGACTTAATCATGTGAGCACGCAAGTCAAAAATTGTCTAGTTACAAAACATGAATTGAAACCTAGAGCATGTGAAACACCTAACACATGTGATTCCTAGTTTCATTCACAAAGCTAACACTTGAATAAATCATATATGAAACACATATTCAAGAAGTTAGAAACATACATATAAAATGCTAGAATCACAAAATGTATTCAATGAATATTCTAGCCAAAGATTTAGCAAGGATATAATGATAAATCAATTAAATCCTATATAGCTCTAAAAACACATACAAATGTATTAATCCTAGATTTTATCAATCAAAGGATCAAAACACAATTCAAGGATTATTAATCATAAAATGATTCAATCAAGTCACAAATAATCTTAGATATAAAGCTAATCACAATACAACTTATAATCATGTGAAAACATAGGTTTAGAAAACCTCACTCACATTTGAGAATCTAATCATGATAAAATTAGCTTTCAATTTGAAGTCTACGAACCTAATAACACTTGATCAAGAACATACACATATATAGGAAGAAAGCCCAAGGTAATTGAAAATCAATTAAGCTCAAGAACACAAAAGTTTGAACAATTACCTAGAACAAGTAGGTGCAGTCCGAAAATGGTGATGAACCAAATGAAAGCTTGATCAAATGACCTCAAGGTTGCCTAGGTTTGAAGAAGACTCCAATACGAAGATTCTCCAACTTGAATCACTCAAATCGGATGAAAGATGAGAGAGATATGGTGTTTTCAAGTTGGGAGAAAATCCTAAAAAAAATACTGCACATATTTCATTCTTTACATTTTTTTCTCACCTCATTTTTGAATTGCCGTGAGAGAGGGAATATTGAGAAAGAGTGTGATCAGGTGAGGTAAGCTCACATAAGAAGGCATGCAAATGACCAATAGGAAATAAGGCCAAGTCAACACATGAATGAGGTGGAGCATGGCACACCAAGATTCATGTGTATGCTTGCACACAATAAAAACCCATTCAAAATGTGAATAAAATTCAATCAAGCAGCTCGTGAATTGAATTGCGAAGGAAAAGCCATTGTATGCCGTGTGCTACACGGGGACAGAGAGCATATTTTGGCGTGTGCCTCACGTGCTCTCCACGGCCAAGGGGGCAAATGGCAATTTGCCATCTTTTACCCTTTAGCATCCTTTCATGCACCTCTCACGTTCTTTGACCGTTCTCCGAACTCCGAACTCCGAATTCAAATCCGTTTTTGGATTACGAACCATAACTCCCTCACGGACATGGACATCAACAAAACTTTCATAAAAGAAATATGGAAATCGAAAAGACGAAAACCATGTAAGATAAATGTATGAAAAGTTTCGTAACTTCCAATTCGGAACTCGAAAACAAATGAGTGAGCAACCGAAATGACCGGAACTCAACAAAGAATCATTTGAGAACATTTTCAAGTCCAAATCACTAAAATGAAAACAAATAAACACAAGATCACATATATATACCATTTCCTAGACATAGTCATAGAACATGCAATTCTAAAATGTATGACAATATGAGTTCAATGCATGAGCATACTAAAACACGTGAAAGTGTTATATAAATGGTGCACAACAATGCAGGGACACTCATGAATGATTTGTGTGTGTGTGCCTAAGGCCTTGCAAGAGGAATGAGGTCAATTATACATTTGATGAGCAATGAAGCTAATTCCCTTTAACAAGCCACCACCTTACATGAACCGTAGCCGAGTCTTTCCTTGAAGCTTTGTATCATCATGGCAATGAACACTAAACAATACAAGATAAACATCGTTTTGATATGGAATATATGCCAAGACAAACCAAAAACCTAGCAGATAGTGTTGAAGAAGAGGCTAGTGAGAGGGAGTTTTGTCAAGATAGAATGGATGAATTGATTCATGAGAATGGTGATATAGCGAATGATTTAGGAGATCATATGGAAGGATGATAGGAACGGAGATGAACAACAAAAAAGAGCCCTTTCCTCAAAAGTTAGATTTGAAAGAGCTCCCCCCCTAAAGTATGCATTCCTAGATTGTAATAGCAACTTTTCAGTCATCATTGCGGTAAATTTAGATCAAGAAGAGGAGAAGAGACTGATTAAGGTCTTGAGAAGATACAAGAAGGCCATATGATGGACTCTAGATGACATTAAGGGGATCGGTCCAACGTTATGCATGCATAATATCCTATTGAAAGTCGACAAGCCAACTAGGGAGGCACAACGTAGGTTAAATCCTATCATACAAGAGGTGGTCAAAAAGAAGGTATTGAAACTCCTTGACGTTGGCATCATCTACCCAATATCGGATAGCAAATGGGTAAGTCCTATACATGTGGTGCCCAAGAAATCTGGAATCACAGTGGTGAAGAATGAGCAGAACGAGTTGATTCCACAATGTCTACAAACAGGATGGAGGGTTTGTATCGACTATAGGAAGCTGAACACAAGCACGCGAAAAGACCATTTCCCACTTCCTTTTATCGATAAGATGTTGGAACGCCTTGCAGGACATAGCCATTATTGTTTCCTTGATGGCTATTCCGGTTACAACCAAATCGCCATAGCCCCTGAAGACCAAGAGAAGACAACATTTACATGTCCGTTTGACACTTATGCTTATAGTAGAATGCCTTTCAGGCTTTACAATGCGCCAGCCACTTTTCAAAGGTGTATGACCTCAATTTTCTCAAATATGTTGGAAGACGTCATAGAGTTATTTATGGACGACTTTTCAGTATTCGGTGCTTCATTTGATTTATGTTTAGAAAACTTATCCTTGGTGCTCCAAAGATATAAAGAGACGAGTCTTGTGCTAAATTGGGAGAAATGCCATTTTATAGTGAGAAGTGGTATAGTTTTGGGACACGTCATATCAGAGAAGGGTATTGAGGTTGATAAGGCAAAAATAGAGGTGATGAAGAGTTTGCCCCCACCTAGGATGGTAAAAGATATCAGATCATTCCTTGGTCATGCAGGGTTCTATAGGCGGTTCATAAAGGACTTCTCAAAGATTTCGAGACCTTTATGCACTCTACTTCAAAAAGAGGTAGAATTTGAGTTCATTGACGAGTGTTCCATAACATTCAGGGTTATGAAAGAGGCACTAACCATGACTCCCGTCATCATGCCACCTAATTGAAGTCTCTAGTTTAAGCTTATGTGTGACGCTTCAGATTATGCCATAGGTGCAGTTTTGGGGCAGTGAGTAGAGAAGCTTCCACATGTCATTTATTATGCATCCCGTACTCTTAACAATGCTCAATTGAATTACTCAACTACAGAGAAGGAGCTCTTGGCGATAGTATTTGCTTTGGAAAAATTTAGGTAATATCTAGTTGGTTCAAAGGTTGTAGTGTACACGGATCATGCTGCCATCCGATATCTACTGCATAAGAAGGATGCAAAACCTAGGTTGATTAGATGGATATTACTCTTACAAGAATTCGACCTAGAAATTAGAGATAAAAAGGGATGTGAGAACGTGGTAGCGGATCATTTGAGCAGAATGACTCAAGGGACCATTGAGGAGGAAGATGAATTACCCTTGAGAGAAAGCTTCCCCAATGAACAATTATGGGTGGTACAAGAGAAGGACCCATGGTGTTAGGATTATGCTCAATAGCAAGAGTGTAATATTGTAATTGACAATCTTACCATATTAATAAAGTGATTTCTGTTTATTTAATAAAATCTTATAGCATTTATAATTATAATTGTCAAGGTAAATAATCATAAGGTCAAAAGACTATGAAAAAAGAAGAATTGTTCGTACATCTAGATATGTATGAGGTAGACACAATTCTTTAGTTAGTCTTGAATAATGTTCACAACTTAAGTTAAAGGTTGGGCACCTTTATCTTGTTAAAGTTGTAGAATTCTTTTACTAGCATTTGAGTGGGATCAAATGTGTTGTGATGAGTCTAAAATTATCGGAGGGTCTTCGAGTAAAAGATTCTAGTGCACTGGGTGCATTGAACTGGATCACAAGGAAATACTTTATCTAGAACCATCAATAGATAAAAGTCTTTTCATTATCAGGACAATCGGAGAGTCTATCTTAATCCTGAGATAAATGATGGACTTATGGTTGCAAGTGTTATCATTTGAGCTATCAATGAGTACGATTATATAGCATAGTCTATCCTCGATAGTTTGGTGGTATTCATTTGTTAATCGATAGAGGACTTTATTTATAGATTTGGACATCGTGGCTTCATTTATTAAATGAGAGTAGAATATCATCATATGGATGTTTTGAGGTTTTGGATATTAAATCTTAACGTTGAGTTTTCAATAGTGACTATTGAAAGATGACTTCTGGATAAGTCATAATATATATCCAAGTTCAAAATGTGGTCATATGAGGAAATTAACTTAAAGAGCTATAGGCGGTCTATGAGCTCTTGGAACCAGGATTCACCATCTCTTATAAGATTGTCTAGGGTATGAATGAGAATCATTTACTTGTTCTATCTTTATTTAAGAGTGCAATTTTAGTTCTTTAGTGGAATGAACTAAAATTAATAGATCGAACCTAAGTGAATTATTTGTTGATTGTGATTGGGTTATGTCTATTGAAGCTTAAATTTAGATAGCCCGCCAAGATCCCCAATCCACACGGACTTGCATGGATCACTTGATATATTCTACCGGACTAATTTATGAGTCCATCTAGAATTGTATTAAGGCATGTGGACTTGTTTCTTTTAATAAGAATGGGCCTAGTTCACATATGGGCCTTTTAATTAAGGTCCAATGGATTAAATGAAATAAGAAAATAATATATGGGCCATATATATATATATACATATATATATATATATGTATATATATATATATATGTATGGGTGGCATGGCTTGCATAAAAGTCTAATAAATTATTTTATTTCATTATTTGATTAAATGGAAATTAATTAATTGATTAATTAATTATTTAATTAAAAATCAAAATTTTTTTCTGACTAGGAAATATGTTTCTTAGTAGTATACTATTATGGTAGTATAATAAATATAAAAGACTTTATTTGGTAAGTAGATAAATAAGGGATTTATTTATCTAGTCAAATTAGGAAGTCTTTAATATAGTCACAAATACACTATAGAGTTGGATTAGGGTTTGGACATCAAAAGATAGATAGGAGTTATTGGTGGAAACACAAATCCTCTTCAAGTGAAGATTTCGGCCACCTCATCTATTTCCTATTAGTGATTTTTGGCCAACCCTAATTGTAATAGGTCAAGGAATTCGGCCACCTCTAATGCAAGGATTGAGAGTTATTTTCTTTTGCTTGAGAAAATAAAATCCAACTCTAGACAATAGTGTGATAATTTCGGCCAAGAGGAAAAAAGAGAAAAGTTTGTTCTTATTTCAATAGTGCACTAGTAACTTTTATATCAAAAGGTTTTGTGCACAATTTCGAATAAGGTTCACACGAGTTTCGATCTAACGATTGTGAATTCAAAAGTTACCAGAACATTCTTTGTAGTCTCTTGGAATTTATTGTGACTAACGAAAAAGAAAAAGTTTTGTTATCCATCCTCAGGTACACAATTCAAAGTGAAGGGAGACCACGCTCCTAAGTGATTCACGTTCGTGATTGGATTGGAAGATCTTACGGATTACCATCGATGCAATGTCAATCGGATCATGCGACAAAGGTATGATATCTTTTATTATATATGAAACAAATATTGCACGGTGTGTATAAAACTATCTAGAGGGTGGGGGGGGGGGGGGGGGGGGGGGGGTGAATAGATTTTAAACGTATTACCCAATTTTTCGTGTGAAGTCAATATTACGAAATTACCCTTAACTAGATAAAGCAATAAATCAAGTATAAAATGCGGAAATTAAATAACATTTGATTTTTTACGTGGAAACCCTCACGGGAAAAACCACGGGCTAATAAGTGAGCCACACCCGAACCTCGAATCCACTAAGTGATGAAAATTACAACCTAATCCCGGTATGAGTGAACCTAGTTCGAATGCTTGCGATCTAAGCAACCTAATCCCGGATGCAACACACAAGACTTATGTTCTCAATTAAGAGATTAACACCCTAAGTGAATATATGAATATCCAAATGCAACATAGAGCAAGGGAAACCCTATATGCTTATCTAAGATGATGAATTTGCAATTAGAACAATCCTAGATATTAAAACTAAATGACATGTCAAATAGCTTAGCTAATCAAGATTATACAAAAACTTAATTAGCTATCACAATACAACACTCAATCATGTCAAACACAACAATCTCTATTTTGAATATTAGATTTTTATCTAAGAACAAACAAATAATAAAAGAGATGCCTTGATAAATAAAACACTAATTATAAATGATAATAGTGAAGAACATACCAAGTGAAGTGTGTTGACCAAGACCCATGCAAGTAAACATCCTAACTATGCTAGAAAATGCTTAGATGATATTTTGATGCATATGAAAATGAGTTTTGAGAGTTAAAAACAAGTTCTTGGGAGTTTCTCACTTGAAGATATTTTTCTCTCAAAAATGTGTGGCTTGCCCTATCAAAAAAAAATGAAGAAGAAAATATATATATATATATATGGGTTTTTTAAAATCAGGTCTGCACGTTTAATATATATATATATATATATATATTAACAAAACAAAGCACACATATATATACTTTAACAACCAAACAAAACCCACCGATTGACTTTTTGAAAAAAAATTTAAATGATGCTAATCAAGTGAGGTGAGCTCACGTGAGAGAAAAACAAGGATGCAATGAAGTGCCATATTAAAGTCAAAGCAATCACAAAGAACATGAGCTCACATAAAACAATATGCACACAATAAAAAGCTTAACTTTCAAAAACAAAAGAAAGCATCAGGTGAGGCCCGTGAGTGTGCCGTGAGAGCAACACGGGCAGAGAGGTATTTTTGCCGTGAGGAGCCCGTGGCTCACGCCACCCTCTTGCTTGCCTTGTTAGGTGTGGCTATCATGCCACACTAAGCTGACTTCGGAACCGAGTGTTCTTTAGTCCAGTTGACCTTAAATCTTGGAATCCAATCCCGTCTACGGAATATTGACCCGGATTTAATCATAAATATAGAAAATTATATAACTTTTCAATTTAAGCTCAGAATTGAAATCCGGTTTCCGATAAAAACACGGAATGTCCCAGATATCTTGGAAATCATCCGAAATATATAGAAAAGTCTCCGAATCGCTCGGAACTCATCTATGGACAAATCCACACATAAAAATATAACAAAGAAGTGTAAGTGTAGAATATGACATGTGAAGAGAATGCACACAAATGCTAGTATGCTAAGTGTGTGTGTGCAACTAATCTCTTCAAAGAAAAATAAGCACTAGAGATTATACCTTTGGCATGCTTGTCCCTTGAGGTCTTGAAAGGGCCTTTGAGCTTGATCATCAATCACCTAAACTACCCTTACACATAAACCCCAACATGTGGTTTGTCCACGAAATAAGCCAATCAATAAACAGGAACCTTACAATATGTTAATTAATTAAAGGGTTAAGGTTTATCTTAAAGAAAAATTTTAAAACATACTAAAACCTTTTTTAGTCTCGCTTCCGCTACGTGCAATCGTTTTTTCCCTACACATGGTATGCGGACATAGTGAATTATTTAGCCTCAAATGTGATACCCTCATAGTTGAACCCACAAGCAAAGAAAAGGTTCATTGCTAGTATGAGATTTTACTTTTGGGATGAGCCTTACCTTTTTAAACGTGGTCTGGATCAAGTAATTAGAAGGTGCATCCCGAAAGGTGAGCAAGGAGAAGTACTAAAATTTTGTCATGAACGTGAGTGAGGAGGTCATTATAGTGGACGAAGGACAATGATGAAAATTCTCCAATGCGGGTTCTATTGGACAACTTTGGCGAAAGATGCTTACGACTTTTGCCTGAAGTGTGATAGATGTCAAAGGTCAGAAAATATTGGAAAAAGGGACGAGATGCCACTGAATAGTGAGCATGTTGTTGAATTGTTTGATGTCTGGGGGATAGGCTTCATGGGTCCATTCGTTACATCCCAAGGTTACAGCTTCATTTTAGTGGCCGTGGACTACGTGTCTAAGTGGGTGGAGGCGATCCCTACAAGGACGAATGATAGTCATGTGGTCATTGGTTTCATTAAAGAGAATATCTTCTCAAGGTTTGGGATTCCCAGGGCGATAATTAGCTATGGTGAAAGTCACTTTTGTAATAAGATTTTTAGAGCTTTATTGAAGAAATATGGGGTCAGACATAAGGTGGCAACCCCTTACCATCCCCAAACTTCAGGACAAGTAGAGATGAGCAACCAGCATATCAAGCAAATTTTGGAAAAGACGGTCAATGGGAGTAGAAAGGATTGGGCCTCCAGACTGAGTGACGCATTGTGGGCGTATAGGACAGCTTTTAAAACACCCATAAGGATGAGTCCCTTTCGACTAGTCTTTGGGAAAGCTTGCCACTTACTGGTAGAACTTGAGTACAACGCCTTATGGGCCATTCGGAAGCTAAATCTAGACCATGACAAAGCCGGAGAGGGAAGGAAGCTCCAACTCAGTGAATTAGAAGAGTTTCGGTTAGAGGCTTATGAAAGCGCAAGGCTCTACAAGGAGAAGATGAAGTTTTATCATGACAAGAGTCTTAGAAGAAAAGAACTCCATCCGGGAATGCTTGTTCTACTTTATGAGTCCCGTTTAAAGTTGTTTCCTGGGAAGCTTAAATCAAGATGGTCAGGGCCTTATAGGATTGTACAAGTTTTTGCTCACGGTGCTATTGAGATTGAAAATATGAAGAAGGGAAATGGACACCAGTTGAAACCAAATAGGGGAGGAGACCCAGCTTGGGAGGCTATTTCAAATGAAGAATTGATCAATCCACTCAGGTAACCATTGTTCTTTCTCTTTCTTTTTATGCCTTATTTTTGTGAGTTTTTAGTTTTGCCATTTTAGTTCTTGTTTTTTTTTTTTTTTATATTTCATTCTTGTTCTTATTTTGCTTTTGATTAGAATAAGGGTGTACGATGTTTTTGGTAGTAATTTAGAATATTTGTGCTTAATTGATGAATTTTGTGGATGATAGGAATGTTGAAAATATGATATTCATGCTTATGCATCTTTTTTTGGGATGCATTTATGCATATTTGGATGAGAAAGCAATTTGCCAAAAAATTTAGAAATTCGTTGATTATTTGAGGTCATATATGCTTTCTTGCTTTGGATGTGTGGGTTGCGCCATTTAAACAAATTCTACCTCCCATAAACATTGAGGATAATGTCCAATTTAGGTTTGGGGGTACATTTGCGCAACACCATTTTACTCTCTTTGCTTGGTTTTACAATTTGAGCCAAATTTTTCAAATTTTTGCGATAATACCATATTGAGCATACTTTGCTTATTGAGGTTATTATTTACATGAGTAGTGAGGAATTGTGCATCTTTGTCATTTTATGGTTTAAATTAATGTCATGCCATTTGGGACTTCATTGAACAAAGCGTGTTTATCTTTTTTATTAGGGTGGATTATCATTGTTGCTTGAAGGCTAAGAATTAATAATGGAGATTCCTGAGAGGATCACAAACACGGCCTAAAAGAAGCATATTTTGAGTTGTCAAAAATTCACTCTTTAAACACTTACTCTCAAACACTCTTTTAAGCATGTATAGGTCACATTTGCACTTAAACGTTGCATGTCATAGAATATTATGGATTGCTTGTGGAAGCTTTGATTTGCTCATGGACAAACCTTTAGAAAGGACTTTAGGCAATGCATGTGAAGAAAACCGTAAATCGGCCTAAACACTTCCATAGCCTCTAAATGTGTGTGCTCCTAAGCCCTTTCGAAGCCAAATACATCTTAAGCTTTTCATTTTGTGAACCACATCTAAATTAACCATATAGCCTACATAATTGACTTACCTCAACCAAAATGATTTTGCTAAGGCTTAGGTTATGAATGTAAGCTCTTTTATGTGAAAATGTTGATACATGTACCTAGGCATGTAATTTTGTGTAAAGAGTATTGAAATGCAAAAGAAAGCAAAAGCAAAGAATAAAAAAGATTGCAATGAAAAAGATGTATGCAAAAGAAAAGAAAGAAAGGCAAAGCCAAGAAAAAGATAAAATAGAAAGAAAGGCAAAGCCAAGAAAAAGATAAATTAGGCACAATTGGCCTAGATAGAGGGTTAAGAATTGAATAGGCTACTCAAGAAAAGTTTGAGTAGTGAATATGCAATTGAAATTATTGTAAGCAATGGGCGCCAAGGGTGTAAACAAATGTGTGAAGCAAGTGGAACTTGTAATTAGAATGTATGTCGAAAGTATAATCATTAGGTTCCTTGTTATCTATTGACCCATTATTTGATTCACCATTCACCTAAGCCCCGTTACAACCAAGAAAGACCTTCATGATCTTTAGGGATGTCCATTTGTGAATTTGGGTTGACGCATGTTCTTTCTAATTCATGACTTGCAATTCCATTCATAGGACCTCATTTTTTAGAAACCGCGTTTTAAATGAAATAATATGCAATCTATTTGATATTCATAAATTAACTCATATTGCATATGTATTTTGAGGAAAGCTTAGGACTCTGAGAGAAGAAATGAAAGAATCTGGTAAGGACTAGCTATCAAGGCGAATTACATTCTAAACTGAATAGTACATTTGCTTTGAAGCTTAGGCATTTTGAATGTAAGATCGTGCTACGTGAAATCATATCTAGAGTGGCATGCTCTTAATTTTTACTTGACATTTTCTTACATGAATAGGTCATCACTAGTGCATCATTGTTCTAATCTCTTCATTCTTTGGTTTCGCTTATCAATCAATGGCTGATAAAACCTTGCTAGGATGATTTGAACTTATTTGAAAAAAAAAAAATTGTGAAATATCTTGATGAATATCTAGGGGTTGATTGGTGATTGTTTTGCTCGAAGACGAGCAAAAAATAGGTTTGAGGGTATTTGATCGGACCAAATATGGTAGGATTATGTACCCTTATTTCCTATTCTTTGTGCTTATTCTCGAGCGTTTCCCCGTATTCCCTGTAATTAGAATGTATGCCGAAAGTATAATCATTAGGTTCCTTGTTATCTATTGACCCATTATTTGATTCACCATTCACCTAAGCCCCGTTACAACCAAGAAAGACCTTCATGATCTTTAGGGATGTCCATTTGTGAATTTGGGTTTACGCATGTTCTTTTTGATTCATGACTTGCAATTCCATTCATGGGACCTCATTTTTTAGAAACTGCGTTTTAAATGACATCATATGCAATCAATTTGATATCAATAAATTAACTCATATTGCATATGTATTTTGAGGAAAGCTTAGGAATCTGAGAGAAGAAATGAGAGAATCCGGTAAGGACTAGCTATCAAGATGAATTACATTCTAAACTGAATAGTACCTTCGCTTTGAAACTTTGGCATTTCGAATGTAAGATCGCGCTACGTGCAATCATATCTAGAGTGGCATGCTCTTAATTTTTAGTTGACAGTTTCTTACATGAATAGGTCCTCACTGGTGCATCATTGTTCTAATCTCTTCATTCTTTGGTTTCGTTTATCAATCAATGGCTGGTAAAACCTTGCTAGGATGATTTGAACTTATTTTTTTTAAAAAAAATTGTGAAATATCTTGATGAATATCTAGGGGTTGATTGGTGATTGTTTTGCTTGAGAACGAGCAAAAGATAGGTTTTGAGGTATTTGATAGGACCAAATATGGTAGGATTATGTACCCTTGTTTCCTATTCTTTGTGCTTATTCTCGGGCGTTTCCCAGTATTTAATGTTGTCAAACCAAGTGTTTCAGGTTTTATTAGGCCTCAAGGGCATTTGTGAAGAAAAGGAGGAACTTGGTGCAAAAAGGAGCATAAAGGTATGAAATAGAGCATTTTTGCCATTTGTTGAATTAAGATCGCCATGGCGATAGGGAGGCGTGTCAAAAGACCAAAATATCACCCCCATGTCGCCATATGGTTGCCATGGCAACAGACGAAATATCTCAAGAAGAATGCATCAGGTGTTATCGCTATGGCGACATTCAATGGCAAATGGCGACATCACCCAAAATTCCTCAGTGTCGCCATTTGCACTAGAGCGAAAAAGATGAGACTCGTGGCGACAAGTGAATCTCAGAATGCATAACAGTATGTTGCCAAGAGGCGACACAAATAGCGACATTCCCGCCACATCAGCTTTCCAAGCGATTTTCAGCGTAAAATCAAGACTAGTATAAATATCCCTCTTCTTTGAGTTTGAAGACACACAAAAATATACAGAGTTTTCAAAAGCACACTTTTACTTAGCATTTTTAGACCTAGTTTCTCTTCCATAATTCCCACTTCCAAATTCCTCCATTTCTAACCTTGAACTACCTTTTCCATCAAATACTCAACATCAAATCTATGTTACCTCACTAAACCATTCCTCTCTTGCCATTTTCTTCACCATATTACCTTAGTCACTCAACATCTGACATTCACCACACTCTTGCACAAAGGAGCATCTACGGAGAGAAAGGATTAAGCATTAAAGAATGTGACCTAAGGGTGTTTTCCTTATTTATTACTCTATTTTCCTATTTGTAACTATGTGTAGCTAAAACCCCCAATCTAAGGGGTTGGTGTTAGAAATATTTGGACTTAGGGTTTGCTTGACTATATTTTAATTGAATCTCTATATGTTTTCTATTTATTCTATCATTAGATTCTTGTCATTATGTGATTGATTTGTATATCAACCTATTGATCATAATCTTGTTAGAATAATTTATTATACAATCACCTTTGGATTGACAACTGTTAACTGCCAAAAATGGCAAGGACCAAAGAAGAATTTTCCATCATCTCTTGAAGTTATGACGGGGTAAAAAGGTGCCATGGGAGATGTATCTTGATACCCCGCCTATCTACAAGAGTGGCCAGAATGTGGATTCCTAGTTTCCTACCCACTTCGATCAGGTTCAAGGCTTCCAGAACCCAGAAAGTACCAAGAAACCTCGAAGACAAGGTACTAGAGACACTACTACCACGGGATCCTAGCACCTGTCTACCTCCAAGTATCCCGGTATTCCGGTACCCCGGTATTCCGGTACCCCGATGCTTTCAAGCACTATTTAAGAAGAGCGAGAAGAAGGCGAGATACTTGAGTATCCTGATCCACCAAAAAACTAGCGGTAGGCACCCAGAGAATAAATGGTCGCATATTAACATAAAGACCTCGGTACCCCAACCCCGCCTAAAACAGGAAGCAGATATCTCGAACAGCAAGCCAAGTAGAAAGACAAGCATTAAACGCCACCGTTCAAAACAGAATGTTACATGTATTCCCGCCATGCAGAATCCTACTTGAAATAGGAGTCAACTCCCATCCAATCCAACAAAAAAAGGAATGATTTGATTTTGGGGATCAATTCCCCGACGAACTCGTTGATCACCAAGGAAGGATCCGTAAATCACTAAAACCCTAGACCGAAGTTCTAGGAGTGCATGACAAGAAACAGACCTATATATACTCACCTTATGATCACAGAAAAGAGGACCGAAACCCTACTTCATATTTTTCCACTTATTGACAGACACGAGAGCTCCATCGCCATTGTCCATCTAGTTTAGCCTGCCTTTGTTCATGTAACGATAGTTTTGCTAAAGATTGATTGTAACCTTACTATGTGTTTATTCTGAATAAAATAAGTCAAGTATTCATTCTACCATATGTTCGATTTCTTTTCTCTTACTACTATTATACACCATTCTTAGTGAATTTTTAGGAAGCCAAAGGTATCGAACTACCTGATACCTCTCCGACCAAGATCTACCTCGATCCTGGTCCCCCTTGAATTGTTAATTGGAAATATCACCCCAGTGACAATTTTCGGTTAACAACAACCTTGTGTGATTAAAGAATCCAATGAATATGATGGATTATTGTAGGGAATACCAACCATAATAAGTCCAAACCTTGTCTTGTAAACAACCAATCCCACCTTGACCCCCTTTCCTTAATCGGTTAGGTATTAAGGTGGGAAAGTGTTTATGGTTCATAGTTATGATCTAAACATATTAAAGAATACAAGAGGTTAACTTATAAAAGATTGGTTCTTTAAGATAGTTTAAAAAACACCCCTAATCCACTTGCAACTTCATCAATCCCCTAGCGTATCTCTTAATTGTTTACACCCACTATTCTTATCATAGATTGTTGAGCTTCTATTTTGCCTATCACTTTTGTCACTTTTACTTTATGTATTTTTGGTGGTACATTAAACCACACACTATCACTTATTATGATTTATGTTATTGCTTTTTAGATTAGTTAATCAACTTAACATATTACTTCATTTCCCTGTGGAACGAATCTAGCCTACCATTATTACGTTTTATATCCTAAGAGGATTCCAAAGTGGTAAAACATTATTTTCAAAAGTTCACATATATACATTGTTTTGATGTGCACAAACAACCTCATCACTCCCCGCGGAATGACACCCTTGCTTGTTGGCTGTTGTTATACTTGTCTTTTAACTTCAAAAACGACCACATCAAACACCTAGCACACACAACAATAATTTACACAATCAAACAAAATCAAACACATTTCAAACATATCTATAAGTAGACAACAAAATTAGCAACCAAATTAGCAACAAAATTAACAACAAAATCCAACAAATACTTCAAAGTTTTTCTAACTTGATTTGGTGATTTCTAACTTTCAGTTGATGATTGAAGATTGAACAGAAGGAAATTGAATATGAAATGAGAAGTTGCAGATTTGATATGGAGGAGAAGCTCAATTCGGTCTTAGATCAGTTGACCTACGAGGGAGAATGCAATCTCAGTTTTTCATATTTTTTTTCAATTTTTTCTTCTCTCTCAAAGTATTAGGATTTCAAAAATATGAAAACAAAAAATTGTCAAGTTGAGTCCGACATGTAGTCCTATTTGGCTGAGTACCACCCCTCCCCATCTGATTATTTAATCAGTTTCTAACCAGACTAAAATTTGAACCGGATAAAATAATACTTGTTTAGAATTTTAACAAACAGCGGACAATACTACTTTAGTACTGTCCGATCCCCTTATCCGGTCCAATATGACGTAACAAACACGCCCTAAACATGAGCTATGAAACAAATTATAGCACGGTGTGTATGAAACTATCTAGAGGGGGGGGGGGGGGGGGGGGGGGGGGGGGGGGGGGTGAATAGATTTTAAGCTTATTACCCAATTTTTCGTATTAAGTCAAAATTACGAAATTACCCCTAAATAGATAAAGCAATAAATCAAGTATAAAATACGGAAATTAAATAAGACTTGATTTTTACGTGGAAACCCTCACGGGAAAAACCACGGGCTAGTAAGTAAGCCACACTCGAACCTCAAATCCACTAAATGTGTAAAACGATTACAACCTAATCCCGGAAGTAATCACACACCTACCTAATCCCGGTATGAGTGAACCTAGTCCAATTTGCTTGCGATCTAAGCAACCTAATCCCGGAAGCTACACACAAGACTTACTTTCTCTATGAAGAGAATACAACCCTAAGTGAATATATGAATATCCAAATGCAACATAGAGCAAGGGAAACCCTATATGCTTATCTAAGATGATTAATATGCAATTAGAACAATCCTAGATATCACAAACTAAATGACATGTCAAATAGTTTAGCTAATCAAGATTAAGCACAAAACCTAATTAGCTATCACAATACAACTTCTCAAACATACATCACACTAATCTCAAACTTGTATCCAAAATATATAAAATAACATACAAGTAATTAATTGAGATTGCTTGTTAAGAGAAACACAAAATATGTAAGATATTAGTGAAAAGCTTACCAAGCAAAGTATGATGAAGAATCCATGCAAGATGACATCTAGATGATCAAAGATGATGCTAGATGATGATTGATGATCATGAAAAAGTGTTTGAGTTAATAAAAATGAGTTCTTGGAATTTTTCTTCTCTTTGAAAAATATCCTAAGTATGAAATCTGAATATAAACTCTTGTAATTGACCTAAAGTCAAAGTGGCATATATATAGGGGGCCAAAACAAAGTGAGGTCGTTTTGATAAGTTGGCCTCATATTTGCCTTGGGCGCTGTACGTAGGGCGCTTCTGTACAGCGCCCCTGCTCTGTTCTCACGAGAAAACAGAGGGGCACTCTACGTAGAGCGCCCTGTACAGCGCTTTGTACAGCGCCTGTACAGCGCTCGTACAGCGACCGAATTAAATCGATCAGGTCTGTACAGCGCTCAAAGGGGGCTGTTCGTACAGCACTTCTGTAGAGCGCTTTTGGGAGCGCCCAATGCAAAAATGCAATCCTACGACTAAGCATGACAAGGTAATTGGATATGCAAGATGCAATCAAACTAACATGCAAGAAGAGATGTTAATGAACATTAAAGCACACAAATAAGACACAATATACAAGGATTAAACATATGCATGAGTTGTGAGTGTGTGTAACTATCTCTTCAAGACAAGTAAGCACAAAGAGATTTACCTTCGGTGCTTATCAAGAAAGAGGTCTTCAAAGGGCCTTAGCAATAACACCTACACTTAAGCTACCCTTACAAGAATCCCCAACATGTGGTTTGTCCACGAAATGAGTCAATCAACAAATGGGAACCTTACAAGCTAGATAAATCTTTGATTTTCAAAAAATCACCAAAACGTTCGTAAACAATAATATCCATTTTAAAACCAACAGTTTGATTGGATTTGACTTTTGAAAAGATAAAAATACCATTTTCATATCAAATAAATGACACGCCTAGAAAAAGGATTTTACTCCCAAGTGCAGGAGTGTCGAAGTAATAATATAACCCGGTAAGAACGGGATCAATCCTCAGGGAAGGAGTTTCAATGCTCATAAAAACCAACAATAATCTCAAGAGTTATCAAGAGAAATAAAACAATTTAATTGATGAATGATGGACACATAATAATAATGAAATTACTCAAATAAAAATTTGTATGCTAAGGTTAGAGGTACCACTCTTGGTATATAGAATAAAGGTTTATTTAACTCTTTTTATAACTCAATTGGAAACCACACACAAAAGAGGTTCCAATAGGAAAATATAACAATCTAAGCTCATTTGAATATATATATATATATATATATATATGAAGTTATATTTCTTTCCATTTTATTAAATTGCAAGGATTACCCACTCTTCGATTCAATGAGTTTCAAGTACTCAATGTGCCAATCACTATTATGAATCAAGAATCCTTTACTAGAAGGGTTAGTAATTAAAACCGCCTAGTATCTAGAAGGACACAACCGTCTAAAAGGATTCAAGTATCCATTGATAGGATTGTCAACAATAAGTCAAGATCCCTATACACAAGAGAGAAATTAAGATTAAAGTCAAGTTAATAAATAATAAGAAATATACATCATATAAGTGAATAACAAATGAATATAAACATCAACCACAATTTAAAAGTTTAATAAACCTTTATTTTTATACCAAGAGCTTCAGCTTTTCACCTTAGCATGATGAAACTAGTTACTCATGGAAATATAAATAAACATGGAAATATAAAAGGAAAAACATGTAAAAGAAACCTAGTTGGCAAGAAGAAAGTTTATAATGAAAGAGAGAAATAATAATAATACATGCATAGTAAACTTGCAATGAACCAAGATGATTCAAGAGATGAATCAAGATTTTCAAGGTGGTTTTAGTCATGTACAAGGCCCCTTTTTATAGAGAGTTTGAAGGGCAAAAGGGTCACAAAAGGGGAACATGGTTAATTAATGTTTAGCCACTTAACATTGACAATTTGGATTGCCCATGCATGTACTGACTTAAAACCCTGATTTCATGCTTCTTGTTTTTGATTTGGCCTCTGACATGAATAGAAGAAGTGTGTATTTTTGACTTAGCTTTTCAGAATGGTGTGGTTCATAATTATCCAAAATTTGTAGCTCAAGTTATGCTCAAAACACTAAAGCATGTTCAATGTGTGCGGAAACTGTGCATATGTCCTCTTCCATCCTCTATTTGGCTTTCAAAATGTCCAAATATTGAATTCAATGTGAAATGCATTTTTGTAGGAAATTGAATCATCTTTCCACAGGAAAAAGAATGGGATCAATCCGATATTTGAGTGAATAGTTATGGCCATTTAAAGTAACCTGCATCAAAATAACAATATCAAAAATAAAATACAAAAGTGAAAATGTGCTTAAGTTAGGAGAGTTAATAACACTACTAGTGTAAAATAATGATTTCAACTCTTATTAAACTGCACTTTTATGTGTTCGTCAATAAATATTTAAATGGGAAATAAATAATAAAAAAAGCATAAAAGAAATTTAGAAAACAAAAGAAAATAGTGAAGAGTACATGGAATTAGCTTAGGGGAAAGTTCATTTCTAACCATTTGAAACATTGGATAATCGTTTATAACCTACTTTCAAATTTTAATTGTATATAACTTAATTTTTGTGATATTACCGTAATACCCATATATAAAAGGGGCCATCTAAAAAAACAAAAACAAAATAAAAATAAAAATTTATCGAGAAGATATCCGAAAAATTTCCAGATCTCATTTTACAAGAACACCATAATTATCTTCATCTATCTATCAAGATTCTAGAACACTCCATCATCTTCTTCTTCTTCTTCTTCTCTCTCTCTCTCTCTCTCTCTCTCTCTCTCTCTCTCTCTCTCTCTCTCTCTCTAACTTCTTCTCTTCCTCACCCACTACCAAATCAAGCCTTTTTTTCCCCTAATCCCAATTTATGTTTCATCGCATAACCCATCATTGACCAACACCCATCGTCCATCGCACTCCCCACAATCCCAATTCTCTCAATCCGCGTCACCGCCATTCCCTCCTCTGCCATTGCGTCACAGCCACTCCATCCTCTCCGCTGCGTCACCGTCACGCCCTTCTGGCCCATTACAAACACACAAATCCCCACCTCAAGTCCTCCTCCACATTTCTGATAATGTAATCGATGAAGCACAGTCCCTCGTTGGGGTTTGGAGTCAGATAATTTTCTTCGCTGGATTAAAAATGTGCTTCACAACAATCTCATCTATCACCAGATTAAAAGGACAAATTTGCCTCTATGCTTTGTTTTTTTCCACAATCTTCTATTGACTCATGTAGCTTTGAAAAGGATTGCAAATTACAACTTGATCGCACTTCAATTGATCCAACAAGTAAGCTAATTTGTCCAATAAACAGGTAAGCTTGACAGAATTTGAGAATGAGATCTGTTTTGAGCGTTTCATCCTGACAAAACAATGATTATGAAATAATGATATGCATCCAAAAGTTGAGAAGAAAACAAAAAATTATTTCATACTAAAAATTATCCCACCAAAAATAGGCTAGAAATCTGCATTTTTCCTTGTAATTTTGAAACAAAACTACTGTATAAAACACTGCTCAAATTAATTTTTTTTATTTTTATTTTTTATGAAGAATATGTTTCCAAATTTTTGAGGAAGACGATGAGTTTCATTTTTTTTTTTTTTTTCATTTTTTCAAAATAATTATCATATCTGATCTCAACTATTGAGATCAGAAGTTAATTGGCTAGGGTAATTTTGTAATTTTGGCTAGGGATTGAAAGAATTTATTGTAAAATGGTTATAAACAATTAAAATATGAAACAAGGCTAAAAACAATTTTCCCATAATCTATTTGGCTAGATTTGGCAATTTTCCCTTAGTTTATTAACCAATGATTTATTTACTACATATATTTAATATTTATTTTATAATTTTAAATATTTATTTGACTTAGCTTTTATTTCTATAAATGTAAATGACGATTATATTCTTTGACCATATAGGGTGACTAATATAAGTTAGAATCGAAGACTAAAATAGTATACATATCTTCAAACTTGAGGGATTATTTTGTTCAAATTGAAACAATGAAAAAAGTGATATTTATCCGAAACCATAGGGACTGTGTTGAAATTTCGGGGTACAAATTGTACACTAGCTATTGTTAACTTATTTTCAAAAAGGGTCTGTATGCAAATGCATTAAAGTTTTGTAATGCTGTTTTTTTATTATTTTATTTTATTTTATTTTATTTTTATTTTTATTTTTTTTAAGTAGAGTTTTGTAATGTTTGTTAGGGTGCAAATTAATGTCTTCCCATATTGGGATCCATGAACATTTTAGTTTTTCTTTATAATAATAAATATAATATTTGTTTTGGTAGACACTTGACAATTTCATAAATTCTGAGGCAACAAAGTTCAGAGCTCTTCGATGCTTTAAATTTAGTGGAAATTGCTAAAAATAACCACTCTAATTATGGGAAATTCGTTTTTAACCACATACGAAACTTTAATTGTTAATAACCATGTTTTGAAAAAAAAATCAGTGGGTGTCCATAAATTACCAAGATGCCCCCAAATTAATATTTGTATTTTGTTTTGTTTATTTTTCTGTTTCTCACCCTCTTCTTCACTGTTCACCGTCTTCTTCCTTCTTCTTTGTTCATTCTTCATCAACAATTTCCAATCGTTGTTCCTCTTCCTGCAAATCGAACACCAATATGGCCGAACCATTGTTATTCCTGCAAATCGACTAACTAGAGGATGGTTTGATTTCAGAATCACGTTGATGATTTAAAGAAGTGAAAACTTGAAACAAAAATTTCGATTTGCTCTAAATCGGTATTTGGTGTGTAAATATCTTTAATTTGTTCATTAATTGAGTTGCAAACAGTGACCTTAACGTGAGTTTAGCGTTATTGTATCACTTTTGTGTGTTTTTATGAAGAATCGAATTAAATAAAGTTTCAAGTTTTTTCCAGAAAATTTCAAGTTCACTGGTTTGAAAACTTGAAATCTTATGTAAAAACTTGAAATGTTGACAAGTTTCTGGGTAAGAATTCAATCAAGTTTTTTCCAGAAGATTTCAAGTTTCACTGGTTCGAGATTTAAAAGATTTCAAGTTTTATGATAGAGATTTAAAACGTGATTTCAAGTTTTCGTAAAACATTTCAAGTTTGTCGAAGATTTCACGCTTTCAAGTTTTTTTTTTTTCAAACCAAACTCCAACATCTAGTCTCAAATCATCCAAAATACCGGACCTCAACTCAATCAACCCCCAAAATTGATACATTTCAACATTTATTATTCCCTAAACATGTTCTTAACATGAAATCGCAATAAAAATGTCAAGTGAGAAGAGAATGGTGGGTTTGTCTCCAGGCTGTGACGGCGACCTCTTCTTTTCCAGCTGCTTCAGCGACGACGATGACGCCCTCTTCTCTCCCTGCAACACTGCTTCTTTCTCTCCTCTCGGCAACAATGTCTCTTTCTCTCTTTTCTCTCTTTAATTGTTAATCTCCACTGCTCATGTTTTTGGTTTTTAGTGCTTATATATGTGGGTATTGAGGTAATTTCTCAAAAAAATGGCTATTAACAATTATAATTTCAAAAGTGGTTATAAACAAAATTTTAATGTTTTGGATGGGTACTTTTGGTTTTCTCTCTTAAATTTATCCCTTCAGATTATTTGGGGTGAAATTTATAAAAACCTCTCAAATCTAGATAATTTCGAAATTGTCAAAAATAATTCTTAAAATTTGTAAAAGACCTTTGTAAGAAGAGTAATGCTACTCCACCCAAAATTTCAACCCAAATTCCCACCCAAATGTGAGGTGTTATCACCACACACAACATGGACTCTCGTTATGATTTCCAAGATTTTGTGTGGTGATAACACCTCACATTTGGGTTGGAATTTTGGGTGGAGTATCATTACTCTTGTAAGAATATTATAAATTTCATCCGAAACCACATCAACCAAAAATTAAATCACTCGAATTCACTTATATTATAGTCAAATCTCAATAATTTAATTTTCTACATAATTTCTAGGCATTGAAATGATAATGGTAAACACAGGAGAGAGAGGCATGCCTGTTCATGTAAAACATTTGCCTTTCTATATACACACAAGGATACGAAATTAACAATCGAGCAGTTATGATTTACGTTGAACCACTGTGCTTTGTTTGCATTAGTTTTGAGGATAATTTCTGGGATCATCAGCTTGTTATGCATCTGTATCCGGTTGCTCAAAACATGACGGATTATTTCAGCATTTGATTTGAAACATGCAATAACATACACATATCACACAAACTCAAACTAAACTTCAAATTTAACATTCACAATTGACTTACTGTTCATAAATCGTGTGAGAGCTTAACGCCAGAACTTCTTAGAGCGCCTTACTGTCTTGGACTTGTTGAGATTCAAAGGGTAAGAAAGACAAGACCTTTATCCTACAGAGCAAGATCAGTCGCCAACATCAGCCTCTCATGATATATTTATTAATATTTAAAGAAATGCTAGATTCCACGTTTCAAGGAATACAGGATTTAAAAGCTTACGACAGAGTATCTGCTACGTAAAATATTGGAAGCCTCCACAATCCCGCACCTTTCCATTTTCTTCTTTTTGCAGAAATAACGTCCTCTGCCCCTGAGCCTGTGGCAGTAAGAACAAACTGAAGCACATCTGTTATTATCGTCAATTCAACCAATAAGTTATATAGGTTGTGAAGTGCAAACTACAAGAAAAATGAAAAAAGATAATGTTATATAGGTTGTTAACTAAAGGAAGTAATGATGTCAAGTTGTACCAATGGAAAGAGTATGGCCATGACGCCGTAGCTCACAAGAGGTGAGAAAAAGAAAATAGCCAGAACACATGGGCTTCCTGCAAAGCCATTGAAGAGATCAATACCGTTGCATATGTCATCATAATCCTGAATTTTAGCAAAACATTTAAAGGGCATGTACAATCTCTCGAGCACAGGCACACATCACACATTCAAAACCATATTCTCATTACCATTCTAAAGGATATATATATAGAACTTTGTAACACCCCCCTTAGATTGTTTTTTTGGTGCAATCTGATTTGATTTGATTTGCTTCCTAAACCAATAAACAGTATTTTTTAAGTTACTGCTCTTTCGATTTTGATTTCTTAACTTTTTATGGCTATGAAGAAGAACTAAACCCATGCCAGCTGCTCTACAAAAAGCCAAGATAACTGTTGCTATGCTTTATGTAAGCAATACATTTATTCAAAATCAAGTGATATCCTTCTCTATTTTTTTTGAAACAAAACAACCTAAACACAACTACAACAAATATTATCGCATACTTCTCTAGTTATAAAGAAATTCATCATCAATCACCATCCCCTCTACCATTACCAACCGTGGCTTAGAATTACTAACAATGACTCTTCCTCTGATATTACATGAAGCAACATGTATAACTGAAAAAAGATAGCTTAGAAATGATCATATCTGGTAAAAAGATGCCACCTTTTCAAGCTAATTATTATAAAGGCAGGTTTAAGAGGAATTTCCAGCAAGAAAACAGCAAAATGTGTTGAGAAAAAAATATCAGATAGGGAACCT
This sequence comes from Acer saccharum, assembly GCA_030490815.1. Lineage (NCBI taxonomy): Eukaryota > Viridiplantae > Streptophyta > Magnoliopsida > Sapindales > Sapindaceae > Acer > Acer saccharum. The sequence goes on from CM059874.1 coordinate 11,764,897, forward strand.
TAAATGGATCAACAATATAGTAACTAGGAAGGACGATTGTTTGCCAAATAGAAGAATACATTAGGGACTACATAGCAGAAACCACTACCTACAGATTTGTTGGGTCAATGTCACTTTCTAACAGTTAATTACATCACCAAAAGGGTGTCAGTTGGCAATAATAATTTAGGAAGCTTGCATCAGACAGTTAAGGGGAAGCCATGTCTCTTGCTAAGAGAAATTAACTAGAAGTACATAAGGGTGAAACAGAAATCACATGAACCAAGCAGAAAAATAAATTACCAAAACCAGCAAAAAATGGCCAGTTAGATTCAAAAAAGTCCAGCCTTTTGTCCAGACCCACTTCAGAGAAATTCCATTTGTACCTAAGAAGTACTAAAACCAAATTAGCCATTTCTAGTTAACAACAAGTACAGCAAATTAAACAGTGGGTAGGGATTCAGAACATACTCGAAACAGTAATAGGCATACATCCACGAAAGAAGTAGGAAATTTACTGCCTTCCCAATGTAGGGTATAAATCCTGTAGCATAAACCTGCATAATATTTTCAAAGCATATGAAAAGTTTCATCTGAAGCATAATTTTTAAATCAATAGCATATCATATCTGCTAATTAAGGAAACAAATGCATCAAGAACATTTAATACATATATCTCACCTCTATAAAGAAGAAGGTCAAAAGAAGCATCGAGTACACTTGTTCACTGATTCCAATCACAACCCTGCAATACAATGATATTACTTGAACCTTATACATTGCACATGTGAAACATAGTTGCTTATATGAGAAGAAATGCCTGCAATTGGCAGTACCCTCCTAGGCCAGTGGGCCTTTCTGGTTTTATATTTTGTGATGTTTCATTTTGTTTTGAGGGTTCCAGTACAGTGTGCCCAGATATTCCCATTGCAGCAAACCCGTACTTAGCAATGTCATTGTACCTGGACTAAGAAAAAATTAACAGCATGTTACGAAAAAAAAAAAGTATGGATATGTACATTTTACGTACTAAGTTTTTAACTGAATAAGTTATATCTACTTCAATGCAAGAACATACACTTAAAAACATGAATAACTATAAAGCAAAGCAGATAACTACATATCTTCATATGGTAACTATAACAAGGTAAAATTGAAGCGTAAAACGATACCAGATAGTACTTAGAATAAGGCTGAATATGTACAGTGGGTAGAACCAAAATACCTGCAATCAACGATAAAATAAATAACCATATTAGGTGAAAGCAATGTTTCTTTTATTATATAATGTTCATAAATTAACAAAAACAAGTTGTCTACTTAACAAGTTTATGTATAACTCATGTCCTCATTTTCGTATATGATTAAGGGAAAAATACAATTTTTTCATTAGATCGAAGAATATTACCCATGACATAATTACATAATGGCATCTGGTTAATTTCAAAATTACTACTTCATCAAGGAGTCAATGAAAACAACCATACCTCAGCAACCAGCAACAGAAGTTCAACTCTGTTAAAGGTTAACAACATATGCTGTGCTTGTGATATTCTAAAATCTAAAGGTGACAAGATTCTAAATAGTGCATCTGCACACCTGCTAATGCAGCTATGAAGGTCTCAAATGGTACTCAGATTCTCATGAATTGAATTAGAAAATAAGTCACATGTGCATAATGTATAAAATCAATAGAGCCAAAAGTTAATTGTGAACATGAAGTCCCAACTTTGACTGGTTGAACCATGATATAGAGAACACAACAACGGGCACGTAAATTTCTCTGAAGAGTGAGATAGAAGAATGAATAAGAGCATAATTAATTGACAGCAGAAGAAATTTTAAAAGAAAAAGGCCTAGACCGAATTTGTTCTTTAGTTTTGATGGTCCAATTGATGTTATGATCATAATCCACTGAAAGTTTCTCATTTCCAAGAATATAAATACAGTTTTTGATTTTGCTTTACAAGCCTCCAATCAAATGCCCACAGTGTAAGGTGGTGAAGGTGACAAAGGTAATCATCTAGTTCTGAAGCTCAATAACATTCACACACGACACAACAGATTCTTCTGTGGAACAAACATTGTAATTGTTTGCCCAACTAAAGCCATTTTAAGGATAATAATAGTGTGTTTCTGATACAGAATTTGAAAGTACCTACATTTAAGGTGAGGGAAATTCTTAGCACTAGATCAGTGCATTACACTGTCTTATAAAGTGTATGAAAAACCAGGGAATTGGGGTCGGTGATAATATCTAAAATATTGGGTTGATAGTAATTGCAACAAAAATGGTGGCGGAAGTGGATGTAGAAGGATAGTAGCATTTTTGGCAGCGTGTGTCACGTGGCGGTGGTAGTATTAGTGGCACTAACGAGAGATGAATCAGTGGTGGTGAGAACAAAAGGGTAGTAACAGTAGCAATGACACATTCATGGTGATGAAAATGGCTATGTGATGGCAAGGTTGAGTAAAGCTAGCGTTGTTAGTGACTGTTGGGATGGCATGAAGATGGCGATAGGTAAACAAAACATCACGGTGGTAATGTTTATGATAGGGGTCAAGGATGATGATGATGTAGGTAGGTGATCATAACAAATACATGTCAATAATTTTAAGAGCAAAAGTCCTAGAAGTGAGAATGGCACAATTCCTAATGGCAAAAACGTTGACAGTATTCTGGACTCAAGCAATGATAATAATGTCCTTAAATGATGACAGACCTATAAATAACAGCAAACCATTTTATAACTGAACAAAACATCTTGATGCTTGAAAAATGGAAAGGGCTAGAAAACTTTTTCTTTGCACATATATGTAAGGAAAACTTGTTTTAGCTCACAACCTCTTAACATCTGATGCAAGTTTATCCAATTTCTTACTACAAAATAAACTGCATTGAAAACAAGCAGCCCAATATGGAAAAAACTACATCAAATCATCAAATGGGTTATTACGGATGTTACATGAGTAAGAATATGGAGAAATTAACCTGACATTGACAGCATACTTACATAAAGGAGTTGTATGAGACCAAGACGCAAGAATGAATACAGTTTTAAAATACTCCCGCCTGAGCAAAGTTCTTGAGAACTAAACTGTGAGCACTGGTCAGGTAATATCCACAACAATGTAGGGAGGACAAATGACTTTAGAACGAATATACTGCAAGATTGAGACAGCCAAATCATTAGATTGTCAAAGGCACGTTTATAAAGCACTGCTCAACAACCAGCAGAAGCATTAGTACATCAACTATAAAGTAGTTAGAAAATAAACACCCAAAGAATTGCAAAATAGAATTTACAGCACAATAAAAAACAAGATGCCGTATAAATTTGCATACATGTACCTATGAATAAGAACAAAGATAAGAACCCCACAACCCCAACATTCTACGGTTAGTGAAAAACTCTAAGGATCATCTGGTAAATCTAGTAGTCTAAAAAACACATCGCTTCTAAACGACAATTTCTAATAGCACCACCATGATCCATAATTAAACATGAAAGAGCAACTTATGAAGACCACGAACTACGGAGGAACCTTGAACTAAGCTTATTCTATTTTAGGGATTTTGGAAAATTATTTGGTTTATCTAGTTTGGATAACAATTTGAATTTGAATAGCCCAATTGGTCAAACTAAAAGCTCCAAAGAATCACACAATGTATCAATATATATAAATAACATACCCAATTGAAATATGTAACTAACACACAGTATAATAGTAATATAAACATGAACAGCTTAAACATTCCAGAGATTCAAATCAAAACAAGAGAGAGATTTTACCTTCCTAAGAAGATGAAGCCGTTCAAGAGAAAACACTGCCCAGTTCTAATCAAGAGCTTCTTCGACCTATAACAGCAAATAAGGAAAGATCAATTCACACTAACGTTATAAAGCTGAAAACAAATAATAAATAATAATAATAATAAGAGGGAGAGAGAGAGTAGTTATATGTACCTGAGACATAAAACGACGACTCTATGAAGACAACAAGCTTCTCTGAAACCCTCAAGCCATAAAAGCAACGCTTGCTTCGATTTTGCTCTCAAGACGTTTGTTAATGGCTCTGTTGAAGTATCCATTAAAAAAGTGCAGAGAGAAAGAATGAGGGGATTTGATTTGATCTGATTTGATTTTTTTTTGTAATAGTTGGAGTCTCTCTTGGACAAACAAGAGACTTATTTCTTCAGATTGAATTGAAGACTTGAAGTTTGAGTTTTACTTCACATTTGTATTGTTTGTACGCATCTGATATTCATGTTTTCGTTTTCTTTTTACGAAAAAGAAAACCTTTTTCAAAAAAAAATTATTAAAACCCGACACCGCGTCAGGGTCCATCGAATAAATGAATAATGCGTTAAACCCGTTAAATAAACGGGTCGTATTTGGGTTGAAACCCACCCAACTCACTAATCCATTTAACACCTTAAATATTAAGGGGGTGTATTCAATTAGGATTCTTAAGGACATTTAAAGACATTATAAATTCTGGTATATTTAATTTGGACATTTAAAGACTTTAAAAGAGTCCATATGAATCTAGTGGTATTCAATTAGGATTTCTATGGACTTTTAAAGAATCATTCCAAATCTAGGTGTATTGAATTGAGACTTTAAAAATGTCAATCAAGGTGTATTCAATGAGGACTAGATTTTAAAGGATTTTCTTAGGTCATGGATTTTGATAGACTTGATGGTGAGAGATATAAATATCAAATGTCATAATATGTCCGGCCTTCTCCCCAAAGATTTTGATGGATTTTTCACAATTTACCGTGTATTGCACAATACATAATTCCAAAAACCGGAGTACCTGCTGAAATACCTCAACATTTATATGTCAAAGAATATCCAGATTTCATGGAAAAGCCTGACAAACCCACTTACGAGTCGCACAATGTAATAGGAAAGCTTTTCCGAGCGGTGAAGAACATTTCACCCCATGAAAGTTTTCTTAGCTCCTTCACTCGTAAAGTGGCAAGGCAGTCTTATGACCCTGACATGGAAGTCGATGGCTTTGAGGATTACATTGATGATGCTTTCCATCACAAAGAATATTATGACTACAAACTGGGTAATCTTATGGATTATTATGGCATCAAAACTGAAGCAGAAATACTCAGTGGTGGTATAATGAAAATGTCAAAATCGTTCACTAAGAGAATAGATGTAGAAGCAATTGGTATGGCAGTAAAGTCGTTGAGAAAAGAAGCTAGAGGCTTGTTCAATGAGAAGGGAAGTGTATCAGATTCTGGAGATGATAATGTATATGCAAAAGCTTCGGCTTGGTACCATGTCACATATCATCATAGCTATTGGGGTCGCTACAATGAGGGCTTGAATAGAGATCATTTTCTTAGCTTCCCTTGGTGTGTGTATGACAAGCTGATCAAAATCAAGAGGGATAAAAGAAGTATTAGAAGTTCTCTGGATCTGTCATCTCTAGAGCATCAGTTGAATCGTGGATTATACTTGTATTGATAAATTATGCAAGTATGATTCTTGCCTAGAAAGGTTGTAAAATATTTTAAATATCTTGTATATTTTCCCTAATGAAGTAAAGTGTGTGTTTGATTGAGGAGGGTATGGTATTGGTATCGAATCTTGATATTATTAAGTATTATAGTGCAGATTTCTATTTGTATTTCTATTTTTCTTTATGTATTTTGTTATATTAGCTGAGCAGCTGTTTCCTGCCAAAAGTTACTGGACTTGCTCGCCAAGTCTGATCAATTTAGTCAATAAATCGTTCACTTCACTTTTAGGTATTTCAGTAGGTACTCCATGTATATGTTTATGAGAATTTTTATATGCATCATACATAATAAGAACCACCTTGTCAATATTTGTTGTGGTAGGTGTGTGATCTAGTCAATATTTGCAATTTTGGGTTCAATTCAATCGCTTTGTTTGCATCAGTAACAACCTCAGACTATATATATACGCAAATATAAATTGACTGGTATATCAAATTTTGCTCATTCCAACTTTAAAGGTTTTTTTTTTATAATTAGCTATAATTAGCTTACTATTGATAAGTCAGAGATAACAAATCCATGAAAATCCTTGGATGTCTAAACAAATCCATAAAAGTCTGAGATAGATGTCTAAACAAATCCATAAAAGTCTGAGATGGATGTCTAAACAAATCAATGAAAGTCCATGTGGATTTATAAAAGTCTGTAGAAATCCATAAAAATCTGTCACTTAAAAAATGTCTTTAAATATCTTCAAGAATCCTAATTAATCCTAATTGAATACACCCCCATAAGGATAAACTAGCTTGTAGCCCGCACGATGTGCGGGCATTATAAAATATAAATTGAAATTAACATTGATACATGAATAGTATTATACTAACATTACTACATCGGTGTGTACTGAGGAGAAAAATATTCATATATATATATATATATACACACACACACACATTTAAATTAAATAATTATTTAAATATTGTATGTTTATCATCTGTTTTTAGGGTAAATATATTATAAGCTAGAGATCCTTATTAAAATGAGCTTGCCAATTTGTGTTGAATTGGTAAATATATTATGCTATAAAAATAAAAATGGTTGAGATATAGATCTCCACCGATCCAAATCTCCATCAATAGATCTAGTTTGTAAATATCATTGATGCTTTGATTGTTTGCTTTGTTTTGGTGATTTCGGAGTCTATTCTATTAATGTTTGAATGAGAAGAGATGTTGAAGAACAATTGTTCTGCAGTATTCTTTATTCACGAATCATACTAATATATATATACATATGTCGTGGACAGTAGTTGTCATCTACTCTAATTAAACTACAAATATATATATACACATGTCGTGGACAACAAGTGAAGTTTAAACTAAAAACTACAGCAGTATAAGATTAAACTAAAAGATAACTATAAACTAAAAGATAATTACAACAAGTAAAGCAGAATAGGATAATTACAAAGAGTTCAAGTATGAGGCGGAGAGGGATTTGTGTGAGACTCCAAGTCTGATGTGGAGATGGACTTCAAGTCAGAGTTGGAGTTGGACTTCAAGTCAGAGTTGGAGTTGGAGTTGGATTAATATCCTGAAAGTCCTAAAAGTCCAGAGAGTCCTGAATCCTAAGACTCCCCATCAAGTTGGAGAGTGAATGTCAAGAACGCCCAACTTGCGTATCAGACGAGAGAACAGATCCTTGCCTATTGGTTTAGTGAACACATCGGCAATTTGAGATGAAGAAGGGATGTACCGGGGGATCAATAACCGGTCCTGAATTTTGTCACGTACAAAATGACAATCTAACTCAATGTGTTTTGTGCGTTCGTGGAACACTGGATTTTGAGATATATGAATAGCTGCCTGATTGTCACAAAACATTGTCATTGGAGAAGTATATGGGATACCCAAATCTGTCATGAGATACTTTAACCATTGAAGTTCACATGTGAGAGAAGCCATTGATCTATATTTGGCTTCAGCGGAAGAACGAGAGACCGTAGATTGCTTCTTTGTCTTCCAAGAAATCGGACTTGAGCCAAGAAAGGTACAATAACCACTAGTGGAACGACGAGTGATAGGGCAACAGGCCCAATCAGAGTCACAAAAACCTGAGATATGAAGAGAACAGGAGGCTGATAACAAAATACCTTTGTTGATAGATCCTTTCAAGTAACGAAGAACCCGATGAGCCGCATCTAAATGGGAAGAGCGAGGGGACTGCATGAATTGACTGAGGTAGTTGACAGCAAAGTTGATGTCGGGCCGTGTGACAGTGAGATAAAGCAGTCGACCAACTAATCGACGGTATGTGGTCGGTTCCGGTAACAAAACCTCATCATTAGCCGCAAGATTGATGTTCTGTTCCATGGGGAACTCGGCAATTCGACCACCTGTAACACCAACATCCTCCAAAATGTCCATAGTGTATTTACGTTGGGAAAGGAACAACCCCTGTTGTGATCTAGCCACCTCAATGCCAAGGAAATATTTTAATTTTCCCAAGGCCTTGATGTAGAATTTTTGTTCCAAAAAACTTTTCAGTTGTTGAATTCGAATGGGGTCATTTCCTGTGACAATAATGTCATCAACATAGACAAGAACAAACACAGAAGAGGAACCACATATATTAGTAAACAATGAATAATCAGATTTAGACTGAGTGAAGCCAGATGTGGTCAAGGTGGTGGAGAATTTGGCAAACCATTGCCTCGAAGCCTGTTTCAAACCATATAACGATTTGTTGAGTTTACACACTCGTTGCTCCCCCTTTTTCGAAAAACCAGGTGGGAGAGTCATGTACACTGTCTCATTCAGATCGCCTTGTAGAAAAGCATTATGAACATCGAATTGTTGGATGTCCCAACCTTTGATGGCAGCGATGGAAAGCAATAATCGGACAGTGACTAACTTTGCCACAGGAGCAAACGTATCATGATAATCAAGGCCCTCAATTTGATTGTAGCCTTTTGCAACTAAGCGAGCTTTGTAACGTTCAATCGAACCATCAGAGTGATACTTAACCTTGAAAACCCATTTACACCCAATAGGTGTATGTGACGATGGCAAAGAGACAAGATCCCACGTGTTATTTTTTTCTAATGCCTCAATTTCAGTGGCCATTGCCGCTCTCCAATGTGGGTATTTGATGGCTTGTGAAAAGGACTTAGGCTCAACTGTAGAACAAACCTTTGACAAAAAAAACTTTATGTGATAAAGAGAAATTACTGTCAGAAATATATAAAGCCATTGGATAAGAGGTGGAAACTTTAGTTACCTTAGAGTCAGATTGGACCAGATTCGCCACATGAGGGAGAGTAGGACAGTGATAGTGTTTCAAATATGATGGTGGCTGCCTTGACTGAACCGATCGAATAGGAGGAATGGGTTGTGCACTAGTTGACATAGGTGAAGAATCCGACACTAGAGGAGTATCAGGTGACATCTCATTGTTAAGAGAAGCAGCTGATGAAATCGTATCCTCATGAGGTGCGGTCTCATATGGAACGGATGAAGTGGGTGGAAAAAATTCAAAAGTGCCATCATCATGTAGGGGTAATGTATGAACCGGCATGTTTGAAGGAGTGGGTAAAATATTTTGAAAAGGAAAAACATGTTCATGAAATATGACATCACGAGATGTAAAAATCTTTTTAGACTGAAAATCGAATACACGGTATCCTTTTTGGCCATAAGGATAGCCAACAAAAACACCTGGTGTACCTCTCTGATCAAATTTATTTGTGACATGAGGGTTTCGAGCAAAACATAAGCAACCAAAAATTCTAATGTTAGTAAAAATCGGTGGTTTTTGAAATAACATTTCATGAGGTGACTTGCCTTTTAATAAAGGAGTTGGTAGTTTATTTATGAGATATGCAGCAGTGAGGACACATTCTCCCCAAAAAGATAATGGAAGATGGGCTTGAAAACGTAAAGCTCGGGCAACATTTAGAAGGTGACGGTGTTTGCGTTCGACTACACCATTTTGTTGTGGTGTAGCAACACAACTACGTTGATGAACAACACCATTAGATGAAAAAAAATGCTGCATGTTTTTTGATAAAAATTCAGTGCCATTGTCGGTTCGAACAACTTGGATTTTAAAATGTTCATTTATGTCTCCAACCCCAGAAATAGCAGATTTGATTTGAGAATTAAATTGAGTATGAACCATGGCAAAAAATGATTGTAAAATGTGAGATGTTTCAGATTTAACAGCCATTAAATATATCCATGTGGCACGACTAAAATCGTCAACGATAGTTAAAAAAAATCTAGAATTTGAATGTGATGGTAATGAAAAAGGTCCCCAAATATCACAGTGAATCATTTGAAATGGTCTACTAGTTTTTATTGAACTATTTGAAAAACACAAACGAGTTTGCTTTGCTTGAGGGCATATCATGCAATCAACATTATTTGAAGAATGAATAAAAGAGAATTGCTTAGCTAAGAGTTGTAAACAACTAGGTGAAGCATGTCCTAATCGGCAATGCCACAATTTATTTTGAGCTGAATTTTGAAAAGAGCAGATAGTTGTAGGATTTTGAAGATGGTAGAGTCCCTCATGTAGGCGTCCCAATCCAATCTTCTTCTTCGATAACAGGTCCTGAAACACACATTCATCATTAGAGAATGAGACAGAAATTTTTCGGGTCTTGACAAGTTCACTGATGGAAATTAAATTGAATTGAAAAGTGGGAACAAATAAGACATTTGTGAGACATAATGTCGGTGAAAGAGTGACAGTTCCTACATGAGTAATTAAATGATCCGTTCCATCTGGGAGTTTAAGTGTGGAATGTTTAGAGCAAGTAGAATAACTAGAGAACAAATTCAAAGATGAGCTCACATGATTTGTCGCTCCTGAGTCAATGATCCATACGGATTTATAGGAACATGAGAGAGAAATACCTGTCAGATTTGCTTGTGGTGCAATACCTGTCAGAGATCCAGTGTTGTAGTTGTCCTCTGACAACTTTGGAGAGACTAGAACAGCTGTGGGATTGTCTGAGTGATGAACGAATAAGGGATCATTGGGTTCCTGAGCGGAGAAAAGATTGTTGGATCCTTGTGAATTAGGAGCTGGATTCGTTGAACTGGAATCCTGTGGGTCAGTCATGGCTGAAATTTTGCTGAAGGAGAAGAGCTGATCAAAAAAACGTGATGAAAAAAATTAGAAGTAGAGGTGCTCTGATACCATATTAATGTTTGAATGAGAAGAGATGTTGAAGAACAATTGTTCTGCAGTATTCTTTATTCACGAATCATACTAATATATATATACATATGTCGTGGACAGTAGTTGTCATCTACTCTAATTAAACTACAAATATATATATACACATGTCGTGGACAACAAGTGAAGTTTAAACTAAAAACTACAGCAGTATAAGATTAAACTAAAAGATAACTATAAACTAAAAGATAATTACAACAAGTAAAGCAGAATAGGATAATTACAAAGAGTTCAAGTATGAGGCGGAGAGGGATTTGTGTGAGACTCCAAGTCTGATGTGGAGATGGACTTCAAGTCAGAGTTGGAGTTGGACTTCAAGTCAGAGTTGGAGTTGGATTAATATCCTGAAAGTCCTAAAAGTCCAGAGAGTCCTGAATCCTAAGATATTCACTTATTCTCTTGGATCTTTGATCATGTCCACCTTTCTCTTCCGCTCCTTCTTTTCCTTAATCTTCTTCTCCTAGTTGTGGCCTTGTGGTCATCATTCACACTCCGTTATCTTCGTTAGCAACCTCTCATTTGCTATATATTCACATTAAAATAATCCAAATTGATTCATCTCATATTCCTATCACAACACTCACGGTTTTAATGTCTACTTTACACTGAAAATGAAAAAATACTGACACTCATTATTCATATCAACACTTCTAAACATAATCAACTTTAAAAAAAAAAAAAAAAAAAAATCCAACTTTCGAGATCTAATCTAAATCACTCGACATACCTAGCAAAAAAAAAAAAAAAAAAAAAAAAAAAAAAAAAAGAACACATGAAATGACAAATTATATTACAAAGCATCAAAAGAAGAGTACCCGTGTGTGATTGAAAGAGTAGAAAACAATCGTCAATTTATAGAAAATGGATTGGAAAATGAATGGTTGAAAAATAAATTCTTATTAATTAGTTAATAATTTTAATATATAATAATCTAATTTCATTTTTTTTCCGAAGAGATGGAGAGTCTCAACCTTCCATTAATCTATATAAGTATAAATTGGTTTAAATTATTATTAATTAATTAATAATTGTAATTCTAAAGAACAAATCAAATACACTATATCATAATTTCAATTTTATCATCATTAATATTGGAAAACTTGATTTAATATAATAATTTATTTTTTTTCCTTAAAGAGATGGAGAGTCTCAACCCTCAATTATTGTAATTTTTGGTTATGAAAAAAAATTATTATTATATTACCATTGATATGTTTTTAAAATTTACCATTAATTCCATAAAAAACGGATTACCATTGATTTGAAATTACAATTAATATTTTAATTTGTTTTGAAAAATATTTATTTATTACCATTTATAAGAAAAATTAAAAATATTTATTTTTGGAATAATCGTAGTGTATTTAATCCATATTTAATACACAACTATTGAGATTTACTATTTACAATTTTTTTTTTGTTCTTTTCACATTTATTTTCTTAAGACATTTCATTTTAATATATTAAAATTTTAAAACCTGTTAATACATCCCAATTCACTCGAAATACCATTTTTATAAAAAAAAAAAAAAAATTGTATATAAATGCTTTTTCTAGAAATACTTATAAAGATATTCAATTAAAAAAAAAAAAAAAAAAAAAAAAAAAAAAAAAAAAAAAAGACCCTTCATGGAGGTTATTGTTAAGCCTTGTGATAAATTAATTTATTTGTCCACACTTGTTTATAAAAGACATTCCAACTTTTTAATATACTTAAAAAAATTCACGCGTCGCTCTCATAGATGATTCAATAAAAAAAAAAATTAAAAAAGGTGAAGACTTTCATCGAGATACAAATAGTAGTGGATTGTGTTTTTATTATCTAACAAAAATATTTATTTATTACCATCTATAAAAAAAAATTATTAGTAAATTTCATCTATTTAGAAAAAGAATCTATTGAATTAAATGCATTAATTATTGTTTTTAATGTGTTACCATTAATATTTGCTTAAATATTATTATTTTAATTTTTTTTTTATGTTATCATTGATATATTACCATTAATTTCATATTAAAAAAACAGATTACAATTAATTTATTATTACAATTGATATTTTAATTATTTTTTAATAATATTTATTTATTACCATTTATAAGAAAAATTAAAATTCAAATCATTTATTTTTAAAAATAATCATTGTGTATTTAATGCATATTTAATTCATTCTAAAAAAATAAAAAGAAAAGGAAACAAAAAGGTTAAAAATAGAAAAGAAAAAAAAAAGTGTAAAAAAAAAAAAGTGTAAATTTCCTTTAAAAATAAAATATGTATGAGAAGAGACTTTAATGGTTTAATTAAAAGTCAAATTATCAATTTTTAATCTCGGGCGTACTTATCAATTGAAATATAGGCATCCATTGAGTAATTTTGACCTACTCATCTTCTTAAACTTTTTAAGAAAATTGAATTAAATAAACAAAAAAAATTCATGTAGTGTATTTTTTTGACCACGTTTATCTCACTCTCTCATCGTCTTCTCAATCTCATGCCCATCTCTCTTCCTTCCTCATATTTATTTTAACAGATTCCTTTCTTATTAATTTTAATATGTTTCTCTCTCAAAACCTCCATCTCTCTCTATCTCAAGCCTCCTCTTCCCATATCTCTTCTCTCTTCCTCTGCATAATCTCTCCGTGTTTTTTCAGGGTGGTAGGCCTAGTGCCTAATGGTCAACGATGTGAATTGGTTCACGGTTGGGTGAGGTAACACCGGTGTGGTGGCTGGTTATCGATTCAAATTGATATAAACATTAACCATACACATAGTAATTATATCAAATTGATAAAACAGTTTTTGCATACTTCAATGGTGGACGTAGTTGTCATAAATTGAGCCTTGCTTCTTGGTTTCTAAGACTAAGCATGTTAATGGGTGACAATTTGTTTCTCTACACAACCATCCTGCTTGCCTTTATATATAGGAATTGTTTAGGTAAGATCAAAAGCCAAAATGCATTGTTAAAAAAATTATTAATGAAAAATTATATCAGTTTATTGGTATTGGATATCCAAAAGTTGGTATTGAAAACCCAAAAGTTATGCCTTTAATTGATGATACTCAAAACAATCATTATTATTTATTACTTCTTTGATTGAATTTTTTAATTTATTAAAAAAAAATACAATCAATATCACTAATATAGAAAATTATATAGATTAATGCATTTAAATCTAAAGCTCTCTCACGGCGACACGTGGCGCTGTGAGAGTTAGCTTTTATATATTATAGACAAAAATTCTATTATCAGTTCGAACTGACAAAAGTTATATCAGTTCCTTGCATGTGGGCCACTGGATTTAAATACTTTGACTTGGCTGTATGCACTTGTCAGTCAAAGTATTTAAATCCAGTGACCCATATATAAGGAACTGATATAACTTTTGCCAGTTCGAACTTATAATAGAAAGACTGATATTATAGATATATATATATATGATTATAATTATAGTAATGCTAGATGTTTCAATTTTTTTTCCCAAATGATATGACAAGTGTGAACAGAATTTGGAAAAAAAAAAAAATTGGGACGTCTAGCATTACTCATTATATTATTATTATTATTATTGTTAAAGAGATAGAAAGCAATTCAATTTCAATTAATGCAATAAATAAATTTCAATTCACCTATATAATATATTAACAACTCTCCATTTTTGTATCTATATAATATACAAATAAGGAGGTAATCAAGAGGCAATCCGAAAATCACAAAATCAATAGGTAATCATGAGGAAATCTTGTAATTGATGAGATAATGAGTAAATTATGTAAACCAATCCCATAATTGATTTTTAACCAATTAATATCAATTCATATCATTAATTGCAATCAAAATATCAATTCACCTGCTTTATTGATATATACATAAATGAATACATTTAAATCCAAAACTCCATCAAAATTAGATTTTTCAGTAGCTATAGATATTTTAATTTGTTTTTAAAATATTTATTTATTACCATTCATAAAAAAGGCATTTTTCGAGTAAATTGGGGTGTATTTAGAGGTTTAAATTATTATTATTATTATTTTTATAAAAAACACTTATTCTATAAATACTTGTCTAAGTATTCAATTGTTTTTTAAACTCCATGAAGGTTATTCTCAATCCTAGTGATAAATTAATTTATTTTTCCACAGTTACTTTCTAAAGGCATTCCATATTTTTTTAATAAACTCATTTCAATTTATTTATTTTTTTCATGTGTCCATCTCAAATATGATTCAATAAAAAAAAGGTGAAAACTTTTATGGAGATGCAAATAGTAGTGGAGTTATTTTTTTTTTTATTATCGTACAAAAAAATTATTTATTATTATTTATAAAAATATTATGAGTGAATTTCATATATTTAGAAAAAAAAGAGTCCATTTTTGCTCACTGCCCCTACAAGGAATCTGGGTATTTATACCGGAAACCGAGTAGATACAATTCCCCACCATTTGAGTGTTTTAAGTTTATAAATCAACAGAACAAAAAAAAAAAATTAAAGATTAAAATAATTCTACCAAATATTAAAAATATATATATGTAAAAATTATTTTTACCTTTGAACACCATCCAATTCCTCACCGTTTGAGTATTTTTGAGTTTATCTATGAGAGAGAGGCCGAGAGCCACCGGAAGGGGATGGAAAATATATGAGATTTTGAGCGGTTTTTACAAAGAAAATTGAGGAAGAGGAAACAACTTTTGAGTAAAGGTTGTTGTTAATATAATACGATGACTCAGCTTTTAATAAGAGGAATGTCAAAAGATAAATAAGTATTAACAATATTAGAAAGCAATAAATATAATAAATGGAATAGAAAGAATATCAAAAGATAAATAATTATTAATAACATGAATATGAGTAAATAAATCAATTATTAGATAGATGGTAAATTGTAATTTAAAGCCAAAGCTCTCTTACGGCGACACGTGGCCCCGTGAAGGTTCCATTTTAGCTTTTAGGGAAAATTGCACAAACTTACCATAACGTTTCCCATTATGGTATAATATTCAACTAATGTCTTTAATTGCACAAACAACCCCTCCTGTTAGTCAACTTCGGTTAAAGATAACCATTGACCGTGATTTTTTTTTGAAAGCCCAAAATTGCCCCTGCACTTTATTACAAAAAAAATCTTAATTGCCCTTTGTTTAAAACATTATCTACTTTAAATTATTAGAATATAAAAATTAAACACTAAACATAATCCTTTTTAAATAAAAAAATTCAAAAATAATATATTAAAAACAAAACAATTTAAGAAAACGTTATTTTGAGAAAATACAATTTAATAATATATTAAAAACAAAACAAAAAAAATGTTATTTTGAGAAAATATAATTTAAAATTATGCAAGTCCAATATGAATAGTGGTAATGTGTTACATATTTTTGAATTTTTTTTGTTTTTATTATATTATTTTTGATTTTTTTTATTTAAAAAGGATTATGTTTAGTATTCTAAACACAAATATAAATAAAATCATCAAGAGTTTGAAATAAAAATATAATCATTTGTCATAATAAAATACAGTAGCACCGAAAATTTGTTCAATGCTCATCTCTATAATACAAAATAATTTGACTTAATATAAATTACGCATTATATTTTGATTAAAAAAAAAATACTAAACATAATCCTTTTTAAATAAAAAAAATATGTTTTAAATTTCAAAAATATGTAGCATATTACCACTATTCATATTGGACTTGCATAATTTTAAATTATATTTTCTCAAAATAAGTTTTTTTTTGTTTTGTTTTTAATATATTATTAAATTGTATTTTCTCAAAATAATATTTTCTTAAATTGTTTTGTTTTCAATATATTATTTTTGAATTTTTTTTTTGATTTAAAAAGGATTATGTTTAGTATTTATTTTTTATATTCTAATAATTTAAAGTAGATAATGTTTTAAATAAAGGGCAATTAAGATTTTTTTGTAATAAAGTGCAGGGGCAATTTTGGGCTTTCAAAAAAAATAATGGTCAATGGTTATCTTTAACCGAAGTTGACTAACAGGAGGGGTTGTTTATGCAATTAAATGCATTAGTTGAATATTATGTCATAATGGGAAACGTTAGGGTAAGTTTGTGCAATTTTCCCTAGCTTTTATTAAGGGGAATGTCAAAAGATAAATAAGTGATAGTAATATTAGAAAACAATAAATATAATAAATGGAATAGAAAGAATATCAAAAGATAAATAATTATTAATAGCATGAATATGAGTAAATAAATCAATTATTAGATAGATGGTAAATTGTAATTTAAAGCCAAAGCTTTCTCACAGCGACATGTGGCGTCGTAAGGGTTTCATTTTACTATATTATATAGATATAGATAATTGAGCAGCTAAAAAAATCAAAAACTGATGCAAATGACAATAATTGAACAACTAAATAATTTATAAACTGACTCAAGGCTAAAACATTCAAAAAAATAAAAATAATAATCAATTAACGTTAATCAACAATAATAAATCTCCTCATATTTCACACCTACCAATCAATAAAAATTAAATGTCAAATTCTCCACACGACGACACGTGTCAATGTGTAATAACTATATAAATTAATGCAATAATTGAGCAGATAAAAAATTCAAAAACTGACGCAAATGACAATAATTGGACTACTAAATAATTCCTAAACTAACTTAAGGCAGCTAAAACATTCAAAAAAAAATAAAATACTAATCAATTAATTTGGCCATAATAACCGTGCAAAAACTGATGCAAATGACAATAATTGGACAACTAAATAATTCCTAAACTGACTCAAGGCAGCTAAAACATTCAAAAAAAAAAAAAAAAAAAAAAAAAAAAAAACTAATCAATTAACGTTAATCAACAATAATAATTCTCCTCCTATTTCACATGCAATAATTGAGCAACTAAAAAAATCAAAAACCGATGCAAATGACAATAATTGAACAACTAAATAATTCATAAACTGACTCAAGGCAACTAAAACATTCAAAAAAATAATAATAATCAATTAATGTTAATCAACAATAATAAATCTCCTCCTATTTCACACCTATTAATCAATAAAAATTAAATGTCAAATCCTCCACACAATAAATCTCCTCCTATTTCACACCTATTAATCAATAAAAATTAAATGTCAAATCCTCTACACAATGACACGTGCCAAGGTGAGGTACCATTTTACTATATTATATAGATATATAATTTATAAATATATAGAGTAATCATGGATATTGTTTTAACAAATAAACCCTAAATACTTAATTTTTTTATTTTATTTTTTATTTTTTTTATTTTTATGGCCTACTTATAATTACTTATCAAAAAGTGCAAGTCTTTAAGTTTGAGGATAAGAAGAGATTCAAACCCACAACCTCGTGGTGTGGGTATTTTGGGCTAACCTCATCTTGTCTAGAAATTTAATATGTTTACTTCATGTATGTTGTGTAAAGTATAATATTACATCCAATATATGATATTTTAAGATTGCATATAGTAGAATTTTAAATACAAAGTCTTGATATATTACGTGCATTTTTTATGGGATTTTATTTTGAATCAACATTTTTGTTATTCTTGATTATTTTCATTTATTAAATGAGTTTTAATTGACTGAATTATTTTAAAAAAAAAAAATTAAAAGATTTAAATTACTTTAAAATTTTAAATCGGAAATGAATTAATGGAATTGTAATTTATCATAAGATTCATAACCTATATGAAACAAAGTAAGGTGTGTCGAAACAACCTAGAGGGGGTGAATAGGTTGTTAATCCGATTAGTTACCTATTTTTCGGATTAGTCAATATTAAAAAATAAACCCAATTCAAGCAAAATACAATCAACTAAATTTAAGTGCGGAAAACAATAAATTGCACGTTGATTGATTTACGTGAGAAACCCACAACTGGAAAAAAATACTCACAGGCTATTCTGTTAGCTGATCGGCGCGAACGCGATAGTTCTAAAAGCTATCGTAAATGATTGGACGTGCGAGTGTTTTCACCCTTCGTAAGTATACGAGTCGAATGAGTCGTATAGTGGTTAAAAGCAAGGGTATCATTCCCACGAAGGAGATATGGTACCTTAAGTCGGTTCTAAGTCTTAGATACTATATATATATATATATATATATACACACACACACAATATATTTACACTATTAACATGGAATAAAAGTAAAGGGAGATGTCACAAGCTAAACTAACAACTAAACAAAACTAATATTAAACTAAATGCAACTACAACTAAGGGTTGTCATTCCCTTAGGCAATTAACTAACCTAATCACTAAATTTACCAACTATAATTAACTAAATTACACTAACTAGCTAAACTAATTACCAACTAATGCAAAAGTTTGGCAAGAGTGATAATGAGATATGTTAGGGAACTAATGAATCATGCAAAATACCTAATTACTAGTTGATAACAATTAAGTACTTCAATTATAGGTTAACTAAATTAAGCAAGGTTTGCATTAATCAAGTAAATCCTATTTTGCATGTTAACAATTGGATTAATCAATTAACAAACATATATCAATTAAAGCTCAATTCAAATAATAGATACAACTAGTCTCATAGATATAACACATGAATACACAAAATCCTTAACATAGCTATTTAATTACACATTAACAACAAACTAAGGAAATAAGAGAGACAATAGAGACAACCCAATGATGTTGGAGAAGTCTTCAAGCTAGCTCAACTCCTCTTGCTTTCCCTAGCTCAGAATCAATGTGTGGACGCTTTGGATCGAGATTGGTGGCTAGAAAACCACCCTAAACACTAGTTACAAGCTAAGTGAAGTATGGGGTTCTTGTTATTCTAAGCTATTGTAGGTTTATTGTAAGTAAAGTGAGTTTATTTGTGTGAACTTTGGATATTAGGGATTGTGTTTAAGGTAACAAAAGAGGTATATTTATATGGGGAATGGTTAGGGCAAGGTTTGGACGTGCAAATGTCCTAAGTCGGTCGTTCCCGCGGGTTTGGATCCCCTGTCTCGTGGGTTTGTGCTTGCCAGCAAAACTCGCGGAGGAAAAATGGAGTTTGGCTGCGAGTTTGGACCTTCTGGACTGCGGCAATGTTCCAGCGGCATGAAACCGCGAAGCTCACGCGGTTTTGGACGTCTTTGAGCGAGCAAGAGCCCGTTGGAAGTGAGCATGCAAGCTTGGTTTGGCTATGGAGTTTGGAGGACTTGAAGGTGAGAGAAACTTCAGCATGGGATGCTCAAATTAGGTCCATTATGATCGGAGGAAGGTTTGCCGTCGATCTGGGAGGAGAACCATCGGAAAAAGAGTCAGAAAACTGTTGGAATCGATCGGGTTGAATGCAGGGTCTAAATCGGCTCGAGTCGGGTCTGTTGCGGGTCGGTTTGACCCGGCTGGAGGTAGATGACGCTGTGACGTCAGCCCTATGCAAGCAGAAGGCCAAAACGATGCTGTTCTACTTGGGTGACGTGGCTGTTTGTTGCGTCTTGGCTGGCAAATTACAATCTGCTCCCTTGTCTTCTCCCTTAATCGCAGAATATTCAATAAAGTCTTGAATTTTACACTTTTGCCCCTGATTTGTCCAAAATGACAACAATGCCCCTGAATTCCTCTACTTACCTGAAACACTTATTTAAACCATTAAATACCCGGTTTTACCCGAGAAACAAGCACAAAGTAATAAAATATAGGGGTATAAAATAGGTACTTTTATACCACGATCAAGCCCCCAAACCTAACTTTTGCTAGTCCTCAAGCAAAATGAAACAAAACATACTAAGCATAAACAAATCTAAACTAAGCTAGTCCACTGTCGTGGGAGAAACGATGGCACTTAGCACGTGCCACGAGCCTTTTAAACCTCTAGGTGTCCTTAGTAGGAGGAGTGTAGTCTCCTAAGGGTTTACCGCTATGATACCCACAAACGCAAAGCTAAAAATTAAAACTGCAATTCAAAAACAATTTACGAAGCCATACAAAATGAGATATCAAAGAGTTGTGTATATGAGGAGTCACACATGTGAGAACCGCTGAGTGGTGGGTAACATAAAGTCATTCAATTGAATGAAACACACAATGCAAATCCCACACTCTCAATGGCATAGCCTCAAATACAACATACCCAAATGCTCGGATGTAATTCACCTCGACTCTAATCATCACTGGATTTCACTCTAATTTTTCTCTCAGAGTCTTAGGCACACTTTCTATCAAACACATGCAAATTGGAAGTTAAGTAGATTGCAATCAAATATGTAACGCATGTGAGTATTCAAAATAAAGCACATTTTAGGTGAAATGATCTCATGAAGGAATTGAATGCCATGAACGTGGTAGAGCATATTAAAATTCATATTCCCAAAATAGACTTCCTAAAAGATCAATTGGACTCTCCCTAATTTATAATATGGTCAAGGGTGATATGTGATGTATGGAATGGTAGGGATAGGATATGGAAAGTATATGGAAAGTTATTAATCAAGCCAAGGTGTTCTATACAATACACTTTAGAATCCTAAGCTCTATATAATTTACACATTTTAAAACAAGCATCTAGACTACACTTTTGAATTTCGATTTGTGCTAATTGGTTACTCTAATTTTGAGTAACATTGTATTGAAGTACAAAGGCTTTAAGTGCTTTATTTTTAACACTTACTTTTTGAAAGCCTTTTTTATAGCACCAACATAAAATACAGCTCAGTACACGCTTTTACAGATTTTAGAGCTTAACAATTGAATCTTCTAATTTGTACACCTTGACAAGATTAATAACTAGGGTAAGGTTAAGTGTTTAGGATATATAGGTGATGTGAGTGATGTGGCAAGGTTAAGTGTTTGGCCACATTTGCAATGAAGTACACATAATAAGTATACGGATGTGTTTAGGCAATTTAGTCGTGAAACACTAACAAAGTCCTAAAATCATTTCTAGAAGTCCGTCTACCATGGGAATACAAGTTCAACATGTTATCCACAATTTATGAGTGTTCTATAGCAAACAATGCAATTGATGTAAAGAGATCACAATGAAAAACATATTCGAAGAGTGTTTAAGAGTAAAAACATAATTTACCCTCAGAAATGAACGCTAAGGCACAAAATTCACGGGTAGTCTCCACTATTAATCCTAACAATCGAGTACGGAGTCTCGTCCACTTAGACACTAAGAGAAAGGGACTAAATTCACATTATGCGTAAAAAATTCCTAGACTGACAAAAAGTTATCCAGGACTCAGCAATTAACACATGCAAAAGACTCCTCAACGACACAATTCAAAACATCTCATTCAAACAATTTGTTTAAAGATGGCTCAATTTGTAAAAATTTCAAAATTTTTAACAAAAACACAAAACTATTCACAACACAAAAACACAAAAACTAACACATATGTGTCCACACCCCCAAACCTAAACTCGACATTGTCCTGAATGTTGAAAAATTGAAGTACATGGACAAAGAGTTAATTGGTTTGAAAATCTGGGCACAGAACATACTAACACATATGTACAATACTTACCACTATACTACAACGACACACACAAACAACACATATAACAAAACACAACTTTAAAAACAAAGTAACAAAAATACCATGTGAAGAAAGCTTCTAAACATAGAGGACAACATTTCAAGAAAACTGTCAACTTTCGAATCCGAACAACGTCTGCTCTTCAATGCATTTTTTCAAATATACTCCATAAAACTTGCTCAAATTTTGAGACAAGAATATAGACATGCAAATGAACACTTTTCATTCCAAATTCCACTTGAGCATCCAAATATGGGTAGAAAACATTTCAAAATTCAAAACGGAAAAGTGTGAAAATAGACGTCGAAAACAGGTTGTTGACGGTGATTTTTGATGGTCACCAAGTCAATGATCTATTTTCGAATTGCTACAGTTTATGAACGAGGACGATTTAAAATTAAGAAGAAATAACAAGCAATTACGTGGTAAAACTCCAATGGTTGGAGAAACATCCACGGATTGTTGCCTTAGCAACGAAGCCAAATTCACTATCAAGAATGGTTACAAGAATATTACACTTTAATCTCTCTCTCTCTCTCTCACTGTTTTTCACGTACCCCCTGTTTGTGCATAGAGGGCGTATTTATACATGTTGTTTTTAGGGTTTTAAGGTGGCCGCTAGGGTTTAGTGTTGTGGTGCCCAAGTCTCAAGCGGTTTCCTAGTCCTAATTAGATTATGTTTCCTCTTTTGGCTGAGTCCAGTTCTAGACGAGATTCTTTCTCCTTTATTCGCGGGAGAACTGCTTGTTTCCTTGTTGAACTCTAATGGTCCACATCGTTGCTTATCGTGGACGTGCTGGTCGCTGATTATGATTGGCATATGAATGTTGGTGACTGTCTCATTGATTCCCGAGTATGTATGCCCGAGTGTGCCCGAGTGTGCCCGAGTGAGATTTGCTGCCCGAGCGAGATTTGCTGCCCGAGCTGATCGTCTTCGTTTGTGGTCGGACTACTTACTCTCTTTTCCGAGTAGGTTATCGCAGGGGTTTCTGCTCCATAAGTTGACTTATCTTGACTCCTGCTTTCCTGGCCTTTCGTGTTGATGACGTGTCCTTCACCACTAATTTTTACCTAAAACAATACCCCCTTAAATATTTGAACCGATCGAGCCGAGTCAGGTTTTCTCGGGACGAATATTTAATCTTAACACTCTTCCATAATTAGTCCTCGTTTATCGTTTTCTGTATTAATGTATCCTCGTTTAATTCGAAGCCTTTAATGACGTGTCTTAATTGCGACCGCACGCATCTGATTCATCACTCACGTCAGAAATCTCTTAACGGCGACGCTTCTGCTCTCTGGCGGCTCAAGATGCTGTCCGATTGCCACTTGTCCTTCTTTGCTTGGCTAGGGCACGACGCATTTATGAGACACGACCTCTCTGTTCGCCTGCGTGTAGCCACGTCATAGCCCACGCCCCTCTATTTTCCCGCTTTACTGTGCTTCTCCTAGGGTTTCATTCGTTTTTGAAATCAATGTGCTGCCTATATATGTTGGTTATCCACTTCCCCTTCCCTTCTTATTTCTTTTCCGCCATTTTTGTATTTCTTCGAAACAAGTGTGCCTGTGTCCCTTGCGTTTCTGGGTATTTTGTTCTCTCCTCCAACTTGTTTTCTTAATCCTGCTTCGCCGAGATCGTCTGTTTCGACCCCTAGGCCTGTACTCGAAGAGGTTCTTCCTTTGTTGTCTGCATTTACCTGCCTTTCCCTATGAATGTACACAAACGAAGTTAAATTGCTTAAAGCATACCTAGAGGGGGGGGGGGGGGGGGGTGAATAGGTTTTTACACCTTTTTTCAAACCCTTGAACAAACATTCGTTTGTCCCTCAAGGTAGCCTTACACACAACACAATAAGCCAAGGTAGACATACATAGACAATACAATGACACAATCATAAGAGAAATGTCTAAGTATATCAACAAGTCATGTGAGGTAAAATATCAAATAAACATAACAACAAAATAAGCTTGTATTTCATAAGATGTTCAATGTGTTACAAGAGTGAGCAAACTGTCACTAAACAAATATTACAATATACAAAAGAATCAAAGATACAAATTGATCTATAGAATGAATACACTAATCACACTATACAAAGACTTGGTTCACATTACATCACAAGTGAATATTATGAATCAAGACAATAAATTATACAATTAAAATATAAGAGAAGAGATAGAAAGAATTAACACAAGAGATTTTTTAACGTGGTAAAACCTCCAAGGAGGAAACATCCACGGGTTGAACTACAACCATTGGGTACTATATTATTGGAAAGTAAACATAGAACATTCACAAAGTGACCAATCTTTAGCTCACCCAACCTAGTGAAATCTAAGCCTACCCAACCCTATTGGAAAGTATGAAATCCCTCAATGATGCGGAACCACCATATATTGGACAACACACTCAACCAACATTGATGGAAGATTAGAAATTCCTCAAGAGTGCATACACATCCCGTGTACCCCGCTCTATCGGAGTCTATGTCTAACCATACGCCTAGGCCTACCAATATGTTAGCCAACTCCCTATTCAAGGCACTCTTGCCTCTAGGGAGCCTCCCGACTCTAGCCATGACTCCTTGCTTACCTATCCGAGTCATCCCGACTCTAGGCAAGACTTCTTGCTTGGCTATCCGAGTCATCCCGACTCTAACCAAGACTTCATGCCTTTTACAAGGACTTCCTAGTGTGATCATGTGAATGCAAATGATGCAAACATTCATTTCAACATAGAACATGTGATCAATACATTCTATGACACAAATAGACCTAAACATGTGAAAACACAATTAATCAAGTCTAGATGCAAAAATACATGAATAGAAACCTAAGCATGTGAAACACCTAACACATACACTCAAAGTCTCATTCACACACATAACACTTGAATCACAAAATGTTCATTAAGTCCTAATTCAAGATGCTATCAATATACAATCAAAGGCTAGATATATGAGATTAAAATCAATCAATATACTAGACAAAAATATAGAGCAAGGTTTTGAGATTTACATCAATCAAAACCTATATTCTCTAAATCACAAACAAATACACAAATCCTTGATTTCTTCAATCAAAGGACCAAATCAAATCTCAAAGTCATTTTAACATAAAATTAATTCAATTAAGTATCAAACAACCTAAGATGCCATTCTAATCACAATACAACTCACAAACAAATGTAAAACCTAGAATCATAAAATCTAGTCAACATAAGTCCACAAATTGAGTTTCAATTGGAATGATAATCAAGCTACCTTTTCAAATAGCTTTCATAAAACAATAACATAGATATAGAAGAAGAAACCCCAAGCATTTGGAAGGTCAAATAACAAGAAATCCCTAAGATGAGACCATTACCTCGGATTATGAAGCTGGTTCGGAATTCAGTGGTCAACCACTGGAAATCACGATCAAACAGCTACCAAACCACTTGGAGATGTTAGAGGACTCAAATACGAACACTCTCCAACTTGAATCACTCAAATCCGACTCCGGATGAGGAAGATATGGTGTTTTGAAGTTTGGAAAAATTGAAGAAAATGCCTTACGGGAAAACTGAAAACTTTCTTCTTAGAAATTCAAAATGAGAGAGAGAGAGGGAAGAAATAGGAGGAGAGAGAAAAGATTTTTCGGCCAATCACGTGGTGCCACATCACCCCCAGGCTGTGGGGGGCGCGTGGCCCACACGGGAGCAGAGGGTGCTCCAGGCCGTGGGGCCCACGGCCTCAACCATGGCCAGCCCATGTGGCCCACGGCCTGGGCTGTCCTCTCCCGCGCTCCCTCAATTCGTCGGCCCGTATCTCGGGCGTCCAAACTCTGAATTCGAATCCATTTTCGGATTACGAACCATGACTCTCTCACGCACGAAAATGACTATACAACTTTGAAAAACGGTTGAGAAATCATCTCGGAAATCATCGATGAAGTCAACATAACGTAAGAGAACGTAAAGTGGCATAGTCAACACGTTTGGACTCGAAACCTTATGAATGAGTAACCGAAACGACCGGAACTCAATAAGGCATTGAATAAGAACATGTTCAAGTCCTAAACACAAAATACAGAAACATACAAACACAAATACACACACATATGCTAGTTTCCGGACATAGTCCTAGAAAATGCAAAACACAAAGTTTATTAACTAAATGTGAATGCATGAGCATATTTTGCCAAGTGTGTGAAAGTGAAATGTAAATGAAATAAAATCATGAAGGTACACACAAGAATGATATGTGTGAGTGTGTGCCTAGCCTTGTAAGAGATAAGAGGTCTTTGAATACCTTTGTAGACCGATAATGTCCGAAACTCTTAAAAGCCGGCAACTTGAACGAATAATGGTTGAGACGTCCTTCGTCTTCGAAATCCTTCATTTACTAACCACTAAACATTACAAGTAAAACACGTTTTGATATGGAATTAATGCCAACACTAATTATCAACCTAACACCCTAATCAAGGTTAGTTCTCATGGATCCTGAAGCTAGATACTGTCTTTTACTGTTGGTATGATTGCTATTGAGCGAAATGATGCTTTCACTACGTCGGTTGTTCACAGGTTATTAGACGAGCCTCTTTTCGATCAGCCGCGTTATACTGACGCCGACGTTTCTGGACTTTTTCCAGAAAGGCCTGCTACTTCTGAGGTTCCTCCTGCTTCAGAGATTCCTTCTGCTTCTTCGAGTTCATCGCCACCTTATTCATTCCAGCCTGAAGCTCGGTCAGATTCTTCTCCTTCTGCTTGTGCTGATATTCGCCCGAGGAGAAGACTAGGAAAAAGAATGAGTACTCGCAAAGTTTATAAGGACTCCCATTCTCGGGAGAGCCGAGTGGCGACCTAGAGGATTATTGAGGACAACATTGAAGAGGAGCACAAGATCGCTCGCATTCCCTTCTCTCCCGAGCAGATATGCATTTATGACATTGAGTCGAACGTGGTCGGCCCTGAAGAGGTGACGAGATATATACGACGGTTCGATTTGGACAGTGATGAGATTTCACTGATTCCAGCCGAGGGTCGGGCTGCATGGAACCCCCCGCCTGGCCATGTGGTGGTCTATGGGGCGATGCTCACCTGTGGCGTCACCCTTCCTTTCCAGCCTTTCATTACATGGTTTTTGGCTGAGGCCCGACTTGCTCCAGCGCAGCTGACCCCGAATAGTTACTGTATCTTGATGTGCATGTGGCACATGTGGCATAGAATGAAGCGGCCACCTCCCACACCTCGCGAGATCTGTCACTTCTATTCGCTGAGGCCGGTGGGGAAGACCGGGATTTATTTCCTTCAGTCGACTCAGCCCGAGTTGTGGATCCCAAAAGATGTTGTGGTCAAGGGCGAGATCGAGCCGACCACGGATGAGAAGATGAAGGGGTTTGTTTGGGGCTTCCCTACCTCAAACAAATTTTTGAAAAACAGTTGGTTTTTTGTGGGCAAGAACTAGGGCCAATCAATCAGTTTTGACCTGGATGGCACTCGGATGACTTGCCGGGTTCCTCGGTACTTCTGTACGCCTCAATGGAACCATTTGACTTCAGCCTTTACCGACGAGGAGCTGAAGACTTTGGCTTGGGCGACAGTCCGCCCCTTGGAGAAAAGGGGGAAACCCTATCTCTATAATAAGGGGAAGATGATTAAAGCCCGTCTTTTTCCTCAGATTTCTGCGCGCCGCAAACGCCGTAAGTTAATTTTTTTTTTTTTTTTTTGCATTCTTGTTCTTAAATTTGTCTACTAACTCGGACTCTTTCTTTTGAAGTGTTTGAGGTAGATGTGGTTTGCGACGCCCTGGCCCGCCGAATGAAGGGCATTGTGGAGGCGGGCTAGAAAGCAGCTCTTCGTCAGCGAGACGCCGGGATAGCCCCTCCCAAAGAAGAATCGGATGAAAGTGCTCCCGAGAACCCTCCCGAGGGAGATGATGAGGGGGGAGTACCCGATTATGTGCCCGAGGAAACCCACGGTCCAGAGATGGCTGCGTGTTCAACGGAGGCTGTGGGTGATCCAGAGATCTTTTGAGCAAGTAAGGCCGCTGCTGATCAGGACAACCAAGCGGGCCCTACTTCTAAAGGGAAAGAGAAGGTGGGGAACCCTTCTAAGCCCGAGCGGGAGACTTGTCCCAGTGGGTCCAATTCTCCCCGTTCTGCTGCAAACACACCAAACCTTGATTCTCAGGGTTTTGCCGCAGCTAGGGGACATTCGGGCATGGTGGCTCTGGAGATTCTAACTTTCGCCGAGCCGAATCCTACTGCACCAGAGATTCTAACTCCCGTTAATCCAACTCTTATTCCCGGAGAGGGCAATGTTGAAGTCGGGCAGCCTGGAAAGAGGAAGGCCTCGTTTTCTTCTGGTCGCCCTTACCCCAAGATCCCCCGAGTAGTTGCCTATGTTGATTCGTCTTCGGATGATGAAGGTGAGGGTGAGGGTGAGGGTGGTGCTGGAAAAGATGTGAGTGTGACCCCTTCAGCAGACCAGATAAAAGATAGTGTTAGAGGCTCAACTGACTTTCCTCGGGCGACCTCGTCTGTCGAGCTCCCTGAAACCAGCGCCGATGGTTTGGGTTCCTCCCCTCGGACTGATGATCCTACCCCCGAGACCATGCTAAGGGCCATGGCTTCAGGCCAGGCTTACATTGGGGAGCATCGTTGGAGTCATTTCAGGACCAGGACCGTATCCGACCGGCTCTGTAATTTTTTTAACAGTGCTTCCTACGTAAGTAGCGCCTTGGTTTATATGCATGATTTCGTATTCCTCCTCTTTTTACTCACTTCTATTTGTTGTTGACTTGCTGTAGATGGTGGCCGAGATGTCCGGGGCTTGCCAAGCTGGTGAAGCCCAAGCAGAAAGAATAAGGAGGCTGGAAGCCCAATTGAAGGAGAGTGAAGATCATTGCTCTCGGGCTGAGTTAGCTCATCAAGAGGAGGCTAGATCGAATCAGATGCTCCTGAATCAATGCCTAGCGTGGAAAATGGAAGCTGAGCAACGAGCATCTTCTGCTGCGGAGGAAGTCAGGACTCTGTAGGATCAGCTGTCGTCCACTCGGGAAGCCTTGCTTCGGGCCGAACAGAATGCTGAAGACGCCAAGTCAACTTATGAACGCCGAATCGAAGACTTGGAGCGTCAAGCCCTGACAGTTAGTTCCCTGTCGAAGGAAGCTAGGCTGGAACTGGAGCTACAAAGCGTTGACCATTTCAAGAGATCTCCAGCTTATGATGCTTTGCTTCTCCGGGAATTCCAGCGGGGAATGGTCTCGGCTGGTGAATTCTTTAAGCAGAAAAATAGGGCGACTGATCGGGCCAGGGCCAACTGGAGCCTCTCAATCAGAAAGCATGTGGACACATCCCTAGAGTCCCTTCGGATCCAGATGAAGGAGTGGCGGGCATATTGCAAAAGTAAAGGTAAAGCGCCACATCCCATGCACCTTGAGGTTTCTACCGCCGAGTCTTTCTCTACTTTTTAAGCCTGTGAGAAGGCAGGGATCAACAATGAGAGACCCGACTTGGGGCCAGTTCCTGGTACCGACTACAGCTACTGGATGGATGACAAGGAAGATGTGATTGTGTGGCCTTCGGACGACAGCCTTTTGAGTAAGTATGTGATGGAGCCTGACCCGGATGTCGGCGGAAGCAGCTCACAACCCCCGGCGCCTCCCTCTTGATTTTTAAGCCCTTTTGTAACTATCTTTGTATTCATTTTTTCCATATACATTAAGAATAAAATTCTATTCTTATATTCTTATACTGTTCTATTTTACTGCACGACCAATACATAAATGGGACGATCTGAACTTTTTTAGTCCGCTTGTACTTGGCTATTTTGAATTCATGGATCCTTCAGGAATCCTTAGCTATACTTTGACCGAGTGCCTTATATAGCCGGTAGCTATTTTTAGCCGAGTATCTTATGTAACTGGCTTTTTAATCAATTTAGACCGAGTATCTTATTTAACTGGTAAACTAATTTTTAGCCGAGTATCTTATGTAACTGGCTTTTTAATCGATTAGATCGAGTATCTTATTTAACTGGTAACTAATTTTAGACCGAGTATCTTATTTAACTGGTAACTAATTTTTGCCGTGTATCTTATGTAACTGGCTTTTTAATCGATTTTTGAGGTTGTTTTACCTCAACGTTACGCCGAGGCTCGCCACGACCATACGTTGAGGTCCTTGCACAAGTCACCTAGGACGTCTGCTGGTTTTATCTGTGCAAGGTTTTACCGAATCGTTGGGGTAATTTGTACCGGCCAACACGGCTGCGCATCTCACTAGTCTTTCTAGCGGCGCTCCGAGCAGTTTTCCAGTTATCCTGGTGCCTTGGTTTTGCCTTTTTGCTAAGGGATGCATTCGCATTGCCTTAACTAGGCGGGCACGCTACTATAGCTTTTCCGCCCCTCGAGCACCACTCGTCCGCTCTTTCGCGGCCTTATAGCGCCCGATTCTTTTTGGTGTTTATTTGGCCGGCTTCTAAGTGGCCGCTATTGAAATGTTGCTCATGGATTTTATTGATTCTACTACTCCATACTAGCAACTGAACTTTATTAGATGATCAATATGATAATGAAATCGACAAATAAATCTGAAATAATCAAAGCGGAAACTAAAAACTGAGCTAAAGCAGAATAAATTAATCATAGAACCATAATCGGATTCTCTAGGGATAGAAGATCTTCAGATATTGTGCGTTGCATGGTCGGGGTACCAGGCTACCCTCTGGTCGGGCTATCATGTAGGCCCCATGCCCTACGATTCTCTTGATGATGTATGGCCCTTCCCATTTATCGGCGAGAGATCCCGATGATTTATCCTTGGTATTTGGGGATACTCTTCTTAGCACTAAATCCCCGAGTTGGAATCTCCGCTCCCGAACGTGGGAGTTGTAGTACCTAGCAGCCCTTTGCTAGTACGCGGAATTTCTTACTTGTGCTGCATCTCTGATCTCCTCAAGCTCGTCTAAGTTCCGCTGCAGCATATCTATATTGTGCTCGGGGCTGTATAACTGAACCCTGGGGGATGTAAAAGTTGTCTCTGCTGGGATAACAGCCTCTGTCCCAAACGCCAACGCGAAAGGAGTTTCCCCCGTGGACGACCTTACAGTTGTTCGGTATGCCCATAGTACCTCGGGCTGTTTGTCCGCCCAGCCACCTTTCTTTGCCTCTAGTTTTGCTTTCAATGTGTGCTTGATCACTTTATTCACGGCCTCGGTCTGGCCATTGGTTTGAGGGTGAGCAGGCGATGCATAGTAGTTTACGATTTTGAATTCTTCACACATTTCTCTGAACTTCTTATTGTCGAATTGAGTTCCATTGTCTGTTATGATGATACTCGGGATCCCGAACCGATATATTATATTCTTCTTAACAAAGCTGGTGGTGTTTGCCTCAGTGATGTGTACAAGTGCCTCTGCCTTTGCCCATTTGGTAAAATAGTCCACTGCCACAATGGCGTGCTTTGCTCCTCCCTTTGTTCCTGTGGGCATTGGTCCTATTAGGTCGAGTCCCCACATGGCGAAGGGCCAAGGTGAGGTTAAGCTTCTAAGTAATTCTGGGGGTCGCCGAATGTCGTTTGCTATTCTTTGGCATGTTTCGCAACTCTCTGCGAATCGCTGTGCCTCTGCGAACAGAGTCGGCCAGTAGAATCCTTGCCTGAGTATCTTGTGTGCTAGGCTTTTACCCCCGGTGTGGTTCCCACACACTCCACTGTGGACGCTTTTCAGGATCTCTCTGGTTTTTTCACCGGAAATGCATCTTTGCAGCACTTTTGAGAATCCTCTCCTGTATAATCCTCCCATCAGAATCGTGTACCGGGTTGACCTGTATCTGATGCGTTTAGCCTCCACAGCATCCTCCGATAGTATGTTTTCTTCTAAGTACTTTCTGAGTTTGTATGTCCAGTCACCTGGGCTCGGTCGGATCTCTACTATTGTGATTTCCTCGGATTTTGCTGTACTTGGTTTAGTCAGATGTGCCACTAATATTACTTTGGATCTGATACTTGTGGTGGCTGAAGCTAGTTTGGACAAGGCATCTGCTTTTTCGTTCTCTTCCCGAGGGATCTGAGAGATTCTGTACACTTTGAACTTTCTAAGTAGCCTCTTTGCAATGTCCAAATAAGCTATCATGTGCTCTTCCCTTGCCTGGTATTCATCCAGTACCTGATTAACCACGACTTGCGAATCGCTGTAAATTTCCAGCTTGTCTGCCCCTAATGCTATGCAGACCCTTAGGCCGCCAACAAGGCTTCATACTCTGCTTGATTGTTGGTTGCTTTGAAATCGAACCTCATGGCGCATTCCACAGTATCTCCCTCGGGGGTTGTTATGACTATTCCTGCCCCGCTGCCATGTGTGTTTGATGATCCGTCTACATGTAATTTCCATTGGAATTTAGTAGTCTGTTCATCTTCCATTACCCTTCTTACCTCGGCGTCTGGCTCGGTGAATTCTGCTATAAAGTCGGATACCGCCTGCCCTCTGATCGCCGCTTTTGGTGTGTATCTAATATCATATTCGCTGAGTTCCATGGCCCATTTGGTCAGCCTTCCCGACACCTCTGGCTTTTGAAGAATGAGTTTCAGTGGGCAGTCTGTATACACCTCTATTGTATGCGCTTGGAAATATGGCCTTAATTTCTTGGCCGATGTGATCAGAGCTAGCGCTATTTTTTCTGCCGGCGAATACCTGGTTTCTGCCGGTAACAATGCTTTGCTTGTGTAGTACACTGGCTTTTGTATTCCTTCCTCTAATCGGATCAATACCGAACTTGTCACCACTTCTGTGACCGAGAGGTATAAGTACAATGTTTCTCCCACCACCATTTTTGAAAGGATGGGTGCTCTCCCTAAATACTCTTTCAATTTCTGAAAGGCTTCTTTACATTCTGTACTCCATTCGAGCCCTTTTCCCTTTTTTATTGCTTTAAAGAATGGAGCGCATTTGTCTGTTGACTTGGCTATAAACCAGTTGAGTGACGCAAGACATCCCGTTAGCCTTTGCACATCTTTCAGCGTCTTTGGTGAAGCCATTCCTTCTAATGCTTTGATCTTCTCGGGATTTACTTCAATTCCCCTCTGGTG
Organism: Acer saccharum; assembly: GCA_030490815.1. Lineage (NCBI taxonomy): Eukaryota > Viridiplantae > Streptophyta > Magnoliopsida > Sapindales > Sapindaceae > Acer > Acer saccharum. The sequence goes on from CM059874.1 coordinate 11,798,193, forward strand.
TACCTGAAAACCTAGAAACCTCCTCGACGGTACCCCGAACACACATTTGCTTGGGTTGAGCTTCATTTGATACTTCCTTAGGACGTCAAAGGTTTCCTTCAAATCTTCCGTGTGTTTTTCTGCTGTGGTGCTCTTGGTCAACATATCATCCACGTAGACCTCCATGTTTTTCCCAATCTGCCGAGCAAATATCCTGTTTACCAACCTCTGGTACGTTGCCCCAGCGTTTTTCAATCCGAATGGCATCACTTTGTAGCAATACAAGCCCTGGTCCGTGGTAAACGATGTCTTTTCCTCGTCTGCTTTGTTCATCCGGATCTGATTGTATCCCGAGTAGGCGTCCATGAAACTCAGCAATTCGTGTCCTGCTGTTGCATCTACCAACTGGTCGATCCTCGGCAGTGGGAAACTATCTTTTAGGCAAGCTTTGTTCAAGTCTATGAAGTCTACGCACATCCTCCACTGTTTGTTCTTTTTCTTGACCAACACTACATTGGCTACCCATTCCGGATACCTGACTTCCCTTATCGACCCCGCGGAAAGTAGCTTCTCCACTTCTTTCTTGATTGCGACGCTTCTTTCTGGATTGAATAATCTCCTCTTTTGTACCACTGGTCGGAACTCTGGGTTGATGGAAAGATGATGTGAAATCACCCTCGGGTCTACCCCCAGCATATCTTCGTGACTCCAAGCGAAAACATCCTTATAGTCTCTTAGCAGCGTAACAAGTTGGGTTTTGACATGTACGCTCAAACTTGCCCCTACTTTCACCGTCCTACTCGGATCTTCTAGATCTAGTGCCATCTCTTGGGTCGGCTCGTCTTTCTAATCCTCGGGTTCTTCTCTGGGATCCAACTCAAATTCTTTCGGCACTTCTGCCTGCTCTTCAGGTTCTCCAACCTTTTGTTGGGCCGTTACTGTGTATACTTGGTGTACTTCCCTATCTTTATATACTGACAAGTTTGCTCTTCGGGCCATCTCTTGTGACCCCTTGACCACTCCTACGCCATATTCGGTCGGGAATTTCATCATGAGGGCATAAGTTGCTGTCACCGCCTTGGCTTTATTCAAAAATGGTCGGCCCAATAAAGCGTTGTACGGCCAGTTTTCTGTATCTACCACCACGAAGTCGAGTAGCACTGTTTTTTGGTAAGGAGCCTTCCCGATCTCCACGGGTAGCTTTACCGTGCCAAGCGACCTTACTTCGACTCCTCCAAATCCTCTAAGGGGTGTGGGAAACGGCTGTAGGTCTTTCCTATCTAGCCTCAGCTGGTCATATACTTCTGCACTAAGAATATCTGCTGAACTCCCATTGTCAATCAAAATTCGATGAACTTCTCTATGACCGATCCGTGCGCTGATCACCAGTGCATCATTCGGCCTCACATCTACTCCGTGTGAGTCGGCTTCTGTGAATATGATCGGGTCCCAACCCTCCTTGATTCTCTTCGGGTCGGGTTCAATAGAATTGACGTCCAAGTCTCTCCGTGCCTCCATGGCCTCCCGGATTTCCTGGGTCCTTTCCCTGTTACTCTTGCCAGTTGCTGGTCCTCCGAAGATGGTGTTAATTGCTCCTTCATCCTCGGCTTTCTTGGGACTAAGCTTTCTTGCCCGCCCGTCCTGTCGGCTATCCTTTTGTCCATCTGCCCTGTCCACCTTTTTGAAAACAATGTCTTTCAAATGCCCTTCCCTAATGAGGGTTTCGATATGGTCCCTGAGCTGGAAACACTTGGATGTCTCGTGCCCATTCTCCTTGTGGAAACGGCAATATTTGGTGGTGTCCCTCCGAGCATATGTTGACTGCTTAGGCGGCTCTTTAGACATGTTCTTCTCTTCTAGGATTGCCAGGACTTCTTCTTGATCTTTCTTCAATGGGGTATAATTTGTATATCTGCCCTGGAACTTCTGCCGCGGTTGATCGGTTTTTGGGTCATATGCTCGTCGTCCATCCCAACCATCCCGCGTTTTATTCTTCTGTTTGTCACCTTTGGTATCGGGTGCTTTTGTCTGGTCTTTGGTTTTGGATCCCTCCGGGCGACCGTCATGCACGAAGTAACCTCCTGTGGCAATTTCCTCCTCTTCGGCCAGGGCGTAACCCCCTGCCATGTCCATCATATCGGCATAGCTGGTCAGTCGGGCTCTTCTGAGGTCAAAGGACAATTGGCCATTCTGAAGGTTGTTGATGAATGCGGCAATTATTGCTTCGTCATTTGCACTCCCAATTTCAGACACCTCCTGACCGAACCTCCCCAGATATCTCTTCAACGACTCGTCTTTTCCCTGTTTGAGTTGGGATAAGTGAGCCACCGACTTTTTCCTGTGTACATTCCCAAGGAACTGCCTGGAGAAGGCTTTGCTCAACTCGCCGAAGCTGCTTATGCTTGCTGCTGGCAATCTACCAAACCACCGGGAGCCTAGATCCCCAAGAGTCTAGAGAAAATTCAAACATAGCAGTGCGTCATTGTGGACATACTGCGCCATAGCACTCCTGTACCTCCGGACGTGTTCTTTTGGATCGGTGTCCTTCTTGAACAGCTCAATGTGGGGCATCCTGAATCTCTCCGGGAAAGGCATCCTCAGAACCCTGTTGGTGAAAGGGCTTCCGGATTCATCATCTGACAGCTCGTTACGCCCATATCGCCTGACTAAAGCATCCATTTGTCGATGATTATTCTGAACTTCCCGGGTCAGACTCTGTATGAGTATGTCTCTGTCTTCTTCAGGTTCCCCTAACGCATTGAAGTTTGACTTATGGTCAGTTTTTGGCCCCTCTCCTCCGGATTCAACTCTCTACGATCTCGGTTTAGGCCATGCAGCCGGACTGTGCCCCTTTGGCGCTTGCGATGATGATTCTGCTCACTTTCTTCCGAGGAGGATGACCGGTCTCTCCGGTGACTGCGCCTCCTAGGGTGGTCTCGATCCCCAGCTATCCGATCTTGATCGTACCCTTTGTCAGAATCATTCCCCTCTCTATGCTCCCTACTTCTCCTGGCCACTCTTTCAGATAGCATCTCTGGTCTGCCTGTAGGATCTCGTCTTGCCTTTGGGGGTGCATCAGGCGTTGGTATTACCACTGTAGAACTCAATCTTGCTGTCTGCTGGTTTGGGGCGGACAGATTGTGAGGCGACATCAAACCTTCTGTGACAGAAAGGTCAATTCCTTGCCTTGCTGCGTCTGATATAAGTTGTTGCAGGGAAGCGCAGAGTCGTTGCGCGATTTCTTCATTGGTTGTAGGGAAACATTGAATACCAGCCAGGGCGGCTGATTGGTCTACCGTCGTTAGGGTTGCATCTGCAGTGTTGAGCACGGTGTCATCTTCCAGCTCGTTACTTGGCATGCCTTGACTGTACCTGGAATCGCTACCATCTCCTTCGCCAACCATTGTTGTCACAAACTTTTGGGCTCCCCTCCTTCTAGCGCCAATTGTTGACGGTGATTTTTGATGGTCACCAAGTCAATGATCTATTTTCGAATTGCTACAGTTTATGAACGAGAACGATTTAAAATTAAGAAGAAATAACAAGCAATTACGTGGTAAAACTCCAATGGTTGGAGAAACATCCACGGATTGTTGCCTTAGCAATGAAGCCAAATTCACTATCAAGAATGGTTACAAGAATATTACACTTTAATCTCTCTCTCTCTCTCACTGTTTTTCACGTACCCCCTGTTTGTGCATAGAAGGCGTATTTATACATGTTGTTTTTAGGATTTTAAGGTGGCCGCTAGGGTTTAGTGTTGTGGTGCCCAAGTCTCAAGCGGTTTCCTAGTCCTAATTAGATTATGTTTCCTCTTTTGGCTGAGTCCAGTTCTAGACGAGATTCTTTCTCCTTTATTCGCGGGAGAACTGCTTGTTTCCTTGTTGAACTCTAATGGTCCACATCGTTGCTTATCGTGGACGTGCTGGTCGCTGATTATGATTGGCATATGAATGTTGGTGACTGTCTCATTGATTCCCGAGTATGTATGCCCGAGTGTGCCCGAATGAGATTTGCTGCCCGAGCGAGATTTGCTGCCTGAGCTGATCGTCTTCGTTTGTGGTCGGACTACTTACTCTCTTTTCCGAGTAGGTTATCGCGGGGGTTTCTGCTCCATAAGTTGACTTATCTTGACTCCTGCTTTCCTGGCCTTTCGTGTTGATGACGTGTCCTTCACCACTAATTTTTACCTATAACACAGGTCACATGCAGAATTTTGAAAACATGGCACGTTCATGACCTTCGGTCAAAGAAATACTCATAACTTTTAAGCCACCACCCAGAAATTTACGTTCTTTATACCGTTGGAATTGTATCGAAAAAATGATGAACGCAACGTGGGTGGAATAATTTTTTCCTTCACCGATTGGTACAATTTTCAAGAAATATTTTGCCTCAAAATTTTCAAAATAGGGCATCTTCACAAGGTTTGAACAACAACAATAAAAACAAAAACAAAAATACAACAATAACACATATATACAATCCTAATATCTACAACTAAGATGTGAACATATATATACAATCCTACATATCCACCACTAATCATATCACACAACCAATCCTAGTCACTAGGCAACACAATCAATTCACACTCTTAAGCTAAACAAGAGATGTAACTTGAAGTAAAAGCTCAAAAGTAGAAGATTGGACCTGAGATTTAGCATTCCTAGGTTGGTGCGGCTTCGTGGTACGGTGTGTGGGTGCATCATTGGTGTGATGCGGCCAAGGAATAAAATATCGGTATCGGTATCCATATCGGGCTTCTAAATTTATGGATATATCGGGGATATTATCGATATCGGTGGATATTCGGTAAAAAATTTAAAAAATGATGAATATTTACATCTAAAGTTTAGAATTTTTTGTGAAACTTTAGGACAAGCTTAAACAAATAATTATACATTAAATGAATCATATTTCAACGATAAATTAGCATAGTTATGAGTTTATATAAATTATAACATAGATAGAGTCTGTATATAATTTTTAAAATTGAGTATTTAATAGAATAATATTTTGTTTCACTTTTACACTATTATATACAATATAAAGAGATTAAATATTTAATAAACAAAATTATCATTAAAAAATATATATAGTTCCATACTTCCAAGATTCTATCATAAATCATAATTCATACATAATAATACATTGCATGTCTGAAATTTAAAACCAAAATGAATTCCTTGCTAGTTCAAATACATAAGATACATTTCTATCTTGATTCGAACAATAATTTTCCCAGGAAAACGTGCTAGCATAGTTTTCAAGGTAGTTATTAATATGCCACACATATGTTACTTGATCTCTTCCAACTGATCCATGAATTGGGTAATTTGGATTTACCCAACTTAGTGGATATTGTTGATCTGCATGCATAGGTATTGCATATGACATTTGTGGAGAAGGATAATCAAATATACTGTAGCCATCATAACTACCATAATATGGTATATGAGAACCTGACCTTGTCTGTGAATCACTCAGAAAACTATTTTCTATGTCCATACTCATTGAGGAGAGAGACATATTCAAAGAATCTTTATCAATTTGACTTGTTCCTCCATGTTGTCTACCAAGATTTTGATCAAAATTACTTACATGAGCATCCCAACCTATTGCACTAGCATTCCAACATGTTGCACCAGCATCCCAACCTCCGGCACGAACATCCCAACTTCTTGCACCAAAATCCCAACCTCTTGCACCAAAATCCCAACCTCCTCCATCATCTCCATCATCTTTTCCTCCACTATTTCCATCAAAGGTATGTTGGTCATCGGAAGAGCTACTAATAGTAACTCCACGATCTACACTAACTTCTTCTCTAATTACTTGTTCAACATTTATTCCCATGTCTCGAGCATGAGAAGCAATTTATGGATCAGGATTTCCCTCATCATCATCCAAATAGGCAGGTCTAACCCAGTCAAAAAAAGGATTCTTATTGTCATCCCCTACTTCAGTAGCTATTTGAAGTAGATCCCTAAAATCAGTTTCATCTACTTTATCTTTTTCAGCTGCTATATCCCTAATTTTCAACTTCATATTATAATAACAATAAACAAGTTGTTCAAGCTTAGAATAAGCAAGACAGTTTCTTTGTTTTGTGTGAATTAAAGCAAATGTAGACCAATTTCTTTTGCATGCAAAAGATGATGCTGTTTGTGACAATACGCAAACTGCTATTGCACGCAATGATGGAGCACAATCTCTATACATTACCCACCAATCAGCTGCAACAAAAATTATTAAGCATTATAAGTATGAATACCATTTCAATGATATTATTATTTATTATTATTACATAGATTTTTGTAATAAAACTTATATACTTGGTTGCATTTTGCTTCTAGCTGCTATGGCTGCTCGTTCACTAAAACTTTTCTTTCCATCCTTAAAGTATATGAACTACATTCATGACTCATGAAATCAGTATGTAAATAATATATATAAATATGAGTATATGACACAATACTCTCATGTAAAGAAGTTATAATATTGGAATTATAAAATTGATTGTAAGTTGTAACTTTTTACCTCATTTCCAAAATTAGCAATCCCTGCAGCTTCAGGGTCTAATTGCGAATAAACAATATGTACGGCTTTCAAAAGATCTGAATTATCCCAATATTGTCTCTATATTGGTACTTTGGGTTCAAATAGTAAGCTAGAAGAATAAAAAATATTAATTTTAGTATAAATAATTAAATATTATACTAAATATTAATTATGAATGACAAACAATCCGAAACAATAATTTAAGTGTTTAAGAATAATTTTTTTTTAATTTTTTTTTTTGCAAAATATCCTTGTATTTCGGGATGAAATTCACAATATTTCGGGAATATCGAGAGATTTTTATAGATATTTCGAAATCGACCTGATATTTGCTAGACATTGGATATTACCCCTATTTCGATACCGGTCCCTCCAAAATATGGATATATTGGTGGATATGTCGATTTTACAAACCCTGGTTGCGGCTTTGTTCCCGCGGGTTAATTCCTACGGTCTCTTCTCGCAAGCAATTCTCAGGAATCCGCCGCGGCTTTGTATGTTCTGTCCAGCGGGCTTATTCCCGTGGGTATGAAATCGCAGAGGTTCCTCAATGCTTCCCACGGGTTCATCCCTTTTGTCCTGCTGGTTCTTTCCCATGGATGCATCTCGCGCAAGGTTCCAAGAGAACCCCCGTGGCTTTGTTGAGCAGGAATAAACCTGCGGACTCATCCCGCGGTAGGCACTCTTTAGCCTATTAGCCTGCACACACAAAAACAACACCAAAAACACCACAAGAATATGCTATGCAAGGATATAAGTAAGGAGTATAAACCCCCAAACCTATCTATTGGCATGCATCTCATAATGATATGTGGATAAATAAGAGACTCAAGACTCTAAACACTAAACTAAACCTAAAAATAACAAAAGAAAAATGTTCATACGTGTAATGAAACACGTAATTCACTCGAAAAGTGATCATGCAATATGTGGAAACTCGAAGGTATATCTAACTTAGCATGACCTCTATCGTGGTTCTTCACTACCCACACCTTATTACTAGGTGTGTCATTCCTTGCAACGAAAGGAGACTCTTTGGATTGGTCTAGTTTGTCCTTACGGATCCAAACTTTCCTAACTTTTCTCACTTTTTCCTAAGCATGCTTCTATTTTTGTAATATTCAACATATTTAGCACATTAGGTCTTTTTGTGACCCTTAATAGAGCAAAAATAGCATATAGGAGAAAAGTTAGAAATACTACCTCGGTTGTCTTCCTCCGTTGCTTCGGCTTGCTTGTAGGCAACCTTCAAAAGGCTTGCTCCACCTTGGGTAGTGAGGGGCTTCTTGGTCAATCTTTGCTTGATCCCCTTCTTTTCCAAAGCTCTGATTGGCAATTTGGCTTTGTCCACTTCCACAATGTAGTCACATATCACTACTTGTGATACCTTCAAGGCATGGTCTTTCTTGATGAGTTCCTCACTCATAGCCTCCCATGCCTTGTCCCTCTTCTCTGCTTCCACTTGCATTTCCCTTACTTTCCGAGCGAATTCCTCCTCTTGTTCTACCACCAATATGGAGAGCTCTTGTGCTTTCTTCATTTCAGAGTCTCTCTCATTCTCAAGCATGGTAATCTTCAATACTAAGTCTACACTTAGACTTATCAGCTCATTCTCCTTGACATCCTCTTCCTCATGGACCTCTTTCCTTTCCTCCTTCTTGAGTTCATCTTCAAAGATACTAAGGAGCTTGTCCATGTAATCATCTGAGCTATCCGGATAATTCACCAGTTTAAGCACCTCTTGCAGTTTGTCTTGCCTTTGGTAATTTTCCGCCACATGTCCCAATTGAGTTGCCAATCTCTCTATGGATTCTTCAAGGCAAATCATCCATTGCTCGATGAACGAGGGGTTGTCTTAATTGCCCCATTGGTGGTCTTGCCATTCTTGATCCTTGCTTGTCTGATGGTTGTAGTGTTGATATGGATACACGAAATGTACTTCTCCTACTATCAGTTGTTGCCCACGGTGTGCCATGAGGTTCTCCATATCCCATGATAAGTCGGCCAATTGCATTGCTAACTTCGCCTTGGCCTTCTCCTCATGAGCACCATTCTTTCTGCTTCGTTGATAGGAATTTTCACCCAACATCTCGTAAACCACATATACCTCCTTGGTGGTTTTCTCCCTCATTGCTCCCCCACAAGCATTATCAACTGTGGCTTGTGTGAGTCCCGTCAATCCGTCATAGAAGCACTGTACTAGTAGGACGAAGGGAAACATGTGATGCAGGCACTATGCAAGGAGCAATTTAAACCGGTCCCAAGCTTCATGGAAGGCTTCCTCTGGTTCTTCTTCGAAGGTTGCTATCTTGCCCCGTAATTCTTGTGTCTTCGAAGAAGGATAGTACACTAAGAAAAACTTGGTCTCTACCGCATCCTAAGTAGTCAATGATCCCGCGGGTAGAGCCAATAGCCACTGCTTTGCGTTATTTTTCATACAGTATGGAAAACATCTCATCCTCAACTGATCTTCTATGAGCCCTCCGAGTCGGATGGTAGTAATGACATTGTAGTACTCCTTCATGAACTGAAGGGAATCCTCATCTAGTTTACCTAGGAAGATTGGAAGGGTGTTGAAATGAGAACTCATCAACTTGTAGCTCCATTGCAAATCACTGAATAGAATCGCTGACGGTTAAGCTCCTAAAATCGGCAAAGCAAAGTCCTTTATAAGCCTCTGAGTAACGGGTACATTGGTAGGGTTCTTCATGTTTATCTGAATCCTGAAATAACCAAACAAACAAAAATCAAATCGAACAAGATATGACATGAACAATAAAAAGTAAACTACAAATAACGAAAATAAAAATATGACTAAAACTAACTAAAGGTAATACACCACCCCGGCAGTGGCGCCAAAAACTTGATCGGCACAAACGCGATAGTTCTAAAAACTATCATAAATGATCGGACGTGCGAGTGTTTTCAACCTTCGCAAGTATACAAGTCAAACAAGTCGTATAGCGGTTAAAAGCAAGGGTATCGTTCCCACGAAGGAGGTATGGTACCTTAAGTCGGTTTTAAGTCTTAGATACTATATATATATATATATATACACACACAATATATTTACACTATTAACATGCAATAAAAGTAAAGGGAGCTGTCACAAGCTAAATTAACAACTAACTAATATTAAACTAAATGCAACTACAACTAAGGGTTGTCATTCCCTTAGGCAATTAACTAACCTAATCACTAAACTTACCAACTACAATTAACTAAATTACACTAACTAGCTAAACTAATTACCAACTAATGCAAAGGTTATGCAAGAGTGATAATGAGATATGTTAGGGAACTAATGAATCATGCAAAATACCTAATTACTAGTTGATAACAATTAAACACTTCAATTATAGGTTAACTAAATTAAGCAAGGTCTGCATTAATCAAGTAAATCCTATTTTGCAAGTTAACAATTGAATTAATCAATTAACAAGCATATATCAATTAAAGCTCAATTCAAATAATAGATACAACTAGTCTCATAGATATAACACATGAATACACCAAATCCTTAACATAGCTATTTAATTACACATTAACAACAAACTAAGGAAATAAGAGAGACAATAGAGACAACCCAATGATGTTGGAGAAGTCTTCAAGCTAGCTCAACTCCTCTTGCTTTCCCTAGCTCGGAATCAATGTGTGGACGCTTTGGATCGAGATTGGTGGCTGGAAAACCACCCTAAACACTAGTTACAAGCTAAGTGAAGTATGGTGTTCTTGTTATTCTAAGCCATTGTAGGTTTATTGTAAGTAAAGTGAGTTTATTTGTGTGAACTTTGGATATTAGGGATTGTGTTTAAGGTAACAAAAGAGGTATATTTATATGGGGAATGGTTAGGGCAAGGTTTGGACGTGCAAATCTCCTAAGTCGGTCGTTCCCGCGGGTTTGGATCCCCTGTCTCACGGGTTTGTGCTCACCGACGGAACTCGCGAAGGAAAAATGGAGTTTGGCCGCGAGTTTGGACCTTTTGGACCGCGGCAATGTTCCAGCAACATGAAACCGCGAAGCTCACACGGTTTTGGACGTCTTTGAGCAGGCAAGAGCCCGCTGGAAGTGAGCATGCAAGCTTGGTTTGGCTATGGAGTTTGGAGGACTTGGAGGTGAGAGAAACTTCAGCATGGGAGGCTCAAAGTAGGTCCATTGTGACCGGAGGAAGGTTTGCCGTCGATCTGGGCGGAGAACTATCGAAAAAAGGCTGAAATCGATCGGGTTGAATGCCGTCGAGTCTGTTGCGGGTCGGTTTGACCTGGCTGGAGGTAGATGATGCTATGACGTCAGCATGACGTCATGCTTATGCAAGCAGAAGGCCAAAACGACGCCGTTCTACTTAGGTGATGTGACTGTTTGCTACGTCTTGGCTAGCAAATTACAATCTGCTCCCCTGTCTTCTCCTTTAATCGCAAAATATTCAATAAAGTCCTGAATTTTGCACTTTTTCCCCTGATTTGTCCAAAATGACAACAATGCCCCTGAATTTCTCTATTTACCTGAAACACTTATTTAAACCATTAAATACCCGGTTTTACCCAAGAAACAAGCACAAAGTAATAGGAAATATGGGTATAAAATAGGTACTTTTATACCACAATCACTAGCCACACATGGTCCTCAAATCCACTACTTGTAATAACGTTTACAACATATGTTGACCTCAACCATTCTCGGTCACTAACCCACCACTACTGCCTAGCGGGCTTTTAATAGTGATCCTAGACCCACTTACTTGTGCACTAAGCAACTTAGTCGTAAGACTTGATTCTCAATGAAGAGATCAACAACCTATGCAAATATATGCTAATTGTTGAGATTTATGCCCTAAAGCTTATAATTTGTAAATGTTATAAATTCGATAATAAAAGAAGTAGTTATTTCATTCAAATAAATTAATTGATACGTTTATATTATATATGCTAACATCCAAGATTACTAGATGTAATCTCAAACTGAGTATATAAATGTCATATACAGAGGAATTCAGTTTGAGACATGCAATCTAAAGAGTCCGTAGAAAGCAAATAAAACTGGGTACTTTATTTGTGATTAATCTACAGTTGTCATCCATTCCGTATTGTACAGTGGTCTTATCCTAGGCTACTCATATGGTGTTATGAGAATGGATGCACCTTGTATGATGTGATTATATAGGACTAGGCCACGATCTATATGAATATGTCACTAAGATCCGTTAGTTGAAAAGATTCATATATATTGACTAATGATAGCTATATATGGGTGATCTAAATCCTGAGTGTCTTATGACTCCTTCAGGTTAGATCGTGGTTTTTGATTTACCATGGGTGAGATCAGAATAACATTCTCGGAATCACGGTTTGACTTGTGGCTGGGAAGGTATGCACATAATAGTGGAATCCACTCTTTCTTGTGAGAAGTAGATAAGTAGTTCCCTTAAGGGTTGATTCGGGCCTTGAACGATTAAAAGTGCTCTCCTTCTTCTGTAAAGGAATGAAGGATATAATCATTCAAGAGAATCAATGGTACTTAAAGGAAAAGATATAATTAGAGAGGTATAACGGACTTTATGACTTAGCTTTAATTATTAACTACTTATGGAGGATCATACCATATGTAATAGCTATATCAATAGACACTGATAAATTGGTTGTGTAAAACATCTACAGTTACGAGAGTACAACCTTGGGTTTTTCATGGAATAACTCCAAGGTTAATAATTGTGAAATATTAATTAAAGAGTTTAATTAATTTTTCTAAGTATTATTGGAGCTTAAACCTGTGGGTCCATTAGGTCCCCTTGCTAGCCCTATACGATTGATAGTAACAAGACTTACGGAGAATTGGATGGTCCAATTAATTATGTTACGAAAGTAACTTAAATATATTTTGGGTGAAACAAATTGTAGCACGGTGTGTATGAAACTATCTAGAGGGGGGAGGGGGGGTGAATAGATTTTAAACTTATTACCCAATATTTCGTGTTAAGTCAAATTACGAAATTACCCCTAAATAGATAAAGCAATAAATCAAGTATAAAATACGGAAATTAAATAACACTTGATTTTTACGTGGAAACCCTTACGGGAAAAACCACGGGCTAGTAAGTAAGCCACACTCGAACCTCGAATCTCGAATCCACTAAATGTGTAAACGATTACAACATAATCCCGGAAATAATCACACACCTACCTAATCCCGGTATGAGTGAACCTAGTCCAATTTGCTTGCGATCTAAGCAACCTAATCCCGGAAGCTACACACAAGACTTACTTTCTCTATGAAGAGAATAAGACCCTAAGTGAATATATGAATATCCAAATGCAACATAGAGCAAGGGAAACCCTATATGCTCATCTAAGATGATTAATATGCAATTAGAACAATCCTAGATATCACAAACTAAATGACATGTCAAATAGTTTAGCTAATCAAGATTAAGCACAAAACCTAATTAGCTATCACAATACAACTTCTCAAACATACATCACACTAATCTCAAACTTGTATCCAGAATATATAAAATAACATACAAGTAATTAATTGAGATTGCTTGTTAAGAGAAACACAAAATATGTAAGATATTAGTGAAAAGCTTACCAAGCAAAGTATGATGAAGAATCCATGCAAGATGACATCTAGATGATCAAAGATGATGCTAGATGATGATTGATGATCATGAAAAAGTGTTTGAGTTAATAAAAATGAGTTCTTGGAATTTGTCTTCTCTTTGAAAAATATCCTAAGTATGAAATCTGAATATGAACTCTTGTAATTGACCTAAAGTCAAAGTGGCATATATATATGGGGCCAAAACAAAGTGAGGTCGTTTTGATAAGTTGGCCTCATATTTGCCTTGGGCGCTGTACGTAGGGCGCTTCTGTACAGCGCTTGTACAGCGCCCCTGCTCTGTTCTCACGAGAAAACAGAGGGGCGCTCTACATAGAGCGCCCTGTACAGCGCTTTGTACAGCGCCTGTACAGCGCTCGTACAGCGACTGAATTAAATCGATCAGGTCTGTACAGCGCTCAAAGGGGGCTGTTCGTACAGCGCTTCTGTAGAGCGCTTTTGGGAGCGTCTAATGCAAAAATGCAATCCTAAGTCTAAGCATGACAAGGCAATTGGATATGCAAGATGCAATCAAACTAACATGCAAAAAGAGATGTTAAAGAACATTAAAGCACACAAATAAGACACACAACATACAAGGATTAAACATATGCATGAGTTGTGAGTGTGTGCAACTATCTCTTCAAGACAAGTAAGCACATAGAGATTTACCTTCGGTGCTTATCAAGACAAGGTCTTCAAAGGGCTTCGAACAAACCTACCAACACCTAGGCTACCCTTACAAAGAACCCCAACATGTGGTTTGTCCACAAAATGAGCCAATCAACAAATGGGAACCTTACATTGGGAATTAATTAAATGATATGATTATTTAATTAATATATTATTTAATTGTTGAATTAAATATTATGAAATAATATGATTATTTAATTGATATATTAATAATTAAGAATTATTAATTGTCATATGGAGGTTTCAATTTCTAACTTTGACAAGAGCAATAAAATACTAAGTGATTATTTTTATTTACTCTAAATAGGTCAAAGGTTCAAACCATATTGAAGTAATAATTAAAAAAGGATTTAGAATCCTATTTTAACTTGGATTACTAAACCCTAGGTTTCTAGTATATAAGATATATTTATCAGGAAAAAGAAGCTATTCAGAATCTTACGAAGAATTGAGGAGTGCGGCAACAAGAGAGGAAAAGAAAAAAAAGAATTTTTTTTTTCTCTCATTAGGGTTGGTCGAATTCAGCAAAGGAAGCAAGGAGTTGTCTTCCGGTTCTCTCAAGCCTCCATTCAACTGCTCCCGAAATCATGACGTGCCCACACACACAGTTGCTAGATCGCGGGACATAGCTCAGAAGGCTTAGCGGTAAAGGATCGAAAAGAAAACGAAGGAGTGTTCTTTAAAGGTATGAAAACAAATCTCTTCCTCATATTCATGTATATACAAAAGGTCCCAATAAGATGATAAAATTTTTGAAACCTATCGTTCTTAAATCTATTGATTTTCAACCTATTTTCCGCTGCAAGACTTACAATAATATCCAAAATGCAATTAATGCTAGGCAACACTAAAAGCTTATCTAGAGATTAAATGATGACAATAAAATCAATCCTAGATATCATATTGTTGTATGTCATGCATACAACTTAGCTATATAAAATAAAGCAATCCTAGATGTAATAGCTATCACAAACAATATCAATCAATCAATGAGATAACTTAGCTAGATATTATATAAACTTGAAATCCTAGCTATCTCAAAAACAACAACTCAATCAATCAACACATAATCTCAACTTGTAGATAAATCTTAATCTAGATGCCAACAAGACATAAATGAGATTTCTTGCTAAGTAAGAACACAAAATGAATGAGGATGGTGTTCAACTTACCAAGTCATGTGTATTGAAGAAGACCCATGCATTAGCACACCCTAAATGATCCTAGATGATGCTTAGATGATGATTTATGCACATGGAAATGAGTTTAGAGAATTAAAGAAGCAATCTTGATGCTTTTTCTCTCAAGTCTCTCTCAATATCTCTTTAAGGTTCTTAATGTTCAAGAGCTTAATCAAAGAACAAGAGATAAAGATGTATTTATAGAGAGCAAAAAGGAGTTGGGTGAAAAGACAAGTTTGCCCCAGTTACGTGCCAATCGCGATTTCATTCGGCAGTCGGGGCCGTAGATTTTAACCACCGAATTGAAACTGAGAACACTAGTTTCAAACGGCGTGTACATTCGGCAATTTCATGGCCTTCGATCACAATCGTCGATTTGGACCTGAGACATACAAATCAATCAGGTCTCAAACGGCTGTTTCAATCAACGGTCGAGTCGCCGATCACAACTGTCATTTCACCAAAAGAGGTGAAACCAAAGGAGAAGACAAGAGCTTTCTCCGACGGTGATCCTCGTGCTAAACCAAGCACACCAATGTACACGTGCAGACGTTTCCGAACAATCTTCGGGAAACGAACTACAAGACACACTAACACACAACACAGTTCAACAAAGAGATGCAAATGTGAAGAGAATGCACACAATAAACAATGAACACAAATGCATGTAAGTGTGTGTGTGTGTGTGTGCAACTAGTCTCTTCAAGAGTCAAGTCAAGTGATATACCTTACGCTCTTCCTCTTGAAGTCATCGAAATACTTAGAAGCTTGTCAATGAGAACCTAAGCTACCCATTACATAGACATCCCAAAATGTGGTTTGTCAACGAAATAAGCCAATCAAAATATAAGGAATTTAATCTCTCCCTTTGGCTATTTCGTGACAAAACCACCACTCACAATTGATCCTCACAAATAACAAGAGCTAAAGGTCAACAAGAGTTTATTCTACATTACAAAGAAAAACCTAATCAAACTAAATCTTCAAGCTTTCCATCTCTTGTAGAATAAACATCCCTGCAAAACAAGATAATTACACTTTCCAAGACAAGTGTATGTGAGGTGATCAAGTGAGATAAAAACAAGCATTTGCATTAAAGAAACCAAGCAACATCATGCAAAGATGTGTAATGCAATGCTCCCCCTAAATAAGTTACTCCCCTTCAATAAGCAATCTCCCCAATCATGCAAATTAACTACTACAACTCCCTTATCACATACTACTCCCTCATTTTGTCATGAGAAAGGCAAAGGAGTATCCCACAATCAGGTCATTTTAGCAAAGAGAGATAGTAGCATACAAGACATTTGCATAGTCATATACAAGAACTTTATACAACTCAATTAAGTGGGAGAGAAGCAAGGAGATTTATTTTACAAAAATGTGCAAGAAAAGGAAGAAATGAGGGAAGATTTTTGAGAGAAAGATGCGGGTCATGAAGGATGAGTTGGAGGGCAAAGACAATGCTTTGAAAATTATGAGGGTAAAAGAATGTGATTACCTTATGAAGCTTGACAAATCCAAACAAGCAATCAAAGCCTTAACCAACAAACCAACCTTGCTCAACAACACCCATGGGTGTGGGAACCCTTTTGCAACATCAACAAAGAAAAATGTACCTAAAGGGAAGAATCAACCACAATCGAAAATGCCTTCAAGGTATGCTCCAACAAGGAAGAGGGAGAGCCGGGAAGAAAAGAATAGACAATCCTTTGTATCAAGAAACACTCACCTAAGAGGCAAATTTTCAATCCCTTCACCAACTTATTTATTTATTTATTTTTTGCTCTAGAAGTGGACACAAAAGGTCTCAATGTGATGATTACTTCAAGAGTTGCACAAGGCATAGTAACTTGACTTGGAGGAAGGTGAGGGTAGTGAAACAAGTTTGGGTTCGAAAGCATGAGGGTAATCCAATGAACAACACCTCTAGATGAGTTTAGCAAGAAGCATCCCACTTAGATAGATTTCATTTTGTACATTTTGTTTTGTCAATTGTTAAATTTAAGGATTTTGTGAAATTATCCCCTAATTTGTTTTGGATATTGGTTTATGAAAACTTATTGAACCAATGAGTTGGAAACCTTGTCCAATATGGGTTTGGAGGTTTCTTTTGGCTTGATGAGTTCTGTGTAAGTGTGCAATTGAAATGAAAGAATGCAGAATGAAGATTGACCAGTTTTCAGCATTCGGCGGTTCATTCGGTGGCCTGGCCGCCGAATGAAACCACCGATCAAAAACATAAGTTTCTGCCAACAATTTGGCGGTTATAACAGTTGGCATAAATCGACCGCCGATTAAATCAAGTCTCCAAATCACAAAATGACGGTTTTGAATCTACGGTCGGGCCACAGAATGCATCGGCCGTCGAATTGAAGAACTTATCGAAACGGCTACGTTTTGGGCCAAAAAGGGAATTCTACGGTCACATTCGGTGGCCTGGCCACCGAATGAAACCGTAGAATTTGCGATATCAGGTCTTATAAGGGCTGTCCCTTTCACGAGCCACACACAATTTTCTCACTCAAAACTCTCCAAAAATCACTCTAAAGTGCATTCTTCTCCTTCCCTTCCCTTTCAAGGCTTCAAGGTATGTTATTCTCCCTTCTAAACTTGCTTTTACAAGATTAACTCTCTCCCCCCTCTCAAAATCATATAAATTTTGCATGATAGTGTTAGCGTTAGGGTTTAGTTCAAAAATTTGGGGATTTTGTGATTAGAAGCCAAATCGATTGTAATGCATGCTTGGGTTTTGTTTGTTGGTAGTAATAAAATGCTCCTAGGATGTTAATTGATGCTTGAATATGCTCTAACTTGCAAATTTTTGTTTTGGTGCGAATTTGGACGAAATTTCTCTATTATGTGAGTGTGAATCAATTGGCAAGGATGATATTGTTGCTAGAATGCTTTGCAAATGCCGTAGATTGCCAAATTTTTGTTAGTTTGTCATGCCTATTTTGCTAGAGATGCTTGTTGTGAATAAATGTGGGCATAAACTTGGTTGGTGATGACTAAATGATTGACTAATTGCTATGTTGAGGGTGTATTGCTATGACAAAAAATGCGGGCATGTTTGGGCTTGATGTTTATGTTATGAAGTTGTCATGATTATTATTGAAAACTAAGTGTCAAGTCTGAACTGTTTTTGGATTATTTTGTGTGGTGTACATAATTTTTCGCTTCCTGAATGGCACCGAAAAAGGGCAAGGGCAAGGGCAAGGGCAAGGGCAAGGCTTCTGGCTCCCGTAGTCGAAGGATTGATGAGCATAACCTTCGTAACGGATTACATGTGGGTTGCCTCCAGAAAATTTTCACCAGAACCGTACACCATGACAGGGCCATAGATTTGAATGACGTGGGCGGAACGGATATCGTGCGTCAAGTGGAAGGAATGGGGTGGCGTCAATTTGTCACCAAACCCCGCGAAAGGGCCAATGTGAGCATTGTTCAGGAGTTCTACGCCTCAATGATCCCTAGTGAATTCTTGGAGGGGAAATCTATAAAGGTTCGAGATGTGGATGTGTTCATTCGTCCCTAGGACATAAATGAGTACTATGGGACCAATTCATATGATGACATTCCGAATGGGCTCCCGAAGGAAGGAGTCTTCAGGTTATACGGCTCTACCCTTGCCGCATCTCTCAAGAGGGAAATGGATAACAGAGGCTTGTGGGACGCAGACCATCACCTTCGCCAATCCGAGCTGGAGAGAGACTTAGCATTCTGGTCGGTTTTTGTGTCCTACTCCCTAAAGCCGACACAGTAGAGGACGACAATTGTTTTGGATATCACTCAGATTTTGTACTGCATCAAGTTCTAGTTACAGATGGATGTGGGGCGACTGACACGTTTGGCCATAGGCAGAGCTGGGAAGACGGAAAAGTTGGTTATTCCTTTTCCATGCTTGATTGCTGATCTATGCAGGCTGGCAGGGGTTCCTGAGCGACGTGGAGATGACTTGCTCACGATGGGAGATCCCTGTAACTCCAGGACCTTCAGGGATTTGACCGCACCTAAGGATGTAGAGCGTCTTCTACCATTGGGATCAAGGAAGAAAGAGGTTGAAGCAACAACAAGAGGAGGGAAGTGATGACAACAATGATGAGGAGGATCCTGGAGCAGTTCCAGCTGCCACAGACGCACCTTCAGAGCAGAGACCGGCATAGTTTGAGGCTTGGGTGACAGAGTACAATCAGTAAACGCCCCCATGGGTTGCCACCATAATCCAGGGCCAGAAGGACCAACAGGCACAGATAGTTGAGTTGATCAGAGCCCTACAGACTAGCACTTTTACAGCTTCAGAGCATCATAGCGGAGCAGGCCCCAGCTCAGTGCCCCAGGCACCCCAGCAGCAGGATGAGCAGACACCTTCAAATCATGACAGGGATGCACCCGTACATTGAGATTTGTTCATCTAGTCTACATCACTTATTTCAGTTTTAGCTTCGCACTTACTTTTAGCATTTTGGGCACTTTACATTACGTTTAGTCGGATTTTAGTTTAACTTTTTAGACTTAGTTTCGGTTTGCTTATGCATGTTTCTTATCTACTTTTGGGAATTTTATTGTGCTTCATTGGATATTTTGCACATGACTTTACGCATGACTTTTTGTTCATAAATTTTTTAGGCGCCTTCCTTGCCAGGTCCTCATTGTCAACATTGGGGACAATGTTGGATTTAGGTTTGGGGGTGTGGATGTGAATGACTTGACTTTATTTTTTATTGTAAAAATAAAAAAAATTTTGGAACAAACTTTTTGCCAAACTAGTGCAGCATAGGCCATAATTGAGCATATTTTGCTTGGTTTGATACCTTTGTCATGTGTTCATTGACAATCTAAGATTGCATGCACATCATGAGTTAGTCCCATACTTTCTTGATTTAAGTAGAGGTGGCCATTTGTGTGAGTGTGTAGGTCTATTAGTGGAGACTACCCTAAGTTCACGTGCCTTAAAAAGCGAATCCATGAGGGTTATGTTTCTTTTTTTGTATTCCTAAACACATCTCACATTTTGTTGTGCATCATTGAAGTCTCATCACATCACTTGCACCACTAGCCATAGAACAATCATCAATAGTGGATATCATGTCATTAGTTTGCAATTTCTTGTGGTTTGCCTACTTGAAGGGATGATAGGACTTTTATAGAATTCACCTAAACACTCTCATCCACCTCCTACCCGATTTGTGCTCAAGGGTCTAATAATGGTGGCCAAGCACCAAAGCCAAACACTTTCCCAAACACCAGCGAACCTAAACACAAACCATACCCAATCTTTCCGATCTTGCTTGCTCAAACGTTTGTAATATGTATGTAGAAATATTGTGTTCAAGGCTATGAAAAAAAAAAAAAAAAAGAGAATAAATAAATAAATTGAGCCTTGTATGTGTCTAAATTATGTGTTGCTCTCATTGAGTAACAAAAGTTGTTGCAAGTTGCTCAAAATGAGCTTAGTTGGAATTTTTGTAGTTTTTGAGCTCAAACTTAGCTCATTGCTCTAGAGTTGTAAGCTTGATCGAAAATTTCCACATTTTCCCGTATCCACCATTCACCACATAACACCCTAGCCCCATCACTTAGTAGGAAAAGTCAATTTGATCTTGTAGGTCTCCCACTTGAGAATGCAAACTCTCGTCATGCTCTACCACGTTCATGGTTTTTGATTCCTTTCATGAGACTTATTCACTTAAAAGAGCGTTCAATTTTTGAAATACATGTATGCGTCTTAATCTGTTCCCATTGCATAAACTCATTCGCATATGCTTGTATGAGTGTAAACCTAGGTTCTGAGAGGAAGAATAAGAGTGAATCTTGTAAGGACCTAGAGTCGAGGCGAAATATGGCCGAAGCGCTTGTGCGGGTGGTCGCCAAAGCAAGGACAATTTAGTGTGGGATTCATGACTAGCATTGCACTCATTGGATTGATTTTGGGTTCTTTCAACTTTAGCACATCTCTCATGGTATCTCATCATATTTGGCATTCGCACTCTTTTTGGTTGTTTCATAATTGTATATATCGATGGCTTTAGTACTAGTTCTTAGTTATGTTATTTTGGTTTATCGGATTTCCCTAGTTTTGTTTTTGAATTTGCTCAGGGACGAGCAAAAACTAGGTTTGGGGGTATTTGATCGAGCCATTACATATATAGAAATACACCCCTTATTTCCGATACTTATGATTGACTTTCAAGTAAATTCATGAAATTTATGGCTCGATGTTGATTGTACAGGTACTTTTTGGATTTTTGGGTTGAAGAATGAAGGAATTCAGTGATTTTGGGCTAAAAGTGGCGAAAGGAGAGCATCTGGGGGCAAAATGGTAATTTGAAAAGAAAAGAAGCAATCGACGGTTCAATTCGACGGCTTGGCCGCAGATTGAAACCGCTGTTTTCCACCAAAAGTTTAAGGTCCAAACGACAGCCAAAACTCGACCGCCGTTCCAACCGCCGATCCATTCTAGTAGCTTCGATTTCCATTCGGCGATTTCCATTTGGCGGCTTGGCCGCCGTTTGAAACCGCCGATCACACGCCACGTCAGCAGCACCGAGATTTCAACCCTATCTCATGGGACCACATATATATATATCCCCCTTTTCTCCTTCTCTCATCCATTCCCCCCACCATTCATGAAACCCTAACCTCTCTAACCCCTTCCTTACCTCCACTAACCAACATCTCACCATTAATTAATCCCACCAACATTCTTCCACCTCATCTTAGGAATTTATTGAAGAGAGAAGAGGAGATTCACCAAGGTCAAGGGAATCTCAAGCACATCAAGGAACAAGAAGACTTGTGAGGGCCATCATGGGTTTTCTCTACAACTTTGCTCTTTTTAATTATATTTCCACTATGTGTAACTAAACCCTTATATTGGGGAATTGATGAGACAACTTATGTGATGATCCTATGTATTTGAACCAGTCATGTATTTATAAAATCCTCTCTTGGTATATTCTATTTTCATTGCATTGAAGTTGCCATTTTACTTTACTAAGTTAATATTGGGGCTCAATTTAGCTTGTTTGTAAAGTGGTTCACATATGAAGGTTGTGGTTTAGAGTTAGAATGGCTTTCAACTCACTCTCCAACCTTTAGCATCCATGAAATTGAATATATGAGATTTGAATGTTTTATCTTGTAAAAGACCTGAATTTTGTTCTTGGGAATTTTGTTTGGGTAAATACTTGTAGTGGGGTTCACTTGAGTAGGAGCTTGAACATATATTCTTGCCAAGACTCATAGTAGGGCTTACTTGAGTCAAGGTTTGAATTTGCACATTAATGAGTTAAATCAATTTAAGAACAAACCTTGAGTAGGATGAAAGTGTTTAATTGGACTAGTTCATTACATTAGGAAATCTTTTAGTTGTCAACTCAATTCCCCAATATCCACCATCATATATCACACCTTTCCTTTACATTACTTGCTTTAGATTGATTAATTTCACTTGGTTTAGTTGTTAAAACAAATTCCAAACCCAAAAATGAATTTTACTTTTTCGCACGTAGTATAGATTAGTGTACATAGCTTAGTTATAGCCAAATATCCTTCCTTTCCCTGAGGAACGATCCCGCTTGCCATTATACATCTCATTCGATTTGTGTATTCCAAGTGTGGAATTTTGGTACTTGTAAAAGTCCGATCAATGTTATATCTTATCGGTGCACAATACACAAGATATATCATCAAAGTTCTTCTACACTCTAAGAAATATGGTATATGGCATCGGTATATGTCGACTTTGCTAGCTATAAGACTCATTACATAGGGTTTTTTTTTTTTTTTTTTTTTTCAGGGGGAGTATTCTTCAATTTGGACATATGTACACTGTACTTTTTTTCTCTTTATCAAGTTTTGTCCCACTGGTTTTTCCTATCGAGGTTTTTAATGAGGCAGTATTTAAGCACATCTAGTATATTTTTCATGAAGCTTGGAGGGTTTTATCAAGGTGGCATACATCCAAGAAGGAGTGTTGTGATAATATGAACTTATCACCACCTAGATAATTATCTGTTATTATCTTGTAATTTAAGAGAGATGCCACTTGTAGAGATAATCCTATGTATGGCTATATATAGGCCTATTATGTAATCATTCATGAGAATTAATAAGATTGATTGGAATGCTTTCTCCCCCTATTCTCCCTTGCTTAGACCGTCTCCAACCCATTGCACAAATTTGTTGCAACTTTGCAACAAATTGCAGCAGCTTATTTCTTTCCATCTCCATCCAATTGCACTAAATTTTACTCTAAAAAGAATATTCCTTTAAATATTCCCTTTCAACCAATCAACAAAATGAAACAATTAAAAAGAAAAGAAAAAGGAAGCAACAAAGTAGCACAGAAGAGAGAGAGTGCGCTAATTCTAGCGCAAAGAAATGGGAGAGGCAAACTGGTGCAAAGAATAGAGCTGTGATTGGAGTGCAAATATGGTTGCAAAATGGAGATAGATGCACCGGTTGGAGATGCTCTATATGTTCTTGCTTTTAGGCTTTATTTTATAACAAACTGGATATAAGTTTTGACTATGATTTTTTTTCTTTTTTTTAAGTATTACAAGTGTAAGTTCCTCATTTTTTTATTGACTTATTTCGGTGACAAACCACATTTGGGGTTATGATGTAAGGGTAGCTTAAGCACATAATTGTTGGTGATCAAGCTCAAAGGCCTTCTCAAGACCTCAAGATGATAAGCATTTCAAAGGTAAATCACTTGTGCTTAATTTCATTGAAGAGGCTTAGTTGCACACACACACTTCTCATGCATGCCTTGTCTTCTTGCATTTGTGGTTATTGCTTAATGTGTGTATTCTCTTCACAATTCACACTTGCACCTCTTTGTTGAATTTTGCTATGTGTTAGTGTGTCTTGTAATTCATTTCCTAGAGTTTGTTTGGAAACGTCCATGCATGCACGTTGGTGTGCTTGGTTTAGCGCGAGGATCGTTGTCGAAGAAAGCTCTTGTGTTTTCCTTTGGTTTCACCACAATTGGTGAAACGGCGGTTGTGATCGGTGGCCCTGACCACCAAATGAAACCGCCGTTTGATTCTAGTACGTTATGGAATGGATCTACGGTTATGATCGGCGACCAGGCCGTCGAATGAAACCGCGTTTGAGACCTGATTGATTTTCATCTCTTGGGTTCAAATCCACGGTTATGATCGGCAGTCATGACCACCAAATGGAACCGCCGTTTGAGACCTGATGCTTTCGGGTTCAAATTTGCGATTTGAGATCGACGACCTGACCGCCAATGGCGCGTTTCTAGGGGCAAACTTGTCTTTTCACCCAGCTTATTTTTGCTCTCTATAAATACACCATTATATCATTTTCTCTGATTAAGCTCTTGAACACCAAGAACCCTAAAAAGAGAAAGAGAGATATTTTAGAGAAAAAGCAACAAGTTTGTTTCTTAATTCTCCAAACTCATTTCCATGTGCATCAAATATCATCTAAGCATAATCTAGCTTCATCTAGGATATGTTTTTGCATGGGTCTTCTTCAACACACATGACGTCGTAAGTTAAACACCATCTTAATCCATTTTAGTGTTTTTACTTAACAATAAATCTCATTTATTACTTGTATGCATCTAGATTAGATTTTATATACAAGATTGAGATTTTTGTGTTGATTGATTGAGTTGTTCTATTGTGATAGCTATTGCATCTAGGATTGTTTTTAATCTTATATAGCCAAGTTTTATATGACATGTACATATGTGATATTTAGGATTGATTGACATTCTCATGCATGATTTGACAAGCATTAAATGCGTTAACCTATCATTTATGCACTTGATATTTACATAGGTTGTGTTTTCTTCATTGTGATTAAAGCTTTGTGACTAAGTAGCTTAGTACACAAGCAAGTAGGTCTAGAATCGCTATTAAAGGTCCATTGGGTAGAGTGGAAGGGTCAGTGACCAAGAATGGTTGAGGTCAACCTAGGTTGTAAACTTTCATTCAAGTAGTGGATTTGAGAACTGTGTGTGACTAGCATATTAGCCCGTGAGTTTTTCCTAATCATGAGTTTCTCACGTAAATCAATCAATGTGCAATTTATTGTTTTCCGCACATAGATTTAGTTGATTGTATTTTGCTTAGATTGGGTGTTTTATTGAATATTGACTAATCAAGAAAAATCAGTAATTAATTTGATTAAAACCTATTCACCCCCCTCTAAGTATATTTAGACACACCTTAATAGTTTCAACAAGAACTATTGTCGATCAAATAATACATGTGCTGCACGGATATCTACTCTCATAAGTGGAGAAGCTACTCTTATAACCTGGGAAGAAAACTTCGTACATATACTTATAAGATGCGTATGATGAGATTTAAACCCTACACCACTAATATTGAAGGCAAATGCACTACAAGCTCGTAAATATATGACGTGCAATTTTGGTTATGTTTTTATAAGACAACAACTATATAGAGATATTTTGGGTATTTGTTGTCGAAACACGTGGCAATATATATTTTTTCTTAACCATCCCAAAAACCGTATTTATTAAAGGGTATTTGTTGTTGAATTGCGTAGCAATGAAGAAGAAAGATTGATTAAAAAAAAAAAAAAGGGGGCGATTCTTTTCAGTTCTCGAAAGTTCTCACACATTTTTAGATTCCATTTTTGCAGAGAGAGAGAGAGATGGCACAACCCAGCAAAGAGCCATGCAAGAAAGAGGCTTGCAACATTCAAGCTTGTCTCACCAAAAACAACTTCCTCCCTCAAAGGTGCAATCTTTTTTAACATAGCATAACCTCTTAATTTATTGTTATTTTATTTTATTTTTATTTTTAAAGTAATCTATGATCGATTCGGCATTTTTAGTGATTTAGTTCATCTGGGTTTTGTTATAAATTCAATTAAGTTGATGAATTCTTTTATGAACATGTTAGAATCATTAAGCCAATGTTGAGTTTGAGAAGTCAACAGGTTCTGCAAGTTCATCTTTGATTAACCCAATATGAAATGAGACTGGATATAAGTTTTGACCATGATTTTGGTTATTTTTTATAAGACAAAAACTAGAGAGATTTGGGGTTGTGGGAATTGCCAAATTGGATATGTATAGAGAAGAGCTTATTCACCTATACATGTCGAAATTTATGATTAGTTGAATGTAGTGATGTGTTTCTTAGTTAATTGGTGAAAATATGTTAGGCAGTATTGTGGTCATGGAGTTTATGTTGTAGAGTATCTGATTTAATACTCAAAGTTTCGTTTTATAAATGAATAGAATAAGTAGGTTCCTACAAGTTAGTATCACAGTTATATTCACTAACCTATCTGCAGAGAAACTTATTGACTATGGATTATAATTGAGAATCTTTGGGACTTGGGAGCATCAGTTAGACTCAAAGAAGATAGGATTTAGTCTCTTGATTATGTTTCATGCTTCAGTTGACCAATTTAGATAGTGTTTTGTTGTTCCATTGCCTCACTTTGCCTTTTGCCATGGTTGTTGAAAGTGAATGCTAAAGTTTCTTATTTCTGTTGGGGTAAATTTTCATTGTAGCTACTATCAACCAATGGTTCCGTGAACTATCCTAGACCATGTAATATATGGTTTCAATTATGCATCATACTCCATGGTTGTTTCAAAATCAAACTATCATGTGTCAACCTAACCCTTAAAAGCGTTGTGGCTTTGTTAGCCTGATGTATGCCACATCATCTTTCTCTAAATTTAGTCTTTTCACATTAATAAGTGACTATATTCTTTGTTAAGGAACATACTGTGGGGCATCATTTTTGATGGAGTTGCTCTGTCATACTTGTAGGTTCATTTTTATTGATGATTTTTCTAAAATATGCAAGTGAATGAGAAGATTTAAGATAAGTCAGGTTAGTAAAAAGAACCCAATCCTTTTCGTTGGGAGTGTATGGAAGGTTTTCACAGATGCTTGGGGGACATTGAAACTGAATGATATGCAATCTATTATGTAATAAAGCATTAACCATTCACCTGCTAGTATTCCCGAGAACTATTCCAGGAGTCATGATGTCCTAAATTTCCCTGTGCTGTAGTTGTCGTGTGACAGCCAACCATAATATTGTTTTCTATTCAGTTCTTGCAAGAGATTCGGTGAATTGGAGATGGACTCTCGTTCCACACTTGCATTGTTGTGTAAAATCATGGTGTTAATTCATAACTTATTATATCTGGAGCTTAATCATTTTGAAAATCTTATGACCACTTATGTGAGCTTGGAAGTGTGATATTTGAAATTGGTCGCTCCTTTTGTTCTTGTCTATCAATTCCAGTTGTCTCTTTCTAGTTACATGTTCTGTTAAACTGGCATGCACGAGAAGCAACATCTTTCATTTGGTGTAATTTTACATAATTGAAACTTGAAAGGTGTATTTGTTTCCTTATACCAGATTCGTTGTATGAAAATCTAGCTAAATCAATGTCGGTTTGTGTTATACAGCTGTTAATTCAATTTCCAGCTGTTCTGAGGCCACAGATTTGTAATAATTTGTTCTCCTGTGTTGTACGTGTTTTAAACTGATGTTTTTAAATGTTGCAGGTGCCAAAAAGTCATTGAGTTGCTGCAGTCTTGCTGTGAGAAATGCAATTACAACTCAACACATTGTGCTTCAGTCTCTGGCCTTCTTAAAAATATAAGCAAGTGAGAGCCCAGACGCTGTTTTCATATAATCATATTGAAGACAAGGTTTTGAGTTTTCGTTTCTCCGATGTTATGGAGGTGGAATACATAACCAAAAACCATTGGAAGCCGATACACCATAGAAATGCAGTGATCGGTAAAGAGAAGTAAAATTGATTTTTGGGCTCAAATATACTATTTGTAAGAAAGAAATGATGGAGCTTACTATCATGTTGCTAAGATACTAGAATGCCACCGAATTTCAATTTCATGGTTCTATTGTGATCAAAATAATAATAAATATAAAAAAATACATCTTTATTTCTAGCACTTGTTCTTTTCTTGATGTTAATTTGATTCATATGAGAACTTAATAAGGGCCCCTTTATTTGTTCCTTTATCGAAAATAGAAATCGCCGTTGCGTCATTATTTTTACATGGCCTGGAGAAATGAAAAGAAAAGAGGACATTGTGTTTGCTCGAGAAAGAGAAGAGATCTGATAACGTCTGCCTGATGATTCTGTTTACAACTTTGGTAAGAAATCCATTGAATTCTCGCCAAAAAGGAGCAAATGATACATACACCTTATACAAATGATACAACCATGTATAACCAACGGTGCTCAAAATTACAATGGCCAATCCCTTCTTTAAATGGACCAGGGAGAAGCCGTATACTAGTCTCGTTCTGGAAAAAAAAGAATAATATATAACCCACCACCTTTTCCCCAAAGAAAAAAGAATATAATGTGAAAAAGTTGGAGCATATAGAATGCAACTTGATGTCAAGAAATTCCTCCCCAAAGTATGATTTTTGTATGGACGACAGAGAATCAAAGATGAGCCATAGAATAAACACATCAAGGTGATCTAGGTGATCTCAATGACTCCTGGCGCTTAAGAGGGATTCCTTCTGAAGCCAAGTCATCGTCATCTCCATGCTTGGGTAATCGTGTGGACAAAGACGTTGTACAGCATGTACCTGAGATGACCACATAGATAACATAATTCCAAATGTATAAATAGAAAGTTCACGAGAATCATAACGAGAGCATGCATACCATCACCCATGTCTTTGGTTTTGTGAAGAAGAAAAGTTCCTGAAAGGATTGTCACGAACCCACACATTTCTGTAACAATCTGAGTTGGATTCTGCCTATCCCAATCCTGATGAAAGAAGATTAATCTTCAACCATGTAAATCAAGTTCAATCATGAGATTCCCACATAGTAGGTAAACCATGTACACAGACAAATAAGGGAACTCAATTAATAGGAATTAGGAGCATAGAAGCCAATCAGTTTAGATGAGTTAAAAGAGTGAAGAAGTTCAGATGATGTTTCTAGTGTAGCTTAAATTTTGAGGTTTCAAATTCAAACAGAAGCCAGCAGCCAAAGCCAGCATCTCTTTGAATAACAGATCTTTTCATGCCAACTTTTCTAACATGATAAATCGATCATAATGCAAGAAAGGGAAGGGTGCCATCACACTACTATCAGTTGGGGTGAAGAATTTACCTTAAACATAATCACACTAGCCAAAATGGTTAGTGATGTGAACATAACATAGTATATGGGAGATACAACTGCTGTATTAAAAGTATCAAGTGCCTGCATCAAGAAAATTGAAAGAGAATAAATAAATTAAGATCAAGGGAAACTATATAAAAATGATAAGAACAAAAGCAAACAATTAGCATGCAGATCCTGAGGGATTAGTGTACGGGTAAATTAGATCTAAGAGTATGTCACATGCTTGGATACCATATCACAACCAAATAGTCGATAGCAGCACAATGGTTTCAATGAATAATCAATAACCAAGTAGCCAAAGAACTTTGTCATCATAACAAAAATGAACATAACTAAAGCTTATTGCTTCCATACCACATTAATCTACATTAGGAAGCAAGAGGGACCTACTCATTACTGTCAGATAAAAAACATCAAAACCTTTGTAGTCCATCTTTTGGCATCACCACATATGATGTCAATCCATGGCATCTGGTGACAGATGTAACACACATACACTGTTCATGTATTACATCAACAAGCACAGACAGATTAACATTGAAGAAGACAAGAAACATTTGAGCTATTATACAGTAATCAACTGGTCCTTTTAACAACATGAACCTTTATGCTCTGAGTTAACAGGGAGAAAACAATCACAGCACAGCATGTCGTGGCTCTAAGGGATGAATGAATGATCCATGACCATTGAGTAACCCCTTCCAAAATCCCTCTTAAGTTCTTTTGGAAAATCAAGCAAAGCCCCAGTAAGTCTAGGAAAACTAGATAAATGATACATCAGTTGCTCAAGACTCCATCCATCGTTGAAAGCCATACCCTGAGGAGATGTGAACGAAGACCAAGTGTACACGATTGCACCACTTCCTCACAAATCAACATATTCACTTCTTAACGAAGAGAACACAATCACATCACACTTAGACAATATGCTCAATTGTTAATAACCTGCCGGTGTGAAAAAAGTTTGTGACACTGAAATCGACCTACGATAGGTAAGATAAAATCGGAAATACCCTTCCTTTATCTCATACTACTCTTTCGATACATAATCTGATATTTTGAAAAACAATAAAAAATTTGCATATCGAATTTGAAGTGCCATGCTAATATTACTTAATATTAATAATTCATATGGCGAAGGCATAGTCTTCTTTTTTCTCTTAAATAAAAAACCTATTGGCGCCAAGCGCGAGGGAATGCTAGACGTTTGGTAATTGCTCCTCCGACCAGGATAAAAGATTCCATTGAGGCGGCTAATCCCATGCAAATTGTCTGTATATCTGGTCGCACAATATGCATAGTATCATAAATGGCTATTCCAGTATTACCCATCCGCCGAGAGAGTTTATAAGCAAATACAGAATTCCAAACTGAGATGCCTCTTAAAGGCATTATGAAATCCATGTAATTTACAAGTTACGCGGTAGCATCTATGGCCTAGCTAATCACTAAATTGCTTGATTTCATGGAACCCATGTTATCCAATGTGAAAGATTAAATTTCTGACCAATGCAAATGCAGAGTTCTCAGACAAATATAACCACAAGTAGGAATTTTTTCTGGGCATAAATTCAAAATATCCCTCAAATTAGCCAAAAAAAAAATGGTTTTTGGACAAACATGCTCCCAAGCTTTAGTAACCCACACCATCTCAATGTGTAAACAAAAATAACTTAGGGCACGTCTGTTATCATTTTTCAAATAGCTTTTTCTGAAATCATTTAGGAAACAGAAAACAATGTATTTACCTATTTTTAGAATTTGAAAATGCGTCGGTATCATTTGCATCAAACAGTATTCTAAAAATGAAAATAATGAAAACATGTCCTGTAGAGATACTTGAAAATGAAAAAGATATTATTATTATTATTTACTCTATTAAACTTTTACTATTAGTTGTATTGTTTTTAAAAAAAAAAAAAAAAACATTTATTTTCATATTTAGAGGTCAATTTTTAATGGAGCAACCTTGTGGCAGTTTGAAGACTTAATCCAACAATACTTGGAGAGCCTCCAGACAAGGGCATCGCCTTCTTCAAGTGGGTGTGGTTTGTTACAACCCCAAATGTGAGCATGGGATGTTGCCTATGCAAAGGGCTTGGTGTGGGTGTCATCAAGCCAAACCAAGGTATGTTGGGTGGGCATAACCTTGGGACAGAATGTGCTGTGTTAGCTTGGGTGGGCTAACAGTGTGCAACAAGTCAACAACAAGGATGATTGTGCTTCAATGGTTTGGCTTGTGGCTTGGCAGTGTGCAGTGATGCAAGCAAGGCATCATGCTTGTGTGCTTGTGTGCTTGTGTGTTGGGCGTTGGTTGCCTTGTGCTATGCAATGAGGCTGTTTGTAGGCAGTGTGTGCAGCAAACTGTGCAATGAGCTATGAGCTATATTATGCACGTGAATGAGGTGTGCAATTGTGCACACATGCACTTGAAATCTAAAATTAGTTTTATCTTAAACAAAACTATGAGGATGTGTAGTTCCGATATATCAGCATGACAAATATATGGTAAAAATATATGAAAATATAAATTTTATTTTTCGATTAATAAATTAAATCAGCATAATTTAATTTAATTTAATTTTTGGTGTCCTCTTTTATTAAAGTAAATAAGATAATACGAACTTTAATATTAGTAAACTATGATGAGCAGAGAAAGTAGTGAAATGACAGCACCTTGTTATTGTTACAGCTCTCTTTAATGGAATCTGAGCAAAACAAAAAGTGGAAAAACTACTTTCTCATGTTTTCAACTTTTCCATTATCAAAGTTTAAAACACGGAAAATAGAAAATTTGTTTTCCAAGATATTTAAATGTATAACATCCAAGAAAAAAAAGGCACCGGATAGGGAAAGGAACTTGTACTTTTAATTTTCAGAGAGAGAAAGTGGGGAGGGAAAAAATGTAGAGAGAGAAACACGAAACCTAGAGATAGAAATCAAAAATTATATTTAACTTTTGACTTTTTTGGCTTTAAATGATGATTTTGTGTGATAATAGATGCTTAACATGTTGGATTCACATGTTCATTGAATGATTTACTTGATTTGGTCGATTTCGTGTTTCCAGCAACATTACATGCTAACTTTCATATATTAACATGTAAAGTTTGTTCTCAAAGTGTAATGTTTTTTTTTTTTTTTTTCTTAGAGGGTAATCTTCTTTGTTTTCAGCGTGTAATGTTTTATTGGTTAACAGTGTATAATGTTTTTTCTGTTTTCAAAATGTAATATTTAGTTTGTTCTCACTTCTCAGCGTGCTATGGTCATTTTCGGTGTGTAATGTTTTAGTTTGTTTTGGGCATAATGTTGTACTTTCGAAAGACTTTTGAGGGGGCAAACGACATCAAATTTGCACCCATTATATGTCGTTGGAAACGACAAAGTTTTATCAATGTTTATATCTTAATAACGCTTATTAAGATAAGTTAAAACATAAGTTGTGGGTATTTTTGTCAAGTCAGTGGCTAAAGTTGACAAAAAATATATATTAGGATTGGATAAATTTAAATTGTACACTAATTTGAGGGCTAAATAAGGGAATCTCCTATTTCTTTTTCTTGAATCTTACACTCCACATTAGCATCTCTTCAACTTGTTTTGTATCTAAAATTATAAACAAGGATTTTTGTTTTTGACCTCAAGCTCACTTCCAAGATTATATGGAAAAAAAAAAAGGTCACCACCAATATCTAGCTTAATTTAACAAAGGAACCGTTATGAATCAACCAAGAGAGACGTGTTAACATTGACAAGGGCATAGCTTGTTAAGGAGAACATCCTATTTTATGATAACATGTCATTGCCAACAGAACAAGTTGGAGAATGCAAATAAACTTGTTCAGGAGAATATACTGTTTTAGTGTTTTATGATAACATGTTACTGCCAATAGAACAAGTAGAATGCGACAGATTTGCTTTACCCCCCAGGTTTCAAAAGCACAACTCCAGACATGGTCAATAATTGTGGCAACATATAAAATATAATGTAATACAGTACAGGTAAGGTCCCTGAGCTTGTACATCAGAGGATTAAACCCTTTCATATCTACCCATGTTCTATGATAACATCTTAGTGCCAATAGAACAAGCTAGAGAATGCAATGGATACACTTAAACCCTCTTGACTTCAAACACAACTCTAGCACTTCGGTATCCAAAATTTTCTAAAATGGACAATTGTGGAAAATACTTCACATAAAAATATAATACCTATGTTAATGATTAATGAATATTAAACATAATTAAGAATAGAGAACAAACCACCGTTACCTTGTTCAAATAATTCATTTGGGTAAGCACGCAAGTAATTACAACTAAAGTGAAGGCCCATGTTTGTGGATATATTAGCTGATTTGTCCCCGAAAGTGTTAACTTCATAGCAATTCCAAGTGCTTTAACGCTCATAACCTGTCAAAAAACATTGAGATTAATAGATTATAGATTACAAACACTAGAAAGGAAATGAAATGCAATAGAGAAAAAAGAAAACAGCACAATTACAAAGTATCAACAACCAAATACTGTTACATACCGACAAAGAACCTACAAGAGAACAAACTCCAATATAAACCATAATGTGAGTCTGGCCATATTCTGGGATGACGTGGAATATAAGGATAAATGCAATTGTCATGACCAAAGCTGCATAAAAGAGAAAAGCTGGAAAATGGAAGGGAAAATGGTCATAAATTCATTGCAATTTAACCAGTAAAGGGAGAAATGGATGAACAAACAAACATATGAAGGCAAATTAAGTACCTGGCTCTGTAGCAAGCTCCCAAACTTCTATCACAGATCCAATCTCACGTTCTTGAGGAGCATGTAGCACAATTGTTGTGGAGCCCACAACACAAAGAACACAACCAAGAATTCCAAAAATATGCAGTTTCTCTCGTAGAATGATATGAGCAAGCGCAGCACTGCAAGACAACATCATTGTCAGTACCCAACGCCAGAAAATCAGAGTTAAATGTAGAGTGACTTTATCTCATGCCTGATAATAATGCTGAGTGCACCCAGCGGTGTGACCAATATAGCTGGTGCAAACGCGTAAGCCGCAAAGTTAGCAATTTCCCCAACAATCACTGTAAAATTAGGAATTTTTTTATCAGAATTTGCATAGTTAACTACAACCATAAACTGCAAACAACTCAAATAAATAGGTAAATATTACTGGCTTCTGCAGTTAGTTTTAACAATTAAAATGCAGATAAGAGATATCAAATGGGGTATCAATTATTAATATCAAGTGAGAATCCATAATAGGGATTCACAGTTGTCTAATCTTCTCACACAGTCACACTAAAAGTTATCCAGAAGAACCATAGGGAGGGAAAGAAAAAAGAGAAGAATAGAAAAAAATTTACAACTGTTGACAAGCTTCCATCATTTAAACTAATTAATACTCTATTGAAGAGAAAATATAATAATATGACTAGGTGAAGTTAACTGAATAAGAGAATTGTATTAAACTCACTTGTTATCATGCCTACCCACCATAGTGGCTCATACAAGTAAGAATATCCCCCAACGCCTGTCAAACAATCAAAATATTCAATACAGAAACTTTGCTAGAGATAGAAACCAATCATGATAACAGCTCAAGAAAATTAATACACTTTATTTGAGCACAATTACATCATTCATAGTAAAAACTAAAAACATGTATTTATCACAGATACAAGAAATAAAAGAAGTGAGTAAAACTGAAAAACCAAAAATCATCTAAGTGAATTCTTAACATGGGTTGCATAGGAGCACCATAAATTTCTACATTTTCATTTCTAGAAGGCAAGTATACTTCTTTTATAGTAATATCCACTATTTGTTCAATAAGACAAAGAACAGAGATGTAATATACACTATTTGTTTAAAAGATTTCTTTTCATCCATTCTTCCGCACCCGTGACACAACAATATTCAAATCAATCAAAAGTCAGCTCTGAAAACTTCTGATAGGCATATACATTTAAGTTTTCTCTTGCCACCGAGAATGACAAAGACACAATTGCATATCATCAAGATGTCATTTTATTTTCAGTATGTACTATTTCTTTTCTACATGAACAGTATTATTAAGCAAATTTTCCAAGTTTAAACTCCCAATAAATGCAATTTTACTACGTCAACTGCTCGTCTATTATACCTGATACATATCAAAACACAAGCTGAAGTTTAACAGCTATCGGAGCACAAAACTTCAAAGAATCACTCAATCATCCCTCATCCGACCTTTCCAAATCATTTCAGTATATATTACACATTGAACAAATTTTGATCTGGGTTTCTAGCAGTTGTAAAGTTTTCCTCAAAAACCCAAAATCCTTTTGCAATTATATAACATATAAGATCAATAATTAAAATAAAATAAAAAAACAGCCACAAACCACTACCAAATACAAAGACACAATGAGCAAAATGACCAGTTAACAGAAAGAAACAAACAGTCAAAATAAATTAATATATTATTACGTATTTAGTAACTAACTGTCTAACTACAAATAAATGAGCATTTAAACACCAAATCCAATCAATCAAACTACACACATATGTTCATTTGTCACACAACAAAAATAAAATTAGAGAAAAATAAAAATCCCCAGAAAGTTTTGTTGGGATTATAATAGGATATCAAACTTGTTGGGCCTACGTCCACGAATCAAAATCCGAAAAATGGTTACATCTAACAAGATACCTGCTCTAACACCAGAAGCTCCAGCTTTTTTCAAGCCCTTCTTTTTGACAATGAAACTGGCCCCAATAAAGATGCTAGAAGACAGAGCCAAGACCAAACCCTTGATGTTGTCAGACGACATGCCATCTCTCCAGCTCTGCCCACTCGAAGACACCATTGTTTGATTTGTTTTGTTTTGTTCTACCAAATTACTCTATCTAAATTCTAATCAACATTACTCAGTCCCCAACTCAGACTGAGTTCACCGCAACGACGAGTCAACCGATCCAGCGTCCCAGAACCAGCAGCATATCAACGATTGCAGCGTTTCTGTGAGATTTCTCTATCTGGGTTTGCGAGTTCTTGAGTCGGGTTTAAGTCGGATTCGAGTTACTAGAAGTGGGTCACGGATCTTGAAACAAGGTGATTCGATTTGTTTGAAGTGGGTTGAGTTGGACTCGGGAGAGTGAGTTGCAGAGAAGAGCGAGTGGATCTCGTAGATTTTTCTTCGTTTTTTCAATTTTCAACAAATGTAGAAAGACTCGAAGAAGATTTGTGCCGTGTCGGCGAGTGGACACAATAGAGAGAGAGAGAGAGAGAGAGAGTATTCGGTGGAAACAGCTGTGAGATTTCTTGGATTGGAAGAGAGAGAGAGTGCGTGTTTGGATTTTGAGTTGGTTTTACCAAAAAATGACTCTTCTCCGACTCAGCGTTGATGGACTGCTACACTTTATCTTTTTATTCTTTGGGTCTTAATTTTTTCTTTATTTCTTGTCTTTTTAAAAAAAAAATAAACAAATAAAATATTTGTAGAAAAATTACTAAGATTTGAAGACTTCAGCGATTTTAATTTTAATAAAAATTGCATTTGTTCGCCTACAATTTCATTGAAAAATTTAGGAATCCCTAAAACTTGTGTGTTTTTAAAGGACTAAAACTTGTGCTAATCACGGTAAAATCTACGTTAAGATCATAAGTTAGTATTCAAATTTCATATAGCATCGTCCAATGTGGTTCAATAGTAAAAGCAATAATTAAGTCTGACAGTGTTCTACCCTCAAGTCACCGTCATTGTAAATGATATATCAAAAATATATATATATTTGAATTTCATATGTGAACACATTTAGTTCATATGTTAGTATTCAAATTCATATATGATTGTGTAAACTTCACTTAGTACGTCATATTAAATTTAGGATTTAACCTTACTTTTCCGGTACAATTTTTTTAACAAAATTTGAACATTCTAATCTTTTACTTGGCACATCATGCTAATTACTATCTATCCACTTATCTAGATTATGTATATTTTTGAAGTTTTTGTCATTTATAGGATTCGAATGGTTAACTTGGGAATCATTTACCCAAACCTCAAACCCGTCCATCTACCGGTTGGCTTCATATTTTAATTAACATATAGCAAATAGCAATAGGTATTTATTATTCAACTTCACAATTTCATATTACGTTCATATTTTAATAATATGTGTACAATATGAAATCTGTTTTGGCAATTTTTATATGTTAAATTCACACTTTGGAAAATATCGAGCATTTAATTAATGATCTTGTTTAAGAAATTAACTTAGTTCCTATTTGAACTATTAAATTAGATTTTTTTTTTTTTAGGTAATTATTAAGTTAGTTAAGTATATCAAATTATCTAATACATATAATTGGGCTCTTTGAGAATTAAAAGTTTGGGATAATACATTTATTATTTGAAATAGAAAAATAGTTTACTCTACATAATTATTTGCATTAGTGTTTTTTTTTTTTTTTTTTTTTTTAAAGAGATAAAGTATCTATGTCTTTTTTTTTTAAATTAAAAAAAAAGAAAAAAAAAAAGTAAATTATCTATATATAATTATATATGAATCGTTGATTCATTTACTTGATAGATGTCACAAAATACGCTGAGATCAGCAAAAAAATCAACTGATCAGAAAATCTTAATTCATATATAAATACACATCGAAATCATTTAGATTGATTTCATTGTCATTTTGGCTCATGTGAAGATTAGATAAAACGATTAGGTAGCGCATATTGTTTTTGCTTATGTTGGCCACACGTTTGGATCTCTAATTTTATCAATTATTAAAAGAATCCACATCTATGGTGTGAAGTGATGACACTCTCCGCAAGAGAGTTTTTGGCATATTAACTAGGGATATTATTATTTTTTCCCCCTCACTTATGAGGTATTGGTCATTTTACACCCTCTAGTTTGAATAATGGTCAAAATCCACCCTTTAATTTCGGTTAATAGTTAAAATACACCCTACCGTTACTACCATTAAAAATTTTATTTTTCTATTAAGTCAGTAAGGGTATAATAGTAAATGAAGTGGTAAAATTAATAAAGATTATTAAATTAAATAATAATAAAAAACAATTAATAATCTCTCTAACACACATTCAACCCCACCATTATCTCCACCCAATCATCGTCCCTGCCACTCACCACCGACTCCACGCCTCTCCCTCTTTCTCTCTTAAAAAATTAAAAAACAAAATTAAATCAATCTTATTCTCTCTCTCTCTCTCTCTCTCTCTCTCTCTCTCTCTCTCTCTCTCTCTCTCTCTCTCTCTCACACACACACACACATACACAAACACACACACACACAAAAACAGTTAATCATCGTCCCCACCGCCATCGTTTCCATCCATTATTTGTCTACATCTCTTCTCTCTCTCTTACCAACACACCAATGTTGTGGGTATGCTGGTGTGTTGGTTCTAGTAGGGTGTGGGTATGGGTGTAAGTGTCGATGTGGAGCGTCGATGGTGGTGATTTCAGATGGGGGTGGACTGGATGGTGGTCTTTTTGGTGTAGGGTTGGGTAGGTTCAATTATAGATCTGGGTTAGGTCTGGAATATGAAGATATTGAATATATTTTTTCAATTCCAGATATTGACTGGAATTTGTGGCGATTTTTGTTGAGAGTGTTATGATTTCTAGGTTTTATTTTTATTTTTAAATTAATGATTTGGGTTTTGTTATTGAAAGGTCTTAGATATCAAATTTCTAATATATATTTTTCTTAAACAATATATCAAGCAGTGATTTTTGTTTGGATTTGGTGAGTTTTTTGTGGCAATTTGTTGGGATCTCCACGGGTTTTTTTTTTTTTTTTTCTAGTGGTATGGGTTCTGGTCTTCTAATGATGGTGGCGGTCTGGGTGTGATGGCGGCGGTCTGGGTGTGATGGTGATTACTGATGATGAAGGGACATGGGTTATGGATGATAGTGTTTTTGGGTTTTGATGATGGTGTTTCTAGGTTTGGATGATGATGGTGTTGATGCTAGAGATTAAAGCTGAAGATTGGAGCTGGAGATGAACTTGATTTTTAAAAATAAAAAAAAATTAATAGAAGGGTAAAATAGTAACTTGACCCAAAGTGTTAATGGACCTTAACAGAAGGGGGAAAATGACCAAAACCGAAACATGAGGGTGCAAAATGACTAATACCTTAAAAGTCAGGGTGGAAAATAATAATATCCCTATTAAATATGTGTACATCTAGTGGTGAGGTGGCCATGGTTTCAGTTAAACCATCAGTTTCGTTCGGTTTTAAACCGTACAATTAAAACCGAAACCGAAACCGTGACCAAACCAGTAGTTATGAAATTCCCTTAAACAATTATAATGTAAATATACCTAGAGGGGGGGGGGGGGGGGGGGGGGGGGGGGGATGTGAATATGTATAGGCCCAAATTCTTCCAAACTTATTTTTCACGGAACAGTGATGTGCACACTTAATGTGTCTAACAAATGGATTGTTTTAATCAACACAATTTAGAATACAATTCACAAGTGATACAATCAATGAAAGATATGGAAGTAATGAAAAGTAAAACGAAACTTGACACAAGTGTTTTTACGTGGTAAAACCTCCTAAGAGGAAACATCCACATGTTGAATCCACAACCACCGGTAAGCAATTCACTATGTCAAAAAGGAGATACACACTCAAGGCAATCAACACATGATATACTCCCCAAGCTATCAACTCCTAGTTTACCCTCGGACCTAGTGAAAACACCTTGCCACAAGCTTTCTAACTGAGACAAATCGCTTGCCTCTAGAAAGCCACTTTCTAATAGAGACTATCTTAAAGTCTCTAAGAAGATTTCCTTACTCGGTCTTACTTGAAGCATAGCTCCTTGCCAAGTCTTCCTTGCTTAGTTATTCCAAGCCCCTTGCTCTTAACTAAGACTTTCTTGCGTGGATTTACCTAGAGCCTCACACTCCTCACCAAGACTTCTTGCTCGGACTTACTAGAGTCTCACACTCTTTGCCAAGTCTTCCTTTGCTCTATGTTGAAGAATCACTCAACAACAAGAGACTTCACACCTTTTGCAAGGCAAATGATCTAGGTGATGCAAATTATGCAAACACAATCAAATAGAGAAAGTTAATCACACAAACTCTATGAACATGCAAGAGATAACTAAAATATGCTTTCAACACTCAATCACAAAGTTATCTAGAAATCCAAGCATGTGAATCAATAAGAACTAGATTATAATATTCAATAAGAACTAGATTAGAATATTCAATATTGCAATCAAAAATC
The DNA here is from genome assembly GCA_030490815.1 of Acer saccharum. Classification (NCBI taxonomy): domain Eukaryota; kingdom Viridiplantae; phylum Streptophyta; class Magnoliopsida; order Sapindales; family Sapindaceae; genus Acer; species Acer saccharum. The sequence continues at coordinate 11,838,632 of CM059874.1, forward strand.
CTAGTTCTTAGATCATGAAATCAAAACCTAGAAATCAACAATCAAGCTCATCACAAAACATTTCTAAAATCAATTTCATGTGAATCAAGTTAAGCTTTGAAATATGTTCAATCAAAATCATAAAAAGCTATAACTTGAAAATCATTCAAACAAGTCTAAAATAGGAATCAAACTCATTCTAAACATTTTTCATCAATGAAGTAATAAGAATCATCAAGTTGATCATAAGAAAAATGCAAAGAAGATGATTACCGATAGAAAAGAAGAAACTTGAACTGAGATCAGATCATCACGAGAAATCTGGACATCTTTTTGTTGGGATTTATACCCTAAATCTTGTAATATGTAAATGTTATAAATTCAATAATAAAAGAAGTAGTTATTTCATTCAAATATATTAATTCATACACTTATATTATATATTCAAACATCCAAGATTGCTAATGTAATCTCAAACTGAGTATATGAATGTCATATACAGAGGAATTTAGTTTGAGACATGCAATCTAAATAGTCCGTAGAAAGCAAATAAAGCTGGGTACTTTATTTGTGGTTAATCTACAGCTACGGTCTATTCCATATTGTACGGTGGTCTTATCCTAGACTACTCATATGGTGTTATGAAAATAGAGAAACCTTATATGATGTGATCATATAGGACTGAGCCACAATCTATATGAACCTGTCACTAAGATCCGTTAGTTGAAAAGATTAATATATATCGACTAATGATGGCTATATATGGGTAATCTAAATCATGAGTGTCTTACTGACTCCTTTAGATTAGATCTTGGTTTTTGATTTACCATGGGTGACATCAGAATATCATTCTCGGTCAACATCTCCGTATCTTGGAATCACGGTTTGGCTTGTGGCTGGGAAGGTATGTACGCAATAGTGGAATCCACTCCTTCTTGTGAGAAGTAGATAAGTAGTTCTCTTAAGGGTTGATTCCGGGCTTGAACGATTAAGAGCGACTTCCTTCTTCCGTAAAGGAATGAAGGATATAATCATTCAAGAGAATCAATGGTACTTAAAGGAAAATATATAAATAAAGAGAGGTATAACTGATGTGTAAAATCGTGTTATAAAAACCTAACTCGCAAGTGCACGAATCGTGAGATAAGTACAGCGACAAGTAGGGATCGTTCCCACGAGGAAAAGTGATTTACCAATTAAACTAGTTCTAATTCAAGTTAAGCAATTAACAGTATCCAAGAGAGATTGTTTGATTGATTGATTGATTGATTGATTGAGTATCGATTAACTAAATTAAACTAAGAAAACAATTAAAAAGAATATGTGAATGTGATCAAGAGGTAAGAGGATTAGGTCATCAATGCTCCCCAACTATGTCTACTCAATGCTTCGAATTGACTTTTGATAAAAGATGTAACTCAAGTTAAGGGTTCGTTCTTATTTTATTTATGATTATTACCGTATGATCCTGGGATGAATCAAGTGTTCTCAATTGCAATTCAATTTAACTCAAAAACTTGAGATATGAATCACAACCAAAAACCCATTAAGCACAAGAACAAGTGAACCAAAATTGCGTCCCAAAAACTTAGGGTTGCTAATTTTATTCATTCAATTAAATATTAGCACTCAATTATAATTTAATTTAACTCAAAAACTTGAGATATAAATCACAATCAAAACCCTAAATTCCTACCTAGCATAAAACTATGCATCAACAAGAATAAAGAATTAAGTTATAGGATGAATTGAATGAATCACAACCTGAATTAATGGAAATTTAGTCAATTCTAACAAAGAGTATTCATAGAGGTTCACATTGACTCCCTAGTATGGAGTTAGTTACACATATTAGAAACAAAAAAACAAGAGGGAGAAAAGATAAAACCCATTGAAAAGCTTCAACAAATTCTTCAAATCCTCGATGAACTCCTTCGTCTTCGAATCTTCTATGAGTAAGGTGAATGATGGTGATGGGGGACGGCCCCCTTGGTGGCTTAGGACCTCCCTTGGCTGGCTCTCCAGCTGTCTCTATCTATCCTCCCCCGAAATTAGGCTTACAAGGGGTTTAAATAGGTGTAGATGCAAGGCCATGACCTAAAACAACAAGGAAATCTATTCCTTTTGAGAATACAAGCCTATTTGGAATTCTATTTCTTTCCTAATCCATCCAAATTGATTACTTATTGAAGGAAGATAAGGATTAGATGTCTACTTGCTTCCCAAGACTCCCACACATGTCCAAGAAGGTAATATTTCTCGTTCCGACAACTTGCGAAACAAATCCCGAAAGCATTTGCGGATTTTATGGCTGACTGATCTAACCTTCGGGTACTTAAACGGGTATAACTTCTTCTAGAAAATTCGGATTGACAAGATGTAAATTGGATTGGAAACTAGACTTCCGGGGCTTCAAATCCATAGGTAGTAGGACACACAGTTCAATCGGAGCTGAGAGATATGGGCCCCACAATATTGATGATCTGCAATGTGACGGGCTACCGCTGCGAGAGCCAGAGCGGTTTTGGCAGCGGTTTACACTGTTTTGCACCGCTTTCATGCCGCTGTGTGGAAATTGACAGCGGTCTTTCATGATGGTTGATGGCCATTTGCATAAAAGTCCCTCAAATCTACCAAAATCACCTTTTTTCTCTGAAATACTTCAAACATATCACTTGAATCCAACAACCTAAAAAATGCTCAAACACACAAATTAAATCCTAAAAAGACTCGAGAAATAAGCAATTGATTGGAGGAATGAGGATCAAAAACATATACAATAAATGACCGATCAAATACCCCCAAACCTATCTTTTGCTAGTCCTCGAGCAAAACTAAAATAAAAACAAAACCTAAAAACTAAACTAAAAATAAAACAAAAATACAAACTAAGCCACTTTCGTAGGGAACACGATAGCATTGAGCATATGCTACAAGCCTTTAAACCTCTAGGTGTCCCTAGTAGGAGGAGTTTTGACTCCTGAGGGTTTACAGCTATGCTACCCACAAACATATTTCTGCGAAGAACCAAATAATCAAGATGCAAACTCACATGTACCATTCAAAGCCAATGCATGCTAGAGCCAATAAGTAAAGACTAAAATTAAGTCACAAAACTGAATGCATTGCTAGTTTGAATGAAAAGCCCATGCTCAAGATATTCTAGCTTCAAAGACGCATCGTCAAACACCATAGATATAATTCGCCTTGACTCTAATTCTTACAAGATATCGCTCATATTTTCACATAGAACCTAGGCAAATACACTCATCAAGCATATGCGAATGGAATTTATGCACAAGAAATTTCAAGTTATTATCGCATATGAATATATCATTGAAAGAACGCTTGATTTGTATGCAAAAGATCTCATGAAAACAATCAAACATGAAGAACAAGATAGAGCACATGTTTACCTTACTCTTGAGCTAGCATCCCCAAAAGATCAATTAGGTCTTTTCTTTGGTTGTAACGGGGCCATTGGGTGAAGGTTAAGAAAGAACGGAAAATTGGAATTCAAAAACCTAGGATCATACCATGAGAGTCTTCCATTACCTTTTCGGCTTCGCACAAGTCTCTTGGTCTCCTTTACAAGTGGGATGATGCCACTTGTTGTTGTTCAATTCTTCAAAATTCACCTTTCTCTCTTTGTCAAACTCCTTTTGAGTAGATACAAGCTTTGCAATCTTAATTGACTTTATTGCACTCATTAACATTCTAACCTTTTTTTTTTTTCTTTTACAACAATTTTTTAATACATTTCTTCTTGACACCACTTTGGTGTTTGTCTTCTTGCTTCTTCTTTTTTTCTTGATACATGCACATCACGAGTCACCCATTTCGAACTCCCTTCAATCATTTTCATCACTTTCTCTATATGATCCCAAGCTATAAGGTATGGCTAAATTATGGTTTATTGGGGTTAAGTTAATGTGGGTGATGAAAGAAAAAGGCTCATTGTGTTTGGCTTCAAACAGGGCTATGGAGCACACACATAAGGTAGGAAATATTTAAGGCCTTTTAAGTGAGTTCAAACACACATTGCCTATATCACTTCTAATGATTCAACCAAATCAAGAGCAAAGTCCACATGTGATATCTTTTTATGAGAATTGTTCTTTAATGCTCAATGTACAACCTATAGAGATCAAATCTAATGCTAAGAACCTACTGAGTGTTTAAAGAGTAGAAACAACAGGACCCTCATAGTGTGTCATTTATGTACGCTTTTTGGCTTAGTGAACTCACAAGGGTAGTCTCCACTATTAATCATGACAATCCAACTAAGCTTCCTATCCATCATCACATCAAGAGCATGTCATAAGTTTTGAAAATGCAATGCACTACTCTAAGTGGCAAGAAGTTAGTTTAAACTCAGTGAATAAAGCATATATTACGGCTCTTAAAGCACACAAAAGAAGCATCTCAACATGGAGGGCAAAATTCAAAAACTGATGACTTTCGAAATTGACCTACGTCTGTTCATTAATGCATATCTCTCAAATAAATTAACAAAAGTTAACGAAATTTTAGCACAAGATAATAGACATGAAAACTCACACTTTTCATTTAGACAACATTTCAAAATTCGAATTGGAAAAGTGAGGAAAACAGACGACGACAACAGTGCACGCACTGTTTCGCTCAACAGGGCATTGCCCATGACCTTTGGTCGAAGAAACATTCATAACTTTTAAACCACCGCCCAGAAATTTACGTTCTTTATACCGTTGGATTCGTATCGAAAAATCAAAGAACCCAACGTGGACGGAAAAATTTATTTCTTCACCAATCAATACAGTTTTAACAAAACGTTTGCCTCAAAATTTTCAAAACAGAGCATTTTTTCGCAGATTTTTTTTCAAAGAATAAAACAAACACGAATTCACACCCCCAAACCTAATCTAAACATTGTCCTCAATGTTTGTATGACATTAAAAGCATGGACAACAAATAAAGAAAAAGCATGGGAGGCAAGAACTTGAAACACAAAACACACAAGCTAGAAAACTAAAAACTAAAAACTAAAAACAAAAACAAAAACAAATTACCAAGGTGGGTTGCCTCCCACCAAGCGCTTAATTTAACGTCTCGGCAAGACGGATGCTAGGACGAATTAACCAAACTCCAATGTCTCGAATTTGCGCCTATATGTGATTAGGTCTTGGAAAAACTTTTCGCGCATCGGCATGTTCCTACACACAATAAGCAAAGGCAAGTAAATGTTCACTATAAAGTGTGATGAAATAAGTTCAGAAAACCACTTATTCCACTTGCTTTTGTGTGGGCAGCTCGAAAAAGTAATAGGAGGGACATAAGGCTTGAGTTCCTTGTATAGGAGCGGTTCCTCGAAAGGGACATCTTCCGCTTTGCTGTTTCTTCCGTCTCCTCTTTTTTCTACTTCTTCATCATTTAAATATGCTTTTGTAACCTCAACATGTTGAACTTCTTCATCATCCCCAAAAACATCTTGGACCCAATCTAGCAGCTCATCGAGTTCCCTACTTGACAATTCTTCTTGTACATAACAAGGGATGGTGGTAGCCTCATCTTGCTCCGGTTGGCTCGGGAAAGTAATGGGAGGAACATAAGGCTTGAGTTCCTTGTATAGGAGCGGTTCCTCGAAAGGGACATCTTCCGCTTCCTTAACTTTTTCTTCTGTTTCCTCCTCTTCATCTGCAACACTAGAAAAATCATCAGAAAATTCATCTCTCTCGACAATCTTACCATAAGAAGGGATGGTGGCAACATCTTCTTGCTTCAGTTCAGCCAATTGCCTAATTTTCACCTCTATCCTCCTCAGTGAACCCTTAATGATCTGAAATTGTTCCTCATTACGTTGGTTCATTTGCTGCAATTGTTGCTGCATTTGTTGGAGAATATCTTCTATTGCCAGTGAGACCGACTGCTCATAGGATTCCATTGTTCCTGAAAAGAAAGGAAAGAAAAAAATAAAAAGAAAACAAAATCTAAAAGCTAAAAAGAAAAAGAAATAATAAAAAATCAAAATCAAAATATATATATAAAAAAATAAATAAATAAATAAAAAATAAAAAATTAAACTAAAACTATTAACTAAAACTAAAACTAGAAATAACCAATAAATTCAACTATTCCCCGGCAACGGCGCCAAAAACTTGATGTGTAAAATTGTGTTATAAAAACCTAACTCGCAAGTGCACGAATCGTGAGATAAGTACAACGACAAGTAGGGATCGTTCCCACGAGGAAAAGTGATTTACCAATTAAACTAGTTCTAATTCAAGTTAAGCAATTAACAGTATCCAAGAGAGATTGTTTGATTGATTGATTGATTGATTGAGTATCGATTAACTAAATTAAACTAAGAAAACAATTAAAAAGAATATGTGAATGTGATCAAGAGGTAAGAGGACTAGGTCATCAATGCTCCCCAACTATGTCTACTCAATGCTTCGAATTGACTTTTGATAAAAGATGTAACTCAAGTTAAGGGTTCGTTCTTATTTTATTTATGATTATTACCGTATGATCCTGGGATGAACCAAGTGTTCTCAATTGCAATTCAATTTAACTCAAAAACTTGAGATATGAATCACAACCAAAAACCCATTAAGCACAAGAACAAGTGAACCAAAATTGCGTCCCAAAAACTTAGGGTTGCTAATTTTATTCATTCAATTAAATATTAGCACTCAATTATAATTTAATTTAACTCAAAAACTTGAGATATAAATCACAATCAGAAACCCTAAATTCCTACCTAGCATAAAACTATGCATCAACAAGAATAAAGAATTAAGTTATAGGATGAATTGAATGAATCACAACCTGAATTAATGGAAATTTAGTCAATTCTAACAAAGAGTATTCATAGAGGTTCACATTGACTCCCTAGTATGGAGTTAGTTACACATATTAGAAACAAAGAAACAAGAGGGAGAAAAGATAAAACCCATTGAAAAGCTTCAACAAATTCTTCAAATCCTCGATGAACTCCTTCGTCTTCGAATCTTCTATGAGTAAGGTGAATGATGGTGATGGGGGACGGCCCCCTTGGTGGCTTGGGACCTCCCTTGGCTGGCTCTCCAGCTGTCTCTATCTATCCTCCCCCGAAATTAGGCTTACAAGGGGTTTAAATAGGTGTAGATGCAAGGCCATGACCTAAAACAACAAGGAAATCTATTCCTTTTGAGAATACAAGCCTATTTGGAATTTTATTTCTTTCCTAATCCATCCAAATGATTACTTATTGAAGGAAGATAAGGATTAGATGTCTACTTGCTTCCCAAGACTCCCACACATGTCCAAGAAGGTAATATTTCTCGTTCCGACAACTTGCGAAACAAATCCCGAAAGCATTCGTGGATTTTATGGCTGACTGATCTAACCTTCGGGTACTTAAACGGGTATAAATTCTTCTAGAAAATTCGGATTGACAAGCTGTAAATTGGGTTGGAAACTAGACTTCCGGGGCTTCAAATCCATAGGTAGCAGGACACACAGTTCAATCGGAGCTGAGAGATATGGTCCCCGCAATATTGATGATTTGCATTGTGACGGGCTACCGCTGCGAGAGCCAGAGCGGTTTTGGCAGCGGTTTACACTGTTTTGCACCGCTTTCATGCCGCTGTGTGGAAATTGACAGCGGTCTTTCATGATGGTTGATGGCCATTTGCATAAAAGTCCCTCAAATCTACCAAAATCACCTTTTTTCTCTGAAATACTTCAAACATATCACTTGAATCCAACAACCTGAAAAATGCTCAAACACACAAATTAAATCCCAAAAGGACTCGAGAAATAAGCAATTGATTGGAGGAATGGGGATAAAAACATATACAATAAATGACCGATCAATAACAGACTTTATAACCTAGCTCTAATTATGAACTACTTGTGAAGGATCATGTCATATGTAATAGCTATATCAATGGACACTGATAAAATTGGTTGTATAAAACATCTACAGTTACAAGAGTACAACTTTTGGTTTTTAGTAGAATAACTCCAAGATAAATAATTGTGAAATATTAATTAATTTTTTCTAAGAATTATTAGAGCTCAAAACTGTGGGTCCATTAGGTCCCTTTGCTAGCCCTATACGATTGATAGTAACAAAGACTCACGGAGAATTGGATGGTCCAATTAGTTGTGTTACGAAAGTAATTTAAATATATTTTGGGAATTAATTAAATGATGTGATTATTTAATTAATATATTATTTAATTGTTGAATTAAATATTATTAAATAATATGATTATTTAATTGACATATTAATAATTAAGAATTATTAAATTGTCATATGAAGGTTTTAGTTTCTAACCTTGACAAGAGCAAATAAAATAATAAGTGATTATTTTTATCTACTCTAAATAGGTCACGGGTTTAAACCCTAGTAAAAAGTAATAATTAAAAAAGGATTTGGAATCCTATTTAACTTGTATTACTAAACCCTAGATTCCTAGTATATAAGATATACTTGTCAAGAAAAGAATATATTCGGAACCCTACGGAGAACAGAGGTGGGCGGCAACTATAGAGGGAAAAGAAAATGAAAAAAAAAAAAAAATCTCTCATTTAGGGTTGGCCAAATTCATCAAGGAGGAAGCAAGGTGTTGTCTTCGGGTTCTCTCAAGCCTCCATTCAACCGCTCCCGGAATCTGTGACATGTCCACACACACAGTTGCTAGATCGCGGGACATAGTTAGGAAGACTTAGTAGTATTGGATCGAAAAGAAAACGAATGAGTGTGAAACAAATAACGGTGTGTTCAATGTATTAATCTAGAGGGGGGTGAATAAATTTTAACCGATTTTAACCGATTTTATCCAATTTTCGTTATTAGTCAATATTCCGAAAATACCCCTTACTAGTCAAAACAATAAATCAAGTGTAACAAGTGTGGAATTAAAAGACACTTGATTTTACATGGAAACCCTCAAGAGGGAAAAACCATGTGCTGGTAAGTGCGCCACACTCGAACCTCGAATCCACTAATGGTAAAGGTGATTACAACCTAATCCCAGTATATAATTCACTACCACTACCTAATCCCGGTATAAGTGAACCTAGTCTAATTGCTTGTGATTTAAGCAACATAATCCCGGAAGCAGCACAAGACTTGATTCTCAATGAAGAGATAATATGGCCTATGTGAATATGTATGAATATCCAAAATGCACAAAGAGCTAGGGAACCCTATATGCTTATCTAGGATGATAATATGACAATTAAAACAATCCTAGATATCAATAGCTAGATGACATGTCATAAAGCTTAGCTAAACATAGATTATGCAAACCTAGAAAGCTATCACAATACAACACTCAATCAATACAACACATACAATCTCTATCTTGTAACTAGAATAATATTCTAAAAGTATACAAGTAATAAAAAGATGGCTTGCTAAGAAAGACACTAAAATTAGATGAAGTTAGTGAAAGTATACAAACGTAGTTAAATTGCTTAAGGTATACCTAGAAGGGGGGGGGGGGGGGGGGGGGGGGGGTGAATAGGTTTTGTTAACCCAAAATTGTCATCGGGGTGCAATTTAGAATTAACGGTATGTGAGGGACCCGGATCTAATTGGATCTGGGCTAGCGGGATACTCTATACCTCGATACCCCGCTAGTTCTTTGGAATTTGTCAAGCGTGATGGGGGCTTGCAGGTGACGGATCCGGATCGGGATCCGATAAGGGCCAGCGAGATACTTAGTAGTCTGGTATCCCGCTGGGTGTCACGATCTCGGTATTATGGTGGATGTGAGTAATGAGAGCGAGATACTTAGTAGTCTGGTATCCCGCTAGGTGTCATGATCTCGATATTATGGTGGATGTGAATAGTAAGATGGATGATTTCTCGTATGATGGATGCATAAAACAAAGGCTGTTTATATATATATATATGGATCTCGATTACAGTGGGATCTTACAACTTGATATTTGTACTAATCATCTTCTAACAAGGAGAAAGTAAAGTATATGGGGAACAATGGAGATGGAGCTTTTCGTGCCTGTCGATAAGTAGTAAAAAGTGTGGTCACCTCCCTTTCTTAGGTGGATGTATGGTTATTATATAGGCCCCCCTTTCTTGCCGAGCACTCCTAGAACCTCGGTCTAGGGTTTTAGTGATGCACGGGTCTTCCTTTGGGGCCCGATTCTTTCGTCGGGAAACTGATCCTGAAAGATCAGGTGATTCCTTTTTTCTCGGTTCCAATTGAATTGACTCCTATTAAAAATAGGATCCTAAATTGGCGGGAATGAATGCCGCGTTGTAGCTTGAGTTTCAACCCTAAACGGTGACGTTTTAGTGTCTGTTTTTGTATGTAATCTACCCTTCGGGGTGTCTCCCTCCCGTTTCAGCGGGGTCGGTCTACGGGGGTCTTGGTATATATTTTACCATGTGTAGGTCACGTGTTTTGCTGGTCGAGGTACTCCGGGTACCCCGCGTTCTTCATGCCCCTCTCGAAATGATGTTTGCAGATATCAGAGTTTTTAAGTAGCATGGTGCCCGGATACTCGAGTATTGGGGTACTCGGGGTAACTGGGTACCGGGATCTCGTGGTGGTTGCGTCTTCCAAAGATCCCTCACATTTTTGGCTTCCTAATGCTTTCCCGGCCCCGGAGATTCTGGACCTGGTCGGGGTAGGTAGAAGCTTTTACTTTAGCCCGTCGGCTAGCAGGCAAGGTACCCGGACATCTTTTCGTTGATATTTTGGATCCTGGCCTTCTTCTCAAAACTAGTGGAAAATTCTTTTTGATCCCCGCCAATTTTGGTGGTTAACAGGTTTTTATACCTTTTTTCAATCCCTTAAACAAACTTTCGTTTGTCCCTCAAGGTAGCCTTACACACAACAAATAAACCAAGAAAGATATACATAGACAATATGAGGATGTAATCATGTGAACAAGGTCTATGTCTATCACTTAGTTGTATGAGGTATAAGAACAAATAAACACAACAACAAAGAATACTTGTATTTCTATAGATGTTCAATGAGTTACAAGAGTGATCAAATATCACTATACAAAAATTACAATATACAAAATAATCATATATACAAAAATGATCAAATAAATGAATCCACAAATCACACTTTACAAATACTTGCTTCACTATACATCGCAAATGAATAATATGAAACAATATAATAACATACACAAATAAAATATAAGAGATAGAGATAGGAAGAATTAACACAAGAGATTTTTTAACGTAGTAAAACCTCCAAGGAGGAAACATCCACGGGTTGAACTACAACCATTGGGTACTATATATATTGGATGGTAAAAATAGAGAATCCAAAAAGTGACCAATCTTTAGCTCACCCAACCTAGTGGAGTCTAAGTCTACCCAACCCTATTGGAAAGTATGAAATCCCTCAATGATGCAGAACCACCATATATTAGACAACACACAAAACCAACATCGATGGAATATTAGAAATTCCTCAAGAATGCATACACCTCCCGTGTACCCCGCTCTTTTGGAGTCTATGTCTAACCATATGCATAGGCCTACCAATATAATAGCCAACTCCCTATCCAAGGCACTCATGCCTCTAGGGAGCCTCCCATGCATAACTATCTGAGTCCTCCTAACTCTAGCCATGACTTCTTGCTTGCCTATCCGAGTCCTCCCGACTCTAGACAAGTCTTCTTGCTTGGCTATTCGAGTCATCCCGACTCTAACCAAGACTTCATGTCTTTTACAAGGACTTCCTAGTGTGATCATGTGAATGCAAATGATGCAAACAATCAATTCAACATAGAAAATGTGATCATACATTCCATGGTGCAAATAGACCTAAACATGTGATATCACAAGTAATAAAAGTCTAGATGCAAAATACAAGAATAAAACCTAGAGCATGTGTAAACACCAAACACATAAAACTCAAAGTCTCATTCACACATACAACACTTGAACAATATATATTCATGAAGTACAAGTTCAAGATGCTATAAACATAAAATAAAATGCTAGAGACATGAGATCAAATCAATCAATATTCTAGCCAAAAATATAGAGCAAGGATTTAAGATGTAAATCAATTAAATCCTAGATAGCTCTAAAACACATACAAATACAATAATCCTAGATTTCATCAACCAAAGGATCAAAACAAATCTCAAGGTCATTTATCACAAAATTGATTCAATCAAGTCACAAACAACCTAAGATATCAACCTAATCACAATACAACTCACAATCATGTGAAAAACCTAGAATCAAAGAAACTAGTTCACAAATGTCTCTAAATAGACTTTTGATTAGGATTGATTGTGAAGCTATCTTTCTCAATAGCATTCACCAAACATACAAGTATATAGAAGAAGAAACCCCAAGCAAATTGAAGGTTATAAGAGAAGAAATCCTAAAGATATGACCAATACCTTGGATTCACGAGCTGGTTCGATTTTCTGTGTAGCACCACTAGAAAAATCGATCAAACAGCTGCCAAACCACTTGGAAAAGGTAGAGGACTCGATTAAGAACAATCTCCAACTTGAATCACTCAATTCTGACTTCGTATGAAAAAGTTATGGTGTTTGGAAGGTGAGAAAATTGGAGAGGAAAAATCTGACGGGAATTGCAACTTTTTCTTCTTAAAAATGAAATGGAGGGAATTTGGGAATTTAAAAAGAAGGAGAGAGAGAGAGGATTTTTGGCCAATCAAAAGAGGCCATGTCACCCAACCCCGTGGGGGGCGCGTGGGCCACACGGGATCAGAGAGGTCCTCTGGCCGTGGGTCCCACGACTCCCACATGGCTTGGGCAATGCATGGCCTTTGGCCATGCTTGCCTCTCGCGCGCTCCCTCACGTTCTTTAGTCGTATCTTGGGCATCCGAACTCTGATTTCAAATATGTTTTTGGATTACGAATCGTGACTCCCTCATGCACGAAGACGACTACGAAACTTTGAAAAATGGTTGAGAAATCATCTTGGAAAACGACGATGAAGTCAACTCAACGAATGAGAACGAAAAGTAGCGTAGCTACATCGTTTGGACTTGAAACTAAGTGAATGAGTAACCGAAATGATCGGAACTCAATAAAGAATCATAATAAAACATATTCAAGTCCAAATACAAAAATACGGAAATATACAAATACAAAGACACACACATATGCTATTTCCTAGACATAGTCCTAGAACATGCAATAAGCAAAGTTTGTCAAGATAGTATAAATGCATTAGCATATATTATCAAGTGTGTGAAAGTGATATATAAATGATGTTTAACCATGAAGGAACACATAAGGATGCCATGTGTGTGTGCGCCTAGCCTTGTAAGAGATATGAGGTCTTATATATACCTTTGTAGATCGATGAAGCACATATCTCTTTGAAGCCGACATCTTGCATGAATTTTGGTCAAAACTTTCTTTGTCTTCTTGAATCTTCAACTTTAGGACCACTAAACATTACAAGATAAACACGTTTTGATATGGAATGCATGCCAACACAAATCAAAAACCTAACAGTTAGTGAAAACCTTACCAAGCAAGATGTGATGTTGCAAAACCATGCATGGATGCATCCTATATGATCATAGATGATGCTTAATGAACTTTGATGCACAAAGGAATTACTTTGAGTGTTTAAAGGTGAGTTATTGTGAATTTTTTTCTCTTGAAAAATATTCTAAGAGAAAAATATGATTTTTGAACTCTTAGAGACGACCTAAGGATATAACAATCTATATATAGGGCTCCCAAATGATGCAATGTCGTTTTGATAAAAATAGGGCAAACCGCTGCGGGTACCGCTGCCAAAGCCGCAGCGGTATCCATAGTGGTGCATTAAAAAATGCATTAGGTATGAAGACCGTTGCACCTACCACTGTGGCTTCCACAGCGGTTTAAAGCAGCGGTATGCACTGGGAACAAAAATGATGTGCCAATCGCTGTGGAAACCCACAGCGGTCAGGAGAGCTCGAAACAAAGCAACCCACCGCTGTGGCTACCGCTGCGGATTTCGACAACGGTACCAACAGCGGACTCCTGAAACATGCAAAGCCTAAGTAAAACAAACATGCAGTCTTAAGCTTTTAAAGGCATGGCTTTGCATTCTAATGCCTAAACATGTCATGGCATTTCAATGTTCAAGATGCAATCAATTAAGAACATGTATGAAGAGATATTCAGAACATGAATGTACACATTTGAAAACACACAACATACAAGAATAAGAATTATGCATGAGTTATGAGTGTGTGCAACTATATCTCTTCAAAGCAAGTAAGCACTAGAAATTTACCTTTAGTGCTTCTTCTCTTGAGATCTTGAGAGTCTAAGCTGCCCTTACATTAAACCCCAATATGTGGTGAAAATATATACTCGCGTGTGTCTAAACAACCTAGATGGGGGGTGAATGGGTTGTTAATCGATTATTACCAATTTTTTGATTAGTCAAAATTAATCACTATTAACCCAATTCAACAAACAATAAAAATCAAGTAAAAGTGCGGAAATTAAAGAACACTTGATTTTTACATGGAAACCCTCAATAGGGAAAAACCATGGGCTGTTATGTGCGCCACACACGAACCTCGAATCCACTAATTGCAATGGTGTTTACAACCTAGGTTGACCTTAACCTCTCACGGTATATAACCCACCACTACTACCCGCATGCCTTTAAAAGTGAACCTAGTCCAATTTGCTTAAGCACTACACACCGGTAATCACAAGACTTAACTCTCAATGAAGAGATCAATAGCCTATGTGAATATATGGCAATATCTAAAATGCAAATAATGCTAAGCTACACTAAATATTTAACTAGATGTTATAATGCAAATCAACACTCTAGTTATTAACAATGCCTACATGCTCATACATGAGGACTCAATTATAAAGAGACTCTAGCAACCTAATTGTCAACAAACAAAGCCAATTCAACACAAGTTGTCAATAATCATGGCAATGACTAAAAACATGTAATTAACTAATGCAATCAAGGAATTGTCAATCAAAAGCCAATCAACACAAGTTGTCAATGAACATGGCAAGGACAATAAATATGCAATTAACAAATGCAATTAAGAAGTCCTACACATCAATGTCTAAATGAAAATCATATAGACTTAGCTAGAGGGCAAAATGGTCCTAAATGCTAGCTATAAACAAATAACTCATCTCAACCAAAAATCAAAGACTCTATCATGTTATAAGCAACATTAAGTATAGAGTCATGCATTTAATTAACAACTAAATGCTAATCCTAGGCAAACATGTCATAAATATGAAACAAAAGGATCTAGAACATATAGAGATTACCTAGTCAAGGAAATCAAGAAAACCCATGCTTGGATGATGCTAGGAAGATGTTAGATGCTCATGGGAAGGTAATTGGTTGAGTAAAGGTGAGTTCTTGGGAGCTTCTCTCTCTAGGGTTTGAGTTTCTCTCACTTGAATGTGATTTTGAGCTCTAAAAAATGAGCTAGGAAGAAGATGTTACTTATATAGGAGCCCTAGATAAAGTGGTGTCGTTTTGATAAAAAATTGTCCAGTTCCTGTCAAGTGCGCTAGTGTGTGCGTTGGTCGAGTAGTGCATGACCAGCGCACAACCTTTGATCCAACAAGCGCATGACGACCAGCGCAAGACTAGCGGAGATTCTCTGTCCGAGTTGCGCTGGTGTGGTGCATGTCGACTAATCGAGCCATTACATATATAGAAATACGCCCCTTATTTCCGATACTTATGATTGACTTTCAAG
This sequence comes from Acer saccharum, assembly GCA_030490815.1. Lineage (NCBI taxonomy): Eukaryota > Viridiplantae > Streptophyta > Magnoliopsida > Sapindales > Sapindaceae > Acer > Acer saccharum. The sequence goes on from CM059874.1 coordinate 11,854,322, forward strand.
TAAATTCATGAAATTTATGGCTCGATGTTGATTGTACAGGTACTTTTTGGATTCTGGGTTGAAGAATGAAGGAACTCGGTGATTTTGGGCTAAAAGCGGCTAAAGGCGAGCATTTAGGGGCAAAACGGTCATTTGGCTAGAAAAGAAGAATTCGGCGGTTCAATTCGGCAGCCTGGCTATAAATTAAAACCTCCGTTTTCCTCCAGAAGCATCAGGTCAAATCGACGGCCAGAATTCACCCACCGATCCAACCGCCGATCAATTCCAGTATCTCATATTTCCATTCGGCGGTTTCATTCTATGGCCTAGCCGCAGATTGAAACCGCAAAATGCGCGCCACGTCAGCAGCACCGGGATTTCAACCCTAGCTCATGGGACCACATATATATATATATCCCCTTTTTCTCCTTTTCTCAAAAATCCCCACCATTTCATGAAACCCTAACCTCTCTCTAACCTCTCTAACCTCTCTCTAATCTTGCATTACTCCACATCCCACCATTAATCACTTCCACCAACATTCTTCCACCTCATCTTGGAAATTTATTGAAGAGAGAAGAAAATATTCACCAAGGTCAAGGGAATCTCAAACACATTGAAGATCAAGAAGACTTGTGAAGGCTTTTATGGGTTTTCTCTACAACTTTGCTTTTTTCATTTTCATTTCCATTATGTGTAACTAAACCCTTTCTATTGGGGAATTGGTGAGACAACTTATGTGATACTCCCATGTATTTGAACTAGTCATATATTTAATAAATCCTCTCTTGGTATATTTTAATTTCATTGCCTTGAAGTTGCCATTTTACTTTACTTGTTAACATTGGGGTTCAATTTAGCTTGTAGTAAAATGGTTCACATATGAAGGTTGTGGTTTAGGGTTTGAAGGGCTTTCAACTCATTCTCCAACTCATTCTCCAATCTTGAGCATATACTGAAATTGAATATTTGTGCATGCATGTGTTACATGGTACAAGACCTTTAATTTGTTCTTAAGAACATTGTTTGGGCCAATACTTATAGTGGGGTTCACTTGAGTAGGAGCTTGAAATTGCACATTAATGAGTTAAATCAATTTAAGAACAACCCTTTAGTAGGATGAAAGTGTTTAATTGGACTAGTTCATTACATTAGGAAATCTTTTAGTTGTCAACTCAATTCCCCAATATTCACCATCATATACCACACCTTTCCTTTACATTACTTGTTTTAGATTAATTAATTTCACTTGGTTTAGTTGTTGAAACAAATTCCAAACTCAAAAATGAATTTTATTTTTCCGCACGTAGTATAGATTAGTGTACATAGCTTAGTTTTAGCCAAATATCCTCCCTTTCCCTGAGGAACGATCCCGCTTGCCATTATACATCTCATTCGATTTGTGTATTCCAAGTGTGGGATTTTGGTACTTGTAAAAGTCCGATCAAAATTTGGCGCCGCTGTCGGGGATCAGCAGCATTATATTTGGCTATTCTAGTTTAGGATATAGTTTAGTAGTTTAATTGTGTTATTTTTATCTTTTTACTTCTCGGTAGTTTTTGTTTTTGGTGTTTCATATTTGCTAGTGTATGCACGGACGTCGTTCTAGGGGAGGTATTCTGTTTCCCTTCAACGATCGCATTAACCAAGTTGGAAGACTAGCAAGAGCCGTTGAAAGGGCACGGTTGAATATGGAAGACGAAAGAGAAAACCAAAACCCACCCAATGATCCACCCCCACCAATGAATATCCCACCAAATGTACAACACCCACAAATGGACATCCCTCCAAGACAAATCACCATGGGGCAATATTCAAGGCCGATCATTGGAAATCAACCACCGGCCATTGTTCTTGATGAGCTCACGAAGTCATATGAGCTCAAAACCATGCACATTAGCCAAGTACCATCCTTCTATGGCAAGACACATGAAGATTGCTTACAATTCATGAACGATCTTAGTGGGGTGGTGGAGACTTTCCCCTTTACATCAAGGATGGGTACACTCTCAAAGGAACAACTAATAATGAGGTGCTTCTCAACTTGTTTGAAGGACAACGTAAAAAAATGGCCAAATACCCAAAGACCCGGATCTCTTGCATCATGGGATGCGGTGTGTGAAGCATTCTTCAACCGATTCTTTCCATCAAACAAGAAGAGAGAGTTGCGGATGCAAATTACGGGATTTCAAGAAAAGATGGGTGACTCATTTTATAAGACATGGGAGAGATTCCAATCCTTGTTAGCACAACTTCCTCCCCACATGCTCCCCGATGAATACAAGGTCTCCTCATTTCAAGAAGGACTCTCTCCTCACACACAACTTTTGATTACTAATGCTTGTGGAGGCTCAACCGCGGACAAGACGACGGCTTTTGTGATGTATGTGTGTGAGAGGCTTGCTCTTATGTCTCAACAATGCAATTTTAGCACAAAAGCAAATGGTAGACATGAGGTAGGAGTGGGAACCGAGACGACAATTAAAGTTTTGAAGTTAGCCAAGCAAATGCAATCCATGCAAGCTACAATGTTGTCCATGCAATCATTCATGACCAATCAAGGGAGTGCAAGCCATATTCAAGGAAGAGATGGAAGTGGAGATATGTCTTTTAATGGAGAAGGATGTGTTGGATTCCAAGAGGAAGTCCAAGCAATGGGATATCAACAAAGAGATAGAGGTGGTGTGTTCTCTCAAACCTACAATCCAAAATGGCGGCAACATCCGAACCTTTCTTACTCAAACAACAATGCATTGAACTCGGACATGCTTAGCCAAGAGGTGAATCAAGGGTTCAACAACCGAGGGTTCTGCCAAGGTCAAGGGTCGGGGAGTGGCCAACCCAATCAATGGAACCGGCAAGAGAATTTCAACAACCAAGTAAGACAACAACAAAGGGAAGCCGTTTTGTTGGATGGGCAAAGGTTAAGTTCTCTTGAAGCTCTAGTTACTAATATGGGGACATCAATGAAGAACATGGAAACTCAAATGGGCCAAATAGCCGAGGCACTACAAAAACAAGACAAAGGGAAATTCCCTAGCCAACCCGAGCAAGCAAAAGCCATGACGGTCCTTAGAAGTGGGACGGATCCTAGACAATGGTGAAGTTGTAGAAAATGCAAGTGAGCCTAGAGTACAAGAGGATGAAGTGGGTGTAAAAGACACAAAACAAGAAGAAGATGTAGAGGTACCCCCCTCAAATGAAGCTCCTCATCTACACAAGTCATCCAATCCGTACATTCCTCCCATTCCTTACCTCGGAAGATTGAAGAATACGAAGTTGGAATAATCCTTTCAAGACATCTATGACATTCTTTCCCAGGTGAATGTGAATCTTCCACTTCTTGATGCAATTCAAAAGATGCCTTCCTATGTAAAGTTTTTCAAGGAATTGAACAAGGACAAGATCAAGTTCTAGCCTAGGCAATAAGAGAGACTTGGGGAGAATGTTAGTGCGGTGATCCAAAAGAAGTTGCCTCAAAAGATGAAAGATCCCGGAAGCTTCATCATCAACATTTCCATTGGTGGAAGAAAGCAAGAGAAAGCCATGTTAGACTTGGGGGCAAGTATTAACTTGATGCCCTACACAATCTACAAGAGATTGGGACTTAATGACCTTAAGACCACTTCCATGTCACTTTTATTGGCGAATCAATCATCAAGACACCCCTATGGGAATAGTAGAAGATGTGTTGATTCAAGTAGAGAAGTTGATCATTCCAGCTGATTTTGTCATGTTAGACATGAAGGGTGAAATTCCCTTAAGCAATATAGTGTAAAATATACCTAGAGGGGGGGGTGAATAGGTATTTACTCAAATTCTTCCAATATTAAAAATGATGCGGAATATAACAAAGAAAATGCACACTTGATTAGATTTAGCAAATGAATTGATTTCACTAATACAAGAGATAATCAATTTACAAGATATGCAATCAATGTAAGATATGGAAGATAAAGATAAGTAAAAGCAAAAATGAACACAAGTGTTTTTACGTGGTAAAACCTCAAAGAGGAAACATCCACGGGTTGATACCACAACCACCGGCAAAGCAATCCACTATATGAAAAGGACTTACACACTCAAGCTATCAACACATGATATCCGCTCAAGCTATCACCTCCTAATCTACCCTCGGGCAAGTGAACTACCAAGCCTACTTCCTATCCGAGATGTATCCTACACCTCTAGAAAGCAACTTCCTATCCAAGACGCTCACGTCTCTAGGAAGATTTCTTGCTTGACTATCCGAGTCCTCCCGACTCTAATCAAGGCTTCTTGCTTGGCTATCCGGAACACTTTCCTAGCCAAGACTTCTTGCTCAAGACAAAGCTTCACTCACTTTGCAAGAGACTTCAACCTTTCACAAGGCAATGATCTAAGTGATGCAAATGATGCAAACACAAGCAAATAGAGCAAGTAGATCAAACACACTCTATGAAGAATTAGATTTGCACAAATCAAGCTCACAAGCAAATTTAGCTAATTCTTATGAACATGTGATTAGAAGTCTAGATTGGACATTCAAAGTCATTCACAAAAATATCTAGAAACCTAAACATGTCAATCAAAGCTAGAGTAACAAGTTTTCAATAAAAATCACAAAACTAGCTTTGAAATCAAGTGAACAAGTTAACACTTGAAATCCACAACATATTCAATCCAAACAAGAACTAGATTTAAAAGATAGATAGCACAATCAAAAATCCTAGTTCATGAACATGTGACAAAAACCTAGAAATCAACAATCAAGTTCAAGAACAAAAAGTATTTCTAGAATCAATATCAAGATAGGTCAAGTTTAGCAATATATGTTCAATTGAAATCAAATGGCTAAAACTCAACAATCAATAGATCAACCACCCCTAGAATATGATCTAACAACATTCTAAACACATATCATCTATCAATTAGGAAGATTAAAAGAGATGATCAAAAGATGAAGTGAGAAGAAGAAGTTTCACATACAAATATTGAGTCTCGTACTGAAATCAGATCACTGGGAAAAATGACGAACTCAAATGGCTCTGAAAATGCTTGGGGTTTGTAGCTCTCTTCAAGACCAACAATTTTGGCTTTTGAATCACTCAATTCGGAGTTGAAATGAGAGAGATATGATCAAAATAAGAAATCAAAAATTGTAAAGAATTCTGCTCGGGATTTCGAATATAAATGGAGGGAAAAGAGATGGAGAAGAGAGAGGATGACGGGAGCCAATCAGAGGCTGCCACGTCAGCACCCCGTGGGGAGCGCGTGGGCCACACGGGACCAGAGGGGTGCTCTGGCCGTGGGTCCCACGGGCTCCACACGTGGTGGCCAATGGATGGCCTTTGGCCATGCTTGCCTCTCGCGCGCTCCCTCACGTTCTTCAGCCGTATCTTGGGCATCCGAACTCCGATTTCGAATCCGTTTTCGGATTACGAACCGTGACTCCCTCACGCACGACTATGACTATAAAACTTTGAAAAATTGTTGAGAAATCATCTCGAAAATGATGATGAAGTTAACTCAACGAATGAGAACGCAAAGTAGCATAGCTAAGTCGTTTGGACTCGAAACCTTATGAATGAGTAACCGAAACGACCGGAACTCAATACGGCATCAAATAAGAACATGTTCAAGTCCAAAACACAAAATACACAAACAAATAAACACATATTCACACAAGCATGCCATATCAAAGAGATAGTCACAAAGCATGCAATTCTACAATGTTTGTCAATACAAGATCAATGCATGAGCATACTATGAAGTGTGTGAATGTGTTATACCAAATGTTTGAACCACGATGCAGGGACACACATGTATGAATTGTGTGTGTGTGCGCTAACGCCTTGCAAGAGGATGGAAGTCAAGATATACCTTTGACGCTTTTCACCTCTTGAAGACGACTTGTGCACTAGACGTTGCTCTTCACTTTTTAAGCTTCCTTTATTCAAATAATGTCCTAAGCAACAACTAATACAATCATAGAGTGTTTTGCAATGGAATTAAGCCAATACAAATCATAAACCTTACAATCTCCCCCTTTGGCTATTCCATGGCAAAAGCACTCAACCTCACCATACAATGTTTCACTCAAATAAACTCAAAATGATAGCATACTCTCAATCTCACATTACAAAGAAATTCCTAGACTAAAAAGTCTTCAAGTCTTCAAGAATTCCTCTTTCGGTCTTCAAAGTACCTATGAGAGAAAATAGCAACCAAAAAGAGATCTTCTCTAAAGAAGAATGGTGAGTTATTTAACCAAACAACAAACATAGAAGATATCCCTTATCTCATACACAAATGCATTATCTCAAGTGAATAAAATATATATTAAAGCATTCCCTTAGTTTCCCAATTTCCAAGAACCAACTATCCTTAACATTATCAAGAAAGAATTCTTTCTCCCCCTTAAGACAAGAATTCTCCCCCTTAAGAAAAAGTCACAATAAAGCACAAAGAGGAATATGATTCACACAATTGGAACATTTTCCACATAAAGTGTGAAGTATACAAAATCTCCCCAATATCAAACATGGTGAGGTATACATTTTCTCCCCCTTTTTGTCAAGGAATAGACAAAGGACACAAGAGATAAAGAATGAGATATTAAGCAAACAAATCGTATAGAAAGCTAAGTTGAATAAACTAAAGCTCCCCCTTAACATATGCTCCACATATTATCACCAAGTAGATTTGTTCACAAGGGACATCACACAATCACACAATCAAGCAATAAGAGAAAATATTTCATAACTTGTCAAAGTCCAAGAGAGAATCATAGATTTTCATTAATCTCTCAAAAATATTCTCACATTGCTAATGAATCAAGCACATAAGCAAAATGTGTGTGTGTGAATGCTTCTCAAATATATAGTAGGAGTAATTATGATATCAACATGCAAACTCTATCCACACCTATCCATCTAAAGCCTTTCCAAAAATAGGTCAAACCGATATTCATCCGGATTTTTGCTTTTAAAATGAATAGATATCAACATATGAGCGTGTGTGTGCATGTGGCTCGTTTTCCCGTTTCTATTTGTCAACCCGAGCTTTTTCACAATTCTCAACTATACACCATAAGCCTTTTTGTTTTGTTTTAGGCTTGAATCAAAGAAATTTTTTTTATGATTCATTTCAACACTTCTTTGATTTTACTAACAAAAACATATACTCCTCATGGCGGCTTTCACTCATCACAATGGCGTAGCCCTTTCCTACATTGGGTGGCTTCACAACCAAGGTGTGTAGCCCTTTCCATGAGGGTGCTCATTGATTACTATGTAGTGCCGAAGCAAAATGGATACATACCATAGGTCATCTATCATGTACTTAACAATAAACTTCTAGATGCATCCATTATCTACACATATTCAACCACATATACTCAAAACTAAAACATATAAAAGAAGCATTAGTGCACTTTTCAAAAAAATATGATTTTCAAGCTCAAGTGCATGATCTAGAAACAATAAAAGATACTTGTTTAAGATCATTACTTCTCAAGTGAGTAGCTCTCAAGGATATTAATATTCAAATAAAGTTTTGCTCATCAAGCCACTCACAATCACACATAGACAATAATCAACACAAATCATGTCAATGGATCTTTGAAGAGTTTTAAACCTCTTTTTGTCCAAGGACTTAGTAAACAAATCCGCAAGTTGATTTTTAGTAGGCACATGCTTTAGAGAAACAATAGAATGTTCAACATGTTCTCTAATGAAATGATGCCTAATATCTATGTGCAATGATATCATGCATACATAGAGTTCAAAAGATGAAATAGAAAGCAAGCTTTTAGAGTAGAGAAATACCTTAGCAAGCTTTTTCACCAATGAAAGGTCTCCGCTCTTTTTATTAGCTTTCTTGGCTTGTTTGTCCTCATGACAACAAGTTGTTGGTGTGTCATCCCAAGAAAATAAAGACCAAACACTTTCAACTCAAACAAACACATGAAAATGACTTTCTCTAAAAGTCTTAACACAAACTTTCACCAAATAAATTTCAAAATTCAACTTCTTTAAAGTTAATCAACAAATTTTGACTATCATAGTGATTATGAGAATATTAAGTTCATGAATTGATTAGAGACACCAAGTTTGAATGCTAGACCTAGCACATTACAAATAGCTTAGTCAAGCATCAAACTTAGAACTCTTATCAAACAAGAACAAAAAATATTCTCATATGTGCTACTCAATCAAGTATGAGAGCACTCACCTTTGACCATATTGGTCTTAGGTGAACCAACACAAACAACATCATGATCATTACGCATGGCAATATGAAATCTAGAAGATAAATCATCAACTATCTTCTTCATGAAAACATCACTCATATTAAAGTCAACATTTTTGCCACGCACAAATATTTCATCAAGACTCTTCAAATGATCATGGTTAACACTCTTCTTAACCAACTTCTTCTCAACATATTTCTTAACATGATTATTATTAACATGCATGTCATTCTTTTCAATCCAAATTTTCTTGGTAGGTTTCTTCACATGAATATGATCAATATGCACATTTCTCAAAGCATCAAAGCTATTGTCATGTTTAGAAACTTTCAAAGAAGATTTATCTATTTCACAAGAATGCACATTATTTTTCTTAACCCAAACTTTCCTTGTTGATTTCTTTTCATTAACATGTTCATGCATAGTCTCTAATGCTCTAACATGTTTAGAAACAACCAAAGGAAGTCTTTTCATCTCACTAGCATGCATCTCATTCCCTAGTTTGCATTGTCTAATATACTCATAGCATTTAGGTTTGATATGTCCAACAACATTGCAAAAATGACAAACCGGGATAAACTTAGAGATGTTACGTCTAGCTCTAGACTTAAACTCATGCTTAGGAGTATGAATAGGTAACTTTTTCACATTTTTATCACATTCCACATTTCCTAGTTTGCATTGCCTAGCATATTCATAACACTTAGGCCTAATGTGACCAACCACATTGCAATAATGACAAACCGGAATGAATTTAGAAAAATTACCTCTTGGGTGTGCATGCTTTGGTTGAGAAGTCGGTTGAGAAGTTCCATTGCTCTTCTTCCCTTTGTCTTTGATGTTGGAAGGAATAGTACTAGAGTCTTTATTCTTCTTGGACTTTCTTGACTTGTTCTTGGTTGTAGGAGTCTTCTTAACTTCTTCTACATAACCCAAGCCACTTTTATCTCCATGATGCTTTCCAAGTTTTATCACATCATCAAGCTTAATGGCTCCAATTTTCATGCCATTAATAGACTCTTTGAGAGCTTTGACTTCATCTATAAGCTCACACTCTTTTATCTTCATGATAGACAAAGAGTTCTCTTTTTGCTTATGAAACTAATTAATGCACGGTGTGTATAAAACTATCTAGAGGGGGGGTGAATAGATTTTACGCTTTTTACCCAATTTTTCGTGTTAGTCAAAATTACGAACTTACCCTCAAGATAAAATAAACAAGCAAGTGTAATATGGTGCGGAAATTAAATTGACACTTGATTTTTACGTGGAAACCCTCACGGGAAAAACCACGGGCTATGTAAGTAAGCCACACTCGAACCTCGAATCCACTAAATGTGCAAACGATTACAACCTAATCCCGGTAGTAATCACACACCTACCTAATCCCGGTATGAGTGAACCTAGTCCAATTTTGCTTGCGATCTAAGCAACCTAATCCCGATTGCTACACACAAGACTTAGCTTCTCTTGAAGAGAATACAACCCTAAGTGAATATGTGAAAATATCCAAAATGCAACATAGAGCAAGGGAAACCCTATATGCTTATCTAAGATGATTAATATGCAATTAAGAACAATCCTAGATATCAAAACTAAATGACATGTCAATTAGTTTAGCTAATCAATATCAAGCACAAAAACCTAATATGCTAGCACAATACAACTTCTCAAACATACATCATACTAATCTCAATCTTGTATTCAACAAATATAAAATCACATACAAGTAATTAAATTGAGATTGCTAGATAAGAGAAACACAAAATATGTAAGATATTAGTGAAAAGCTTACCAAGCAAAGTATGATGAAGAATCCATGCAAGATGTCATCTAGATGATCTAAGATGATGCTAGATGATGATTGATGATCATGGAAAAGGTGTTTGAGTAATTAAAAATGAGTTCTTGGAATTTTTCTTCTCTTTGAAAAATATCCTAAGTATGAAATCTGAATATGAACTCTTGTTATTGACCTAAAGTCAAAGTGGCATATATATAGAGGGCCAAAACAAAGTGTGGTCGTTTTGATAAGTTTGCCCACTATTTGCCATGGGCGCTGTACGTAGAGCGCCATTGTACAGCGCCTGTACAGCGCCCTTGCTCTGTTTTCACGAGGAAACAGAGTGGCGCTGTACGTACAGCGCTCTGTACCGCGCCACGTACAGCGCCCCAACAGCGACCCAACAGCGACCGATTAAATCGATCAGGTCTAAACAGCGCTCAATGGGCGCTGTTCGTACAGCGCTTCTGAACAGCGCTTTTGGGGGCGCCCAGTGCAAAAATGCAATCCTAAGACTAAGCATGACAAGGCAATTGGATATGCAAGATGCAATCAAACTAACATGCAAGAAGAGATGTTCATGAGCATTAAGGCACACATAAAAGACACACAACATATAAGGATTAAACATATGCATGAGTTGTGAGTGTGTGCATCTATCTCTTCAAGACAAGTAAGCACTTAGAATATTACCTTTGGTGCTTGTCAATAGTGAGGTCTTCAAAAGGGCCTAAGCAATAACAACAACATCTAAGCTACCCTTACAAAGCATCCCCACATGTGGTTTGATCACGAAATAAGCCAATTAAAAACATGCTTTGCATACAAGACATATAGCATTCAAGTCCAAAATACAATGGAATTTGGCAAAGCAAATGACAAAGGTTTCTAATTTGAATTCAAACCAATTTCACCAATGTCATGGGAAAAGCAAGGATATAGAGATTATTGATTTCAATTTTAAGAGCAACTATATCCAACTTTATAAGCGAAACATGGCATGAGCGACTTTGCACCCTATTTGATTTTTCCGGATAAGAAATCCGTATGATAGTAACCATGTTCAACTAATAAAGAAAGAGAGACATTTGGAATGTAATTCCTTTGAACGGATACAAGATCCTTTATTCATTTTGAGTCTCATTAGCTTTCACACAAGTTTTGCATTTTTAAGAATATGCAATCATCAATTCATGCTTTTCATGTGAGCATGTTGTATGAATTTCATGCTTTTTCATTTAGCATAAGCATGTTATTTAAGAAACATCATGTCATGGAGATAACTATAGGTCATTCACATCATACTTCCTATGTAAATCTCCTAGTCCAAAAATGCATGTTTGAACATAAATATGACATGGATTGTAGATAAGCAAGGTTCACACTTATAGAATTGAAAACATATATACATATGTACAACCAAGCTTACTCAAGCAATCAAAAGAAGAGGCATAAGTTATTTCAAATTTTTTGCAAGATACAAGAATGCAAAATAGCTCTCTTTGCTTGAGTTCCCCATATGGGGTCAATCATAAAACATCACTCCACAAGACATATCCCAATAGATCTACTAAGAGTTTTAAATCGAGTAGCATCTAAGGGTTTAGTAAATAAGTCCGCAAGTTGATCATTAGTACCTACATGTTCAAGTACTATGCATTTATTTTCAACAAGCTCTCTAATGAAGTGATGGCGGATGTCAATATGCTTAGTTCTAGAATGTTGAACCGGATTCTTGGAAATATTAATAGCACTCATGTTATCACAAAAGAGAGTGAGAGTACCTTGGTTGAATCCGTAGTCTACTAGCATTTGCTTCATCCATAGGAGTTGTGTGCAACCACTCCCCGCGGCTATGTACTCGGCCTCGGCCGTGGACAAGGAAATCGAGTTTTGCTTCTTGCAAAACCAAGACACCAAGTTGTTGCCTAGAAAGAAGCAACCGCCCGATGTGCTCTTCCTATCATCACAATTTCCTGCCCAATCCGCATCACTAAAGCCAACTAGACTAGCATTAGTGTCAAATGAGTACCAAATCCCATAGTTGGATGTCCCATTCACATAGCGAATGATCCTCTTCACGGAAGAGAGGTGGGACTCCTTAGGATCCGCTTGGTACCTAGCACACACACCCACACTAAAAGATATATCGGGCCTACTTGCGGTCAAATAAAGCAAGCTACCTATCATGCCACGATATAGAGTTTGTTCCACACTTTTACCACTAGCATCCTTGCTTAGCTTCAAAGTGGTACTCATGGGTGTATCACAATGTTTGGCTTTCTCTAAACCAAACTTCTTCACTAGGTTCTTAGCATATTTGGCTTGGGTTATGAAAATCCCATCATCCATTTGCCTAATTTGCAAACCTAGGAAGTAACTAAGCTCACCAACAAGACTCATCTCAAATTCAAGAGACATGACATCAACAAATTGTTGGACTTTGGTGTTGTTGGTGGAGCCAAAAACTATATCATCAACATATATTTGAGCTATGAAAAGCTCATCATTGTCTCTCTTGATGAATAGTGTCTTGTCAACACTACCTCTTGTGTAGTTGTTGTCAATAAGAAATTGAGTGAGGCGCTCATACCAAGCCCTCGGTGCTTGTTTCAACCCATAAAGTGCCTTCTTGAGGCGATAGACATGATTGGGGTGGTGTGCATCCACAAACCCCTTAGGTTGTTCAACAAACACTTCCTCTTGCAAGAAGCCATTGAGGAAGGCACTCTTGACGTCCATTTGGTGCAATTTGAACTTGTGCACACAAGAGATGGACAAGAGAAGCCTAATGGACTCTAAGCGGGCAACGGGAGCAAAAGTCTCCTCAAAGTCGATACCCTCAATTTGAGAGTACCCTTGTGCTACAAGTCTAGCCTTGTTCCGCACTATGTTGCCATCCTCATCGGATTTGTTCCTAAATATCCATTTGGTGCCTATGACATTAGTGGTCTTAGGCCTAGGAACTAGAGTCCAAACCTCATTCCTTTCGAATTGGTTTAGCTCTTCTTGCATGGCAAGAACCCAAAATTCATCATTTAAGGCTTCTTCAACCTTTTTGGGTTCTATTTGAGAGGTGTAGCATGTCAAGCTAATTAGATTAGCTATTTGACGCCTAGTTCTAACACCCTCATTAACATCTCCAATAACATCCTCTTTGTTATGGAGTCTTCTAACCCATGGAGCGGGTTCATTAGAGTCCAAGTTAGGAACTCTAGTACTAGGTTGTGTGACTTCATTAGATGTCCCAACATTGGGAGTCACCACAACCCTCTCCAAAGGAGAGTCATCCTCTAAAACATCCTCCTCCTCATCATTTTTGGACTTGAGCCTTGTATCATCAATGACAACATTTGATGATTCCATGACGGTTCGAGTCTTCAAGTTGAAAACTCTATAGGCTCTACTATTCAAGGCATAGCCAATAAAGATACCCTCATCACTCTTAGCATCAAACTTGCCAAGTTGATCACGGTCATTTAAAATGTAGCATTTGCTCCCAAATGTGTGGAAGTAGCTAACATTTGGCCTCTTGCCTTTCCATAATTCATAGGAGGTGTTTCTAGTACCGGGCCTTAGGAACACTCTATTTCCTATATAGCAAGCCGTGTTGATGGCTTCGGCCCATAGGTTCCTAGGGACATTGTTGCTAAGCAACATCACACGGGCCATCTCTTGGAGGACCCTATTCTTCCTCTCAACAACCCCATTTTGTTGAGGTGTCCTAGGAGTGGAAAACTCATGGGAGATGCCTAGGCTATCACAATAGCTTTCAAAAGAGGCATTCTCAAACTCCCTCCCATGGTCACTTCTAATCCGTTTAATGCTTCTAATATTAGAATTCATTTCATTTTGCAATTTAGTACAAAGCATTTTAAACTTATCAAAAGTTTCGGATTTTTCTCTAAGAAAATATGTCCATGTAAATCTAGAGAAATCATCAACACAAACAAAAATGTATCTCTTTCCACCTAAGCTCTCGGTTTGCATAGGACCCATGAGATCCATGTGGAGAAGCTCTAGGGGCTCCTTGGTGGAGAGATACTTGCCCTTTTTGTGCATGCTTTTGGTTTGTTTTCCTTGTTGGCAAGGTCCACAAATACCATTGGCTTTCTTCCCAAGCTTAGGGAGGCCACGCACACAATTGAACTTTCCAAGGGTTCTTAAATCCCTAAAGTTCATGTGGCCAAGTCTTTCATGCCACAACTCAACTTGCTCATCCATGGACACATTGTTTGAGACTATTCTAGCTTCAAGACAATAGCAATTGTCGCTAGATCTCATACCTTTCAATAAGGTTTGTCCATCGGGCTTTAGGATTGAGCAATCATTTTTACTAAACAAGACGGAATATCCTTCATCACTTAGATGTGAAATGCTTATTAAATTGGCTTTCAAGCCATCAACAAATAAAGCATCGGATAAGGAGGGTAAACCGGGAACGGAAATGGATCCTTTCCCTACAACCTTCTTTTTGGATCCATCACCGAAAGTGACATATCCACCTTCCTCCATAACAAGAGTCTCGAAGAAACTCTTGTTTCCCGTCATGTGCCTAGAGCACCCACTATCCAAATACCAAAAATTAGAAGAATTTGCCTTCAAGGCTATTTGTGCAACATGGCAAACATTTTCATTCTTTCTAATCCACTTAGCAACAATTTTGGCTTTCTTAGTGGTCTTTGGTACATGTGCTCTATTATTCCTAGGATCATGCAAATCAATATCATTATTCCTAGGAACATGCATCATGGCTCTTTTCTTTTTCTTCTCTATCATGCTTCTAGTTTTGCACATTTTTATATAGCGAAAGCATTGTGGTCTAATATGACCAACAAATCCACAAAAGTGACAAATAGGAGTAAAATAAGGAATCATACCTTGTCCTTGTCTTTGTGGATGAAGGGGTTCAATGCGTCTTCGTTGTTGAACCGGTCTAGGTTGCTTCCAAGCTTGAGGTTGCATGATAGGCCTCTTTCCTTTGTGAGCCATTTGAGGAGAAATGTTGGCTTGAGGAACCCTAGGGGGTTGAGCTTGAGGTTGCCTTCTTGGCCCCATCTTCACTTGAGCATTTGAACTTTGTCCTATTTCTAACTTCTTTCTAGGAAGTTGCACAAGTGAAGTTTCTTCTTTCTTCAAGCTCTTGACAAATATGGTCTTGTTAGAGGTTGAGATCTTCTTGTCATCTTCATACCCAAGACCCCTCTTGTCACATGGACTCTTTCCAACACCAAGCATATGGTCAAGCTTCTTGGTGCTAGAATCCATCCTAGTCATAGATTCTCTAACTTCTTCAAGCTCCCTCTTTAGACTATCCTCATTCCTCCTAGATAAGACTAACTCCTCTTTTAGCTTATCTTCCATCTTCTTGAATTTCTCCACTTGTTCACTTAAGTGGTCATTTTGAGATGCAAGTTCAAGATTTTCTTCTCTCAACATCTTGATCTTTCTTGTACTCTTGATTGCTAAATCATTAAATTCGGCATGATATTTAGCAAACTCCTTTTTCTCCATAAATCCATTCATGGAGTTAGAGGAGGAATCACTTTCTACATCACTTGAGTCATTTTCCTCTTGACTCATTTCCTCTCTCTCACTAGCACTTTTGCTTTTATGGGAGAAGGCAAAAGCTAGGAGATTAGCCATGAGCTCTTCATCATCCGAAGACTCATCTCCCTCATAGGAGTCATCACTACTTCCACTCCAAGTGGCGGCCATCACTTTCCCCTTTTTCTTCTCAACATGGTTTGCACAATCGGGGGCAAAATGACCTATGCCACCACACTCGAAACAACGGACCCCTTTCCTTTCGGTCCTTTCTTGCCTAGGTTCAAACTTCTTGAAAGAGCCCTTTTTCTTCAAATCTTGACCTTTTGACCCAAAGCTCTTCCTTCTAAACTTCATAACCTTGTTGAACCTTTTTACAAACAAGGCAAGGTCTTCATCCGAGTCAACCTTCTTTTCCTCCTTTTCATCCTTGGAGGTTTTTAAAGCAATTCCTTTTTGCTTTTTAGTGGGTGTGGAGATAGGCCCTTTCCTAGACTCATAAGCTAGAAGTCTCCCAATCACCTCACTCGGCTTCATATCCTTATAACCACTATTTTCTTCTAAAGCCGTCACCTTCGATTCAAACCTATCGGGTAGAGATCTCATAATCTTTTGCTTGATTCTCCTATCCGAATATGGATCACCAAGTTGATGGCTTTGGTTGACTATATCCATCAACTTGATCTCAAAGTCGTTGAAGCACTCATTCTCCTCCATCTTAAGCGTCTCGAATTGAGTTTGGAGGACTTGAAGCTTGGAGTCCTTCACTACTTCGGTTCCCTCATGTGCAATCTCTAGGATGTCCCAAGCCTCCTTAGCTATCCTAGTATTTTGAATCAACTTGTATTGATTTTCGTCCATGGCACACAAGATGGCATGCAACGCCTTCCTATTCCACTTTGAAGCATCAAACTCTTGCGCGTTCCATTGCGCCTTAGGCTTCAAAACATCTTCTCCTCCACCCGCGGGAGTCATCATAGGGAGATCATATCCGTCTTCCACCGCCATCCATGCACGGTCATGAATTTGGCATATGTAGGATTCCATCTTCCCTTTCCATTGGGAATAGTTCAATCCGGTAAGAAGTGGAGGCCTAGTGCTAGAAGCTCCTTCGTGGCCACCACCATTTCCACCGTTTCCACTCATAGTGTTTATGAATGAATGAAATGAATGCAAATGTATGAATGATCAAAAATCACACAAAATGCAACACACACCAAAATAAGCAAGGATCACCTATGTATGTCTAGGAACCCGCTCTGATACCAATTGAAACTAATTAATGCACGGTGTGTATAAAACTATCTAGAGGGGGGGTGAATAGATTTTACGCTTTTTACCCAATTTTTCGTGTTAGTCAAAATTACGAACTTACCCTCAAGATAAAATAAACAAGCAAGTGTAATATGGTGCGGAAATTAAATTGACACTTGATTTTTACGTGGAAACCCTCACGGGAAAAACCACGGGCTATGTAAGTAAGCCACACTCGAACCTCGAATCCACTAAATGTGCAAACGATTACAACCTAATCCCGGTAGTAATCACACACCTACCTAATCCCGGTATGAGTGAACCTAGTCCAATTTTGCTTGCGATCTAAGCAACCTAATCCCGATTGCTACACACAAGACTTAGCTTCTCTTGAAGAGAATACAACCCTAAGTGAATATGTGAAAATATCCAAAATGCAACATAGAGCAAGGGAAACCCTATATGCTTATCTAAGATGATTAATATGCAATTAAGAACAATCCTAGATATCAAAACTAAATGACATGTCAATTAGTTTAGCTAATCAATATCAAGCACAAAAACCTAATATGCTAGCACAATACAACTTCTCAAACATACATCATACTAATCTCAATCTTGTATTCAACAAATATAAAATCACATACAAGTAATTAAATTGAGATTGCTAGATAAGAGAAACACAAAATATGTAAGATATTAGTGAAAAGCTTACCAAGCAAAGTATGATGAAGAATCCATGCAAGATGTCATCTAGATGATCTAAGATGATGCTAGATGATGATTGATGATCATGGAAAAGGTGTTTGAGTAATTAAAAATGAGTTCTTGGAATTTTTCTTCTCTTTGAAAAATATCCTAAGTATGAAATCTGAATATGAACTCTTGTTATTGACCTAAAGTCAAAGTGGCATATATATAGAGGGCCAAAACAAAGTGTGGTCGTTTTGATAAGTTTGCCCACTATTTGCCATGGGCGCTGTACGTAGAGCGCCATTGTACAGCGCCTGTACAGCGCCCTTGCTCTGTTTTCACGAGGAAACAGAGTGGCGCTGTACGTACAGCGCTCTGTACCGCGCCACGTACAGCGCCCCAACAGCGACCCAACAGCGACCGATTAAATCGATCAGGTCTAAACAGCGCTCAATGGGCGCTGTTCGTACAGCGCTTCTGAACAGCGCTTTTGGGGGCGCCCAGTGCAAAAATGCAATCCTAAGACTAAGCATGACAAGGCAATTGGATATGCAAGATGCAATCAAACTAACATGCAAGAAGAGATGTTCATGAGCATTAAGGCACACATAAAAGACACACAACATATAAGGATTAAACATATGCATGAGTTGTGAGTGTGTGCATCTATCTCTTCAAGACAAGTAAGCACTTAGAATATTACCTTTGGTGCTTGTCAATAGTGAGGTCTTCAAAAGGGCCTAAGCAATAACAACAACATCTAAGCTACCCTTACAAAGCATCCCCACATGTGGTTTGATCACGAAATAAGCCAATTAAAAACAACGGGAATCCTAACAGCTTAATCTCTCCTTCCATGGCAAACAACTTCATAGTAAAGTCTTCTTTTAAATTATCTAACTCTTGAGCACTTTCCTCCACCTTAGAGACATTCTTTTCAATGGTCTTTTCATGCTCCTTGATGACTTCACTTTGCTTGCTCATCTTCTCCAAAGACATCTTCTTTTCATTGATAAGAGCTTTAAAAATCACCACTAAATTGGCATTGATCAACTTCAACTTGATGTTCTCTTCATTCTTTTGTTGAAGGATCTTGTCATTGAAGCTTATAAAATCTTGATTTGAGGAGACTTCAAACTCTTCATCATTGGAGGAGATTTCACTATCTTCACTACTTGAAGAGTTTTCACTTTCCTCAATACTTGAGGAGTCTTCACTATTATCCTCAAATCTTCCTTCATATATAGCCACGTGAGCAATGTGATTGCAAGTAGATTCTCGATCATCCAAGGACTCCTTTTCCTTTACTACATCACTCACACTCATCCATGCTTTATCATTGGTGGCTCTAATGTAGGCTTTCATTGTATTTCTCCAAAAGGTGTAGTTACCACTATCCAAGAGTGGAGGTCTAGCACTAAAGGCACCTTCCGGCATTGAATCACCCATAGCTACAAAAATGAACAAACACAACAAAACACAACAAAACAAAACAAAACACAAACACTATAATATAGATCTATCTAATTACTTCTAGACACCTGCTCTGATACCAATTGAAATTCCCTTAAGCAATATAGTGTAAAATATACCTAGAGGGGGGGTGAATAGGTATTTACTCAAATTCTTCCAATATTAAAAATGATGCGGAATATAACAAAGAAAATGCACACTTGATTAGATTTAGCAAATGAATTGATTTCACTAATACAAGAGATAATCAATTTACAAGATATGCAATCAATGTAAGATATGGAAGATAAAGATAAGTAAAAGCAAAAATGAACACAAGTGTTTTTACGTGGTAAAACCTCAAAGAGGAAACATCCACGGGTTGATACCACAACCACCGGCAAAGCAATCCACTATATGAAAAGGACTTACACACTCAAGCTATCAACACATGATATCCGCTCAAGCTATCACCTCCTAATCTACCCTCGGGCAAGTGAACTACCAAGCCTACTTCCTATCCGAGATGTATCCTACACCTCTAGAAAGCAACTTCCTATCCAAGACGCTCACGTCTCTAGGAAGATTTCTTGCTTGACTATCCGAGTCCTCCCGACTCTAATCAAGGCTTCTTGCTTGGCTATCCGGAACACTTTCCTAGCCAAGACTTCTTGCTCAAGACAAAGCTTCACTCACTTTGCAAGAGACTTCAACCTTTCACAAGGCAATGATCTAAGTGATGCAAATGATGCAAACACAAGCAAATAGAGCAAGTAGATCAAACACACTCTATGAAGAATTAGATTTGCACAAATCAAGCTCACAAGCAAATTTAGCTAATTCTTATGAACATGTGATTAGAAGTCTAGATTGGACATTCAAAGTCATTCACAAAAATATCTAGAAACCTAAACATGTCAATCAAAGCTAGAGTAACAAGTTTTCAATAAAAATCACAAAACTAGCTTTGAAATCAAGTGAACAAGTTAACACTTGAAATCCACAACATATTCAATCCAAACAAGAACTAGATTTAAAAGATAGATAGCACAATCAAAAATCCTAGTTCATGAACATGTGACAAAAACCTAGAAATCAACAATCAAGTTCAAGAACAAAAAGTATTTCTAGAATCAATATCAAGATAGGTCAAGTTTAGCAATATATGTTCAATTGAAATCAAATGGCTAAAACTCAACAATCAATAGATCAACCACCCCTAGAATATGATCTAACAACATTCTAAACACATATCATCTATCAATTAGGAAGATTAAAAGAGATGATCAAAAGATGAAGTGAGAAGAAGAAGTTTTACATACAAAAATTGAGTCTCGTACTGAAATCAGATCACTGGGAAAAATGAAGAACTCAAATGGCTCTGAAAATGCTTGAGGTTTGTAGCTCTCTTCAAGACCAACAATTTTGGCTTTTGAATCACTCAATTCGGAGTTGAAATGAGAGAGATATGATCAAAATAAGAAATCAAAAATTGTAAAGAATTCTGCTCGGGATTTCGA
Source organism: Acer saccharum (assembly GCA_030490815.1). Classification (NCBI taxonomy): domain Eukaryota; kingdom Viridiplantae; phylum Streptophyta; class Magnoliopsida; order Sapindales; family Sapindaceae; genus Acer; species Acer saccharum. The sequence continues at coordinate 11,874,783 of CM059874.1, forward strand.
ATATAAATGGAGGGAAAAGAGATGGAGAAGAGAGAGGATGACGGGAGCCAATCAGAGGCTGCCACGTCAGCACCCCGTGGGGAGCGCGTGGGCCACACGGGACCAGAGGGGTGCTCTGGCCGTGGGTCCCACGGGCTCCACACGTGGTGGCCAATGGATGGCCTTTGGCCATGCTTGCCTCTCGCGCGCTCCCTCACGTTCTTCAGCCGTATCTTGGGCATCCGAACTCCGATTTTGAATCCGTTTTCGGATTACGAACCGTGACTCCCTCACGCACGACTATGACTATAAAACTTTGAAAAATGGTTGAGAAATCATCTCGGAAAATGATGATGAAGTCAACTCAACGAATGAGAATGCAAAGTAGCATAGCTAAGTCGTTTGGACTCGAAACCTTATGAATGAGTAACCGAAACGACCGGAACTCAATACGGCATCAAATAAGAACATGTTCAAGTCCAAAACACAAAATACACAAACAAATAAACACATATTCACACAAGCATGCCATATCAAAGAGATAGTCACAAAGCATGCAATTCTACAATGTTTGTCAATACAAGATCAATGCATGAGCATACTATGAAGTGTGTGAATGTGTTATACCAAATGTTTGAACCACGATGCAGGGACACACATGTATGAATTGTGTGTGTGTGCGCTAACGCCTTGCAAGAGGATGGAAGTCAAGATATACCTTTGACGCTTTTCACCTCTTGAAGACGACTTGTGCACTAGACGTTGCTCTTCACTTTTTAAGCTTCCTTTATTCAAATAATGTCCTAAGCAACAACTAATACAATCATAGAGTGTTTTGCAATGGAATTAAGCCAATACAAATCATAAACCTTACAAAGGGCCATAAAAAAGATGACCAAATGTTGCTCTTGGGAAGACCATTCATGGCGACCGCTAGAGCAATTATGGATGTGCATGAAGGGAAGCTCACTATGAAGGTTTTAGATGAGGTAATTGAGTTCAAGCTTTTTGAGTCAGGAGCCTATCCTATTGGGGCACATGATAGTTTTAATGTGAATTTGGTGGACACAATCATTGAAGAGGAAAGTGAAGAATTTTTGAAGGAGAAGTTGGAGGCTTTAATGGTGAGTGCAATGGAGTTTCTAGATGAACAAGAAGATGAGGAAGAGAGACTTGAGTTAATGGAGGAGTTGGTAGAAGAAGAAAGAATCAATGAGGTTGAAGAAGTGGGAAGTGGAGAGTTAGAGACAAAATTGGCTACACCACCAAGGTTAGAGTTGAAGGAACTTCCAACAACACTCAAGTATGCCTACCTAGATGAAGAAGAAAGAAAACTGGTTATTGTCTCCTCGGAATTGAATCAAGATGAAGAAGCAAGACTCCTTGAAGTCCTTAGAGTGCACAAGGCGGCAATTGGGTGGTCCATTAAAGATATCAAAGGGATAAGTCCCACCATTTGTATGCATAAGATCCATCTAGAAGAAGGTTCCAAGCCATCAAGAGAGGCTCAAAGGTGACTCAACCCCATCACGCAAGAAGTTGTGAAAAATGAGGTATTGAAGTTGTTAAAGGTGGGCATTATCTATCCAATTGCAGATAGTAAGTGGGTGAGCCCAATACATGTGGTGCCTGATGAAATTTCTCTTAATGTAGTAGTGAAATATACTTAGATGAGGGGTGAATAGGTATAGGCTCCAAATTCTTCCAATTAAAAATAATGCGGAAAATTACAAGGCAAAAATGCACACTTGATAAGATTTAGCAAATTAATTGATTTAACTAAGACAAGAGTTAATCAATTTACAAGATGTGCAAACAATGTAATATATGGAAAATAAAAGAAAGTAAAGCAAAATTGAACACAATGATTTTAACGTGGTAAAACCTCAATGAGGAAACATCCACGGGTTGATACCACAACCACCGGCGAAGCAATCCACTATGTGAAAAAAGACTTACACACTCAAGCTATCACTCATGATATCCGCTCAAGCTATCAACTCCTAATCTACCCTCGGGCTAGTGAATCACCAAGCCTACTTCCTATCCGAGATGTGTCCTACACCTCTAGAAAGCAACTTCCTATCCAAGACGCTAACGTCTCTAGGAAGATTTCTTGCTTGCCTATCCGGATCCTCCCGACCCTAGACAAGACTTCCTTGCTTGATTATCCGAGTCCTCCCGACTCTAATCAAGGCTCCCTTGCTCTATCCACAAAGCTTCACTCACTTTGCTAGAGACTTCAACCTAATGCAAGGCTATGATCTAAAGTGATGCAAATGATGCAAGCACAATCAAATTAAGCTAGATGATCAATCAAGCAAAATGTACATGTTCAATGATAGTCTAGAATATGATTTCAACACACAATCACAAAAGTTATCTAGAAATCAAGACATGCAAATCAATAAGAACAAAGGTATCAATATTCAATTTAGCACACTAAAAACCTAGTTCTTAGATCATGAAATAAAACATAGAAAATAACATGAAGCACATCACACATATATTTTCTAGAATCAATTTCATGATAAATCAAGTTTAGCACATAAATGTTCAAGACTAATCACAAAGCTAAATCTCAATTAACAAATGATCAAATAACCCTAGCATGTGATCTAACATACTTCTCAACAAATTTCATCAATCAAATGGAAAGAATCAATAGATGATCAAAGATGAAATTGAAAAAGAAGAAGTTGAAAATCAAACACTGACCACGGACTGGAAATGGACCAGCTGAGAAAAATGCCGAAGTCAACTGCCTCTGAAAATGCTTGGGATTTGTAGCTCTCTTCGAGACCAACAATTTTGGTTTTTGAATTGAATGATTTCGAGTTCGTATGAGAGAGATATGATCAAAACAAGTAAACAAAAATTGTAGAAAAACTGATGCGAGAACCAAGTGTTCTTAAAAAACAAATTGCATAAGTGTGGAGGGAAGGAGGTTGGCTTAAAAGGAGGGAAAGGAGAAATTTTTCTGAGTGAATCACGTGCTGCCACGTCACCACCCCGTGGGGGGCGCGTGGGAGCAGAGGGCTCCCTTGCCCGTGGGGCCCACGGCCTCCCTCACAGGCTGGCCAAGTGGCCACACGTGATTCACACTTCTCCCACGCGCTCCCTCGGTTCGTTGGCCCATATCTTGAGCATCCGACCTCTGATTTGAATCTGTTTTCGGATTACGAACCGTGACTCCTTCACGCACGACTACGACTACTCAACTTTGAAAAATGGTTGAGAAATCATCTCGGAATCCAATGATGAAGTCAACACAACAAATGAGAACGAAAAGTAGCATAGTCAACTTGTTTGGACTCGAAACCTTATGAATGAGTAACCGAAATGACCGGAACTCGATAAGGCATTAAATAAGAACATGTTCAAGTCCTAAACACAAAATACGAAAACAAATAAACACATATTCACACAAACATGCCATATCAAAGAGATAGTCACAAAACATGCAATTTCACAATGTTTGTCAATACAAGTTCAATGCATGAGCATGCTATGAAGTGTGTGAATGTGTTATACCAAATGTTTGAACAACGATGCAGGGACACACATGTATGAATTGTGTGTGTGTGCGCTAACGCCTTGCAAGAGGGTGGAAGTCAAGATTTACCTTTGACGTTTTTCACCTCTTGAAGACGACTTTTGCACTAGACGTTGCTCTTCACTCTTTGAGCTTCCTTTCTTCAAATAATGTCCTAAGCAACAACTAATACAATCATAGAGTGTTTTGCAATGGAATCAAGCCAATACTAATAGTGAACCTTACAATCTCCCCCTTTGGCTATTCCATTGGCAAAAACACTCAACCTCACCATACAATGTTTCACTCAAATAAACTCAAGATGATAGCATACTCTCAATCTCACATTACAAAGAAATTCCTAGACTAAAAATCTTCAAGTCTTCAAGAATTCCTCTTTAGGTCTTCAAAGTACCTATGAGAGAAAATAGCAACCAAACAAGAGATCTTCTCTAAAGAAGAATGGTGAGTTATTTAACCAAACAACAAACATAGAAGATATCCCTTATCTCATACACAAATGCATTATCTCAAGTGAATAAAATATGTTCATATTAAAGCATTCCCTTAGTTTCCCAATTTCCAAGAACCAACTATCCTTAACATTGTCAAGAAAGAATTCTTTCTCCCCCTTAAGACAAGAATTCTCCACCTTAAGACAAAGTCACAATTAAGCACAAAGAGGAATAAGATTCACACAATTGGAACAATTTCCACACAAGGTGTGAAGTATACAAAAACTCTCCAATATCAAACATGGTGAGGTATACATTTTCTCCCCCTTTTTGTCAAGGAATAGACAAGGGACACAAGAGATAAAGAACGAGATATTAAGCAAACAAATCATATAGAAAGCGAAAGTTGAATAAACTAAAGCTCCCCCTTAACATATGCTCCACATATTATCAACAAGTAGATTTGTTCACAAGGGACATCACACAATCACACAATCAAGCAATAAGAGAAAATATTTCATAACTTGTCAAAGTCCAAGAGAGAATCATAGATTTTCATTAATCTCTCAAAAAATATTCTCACATTGCTAATGAATCAAGCACATAAGCAAAGTGTGTGTGTGTGAATGCTTCTCAAATATATAGTAGGAGTAATTGTGATATCAACATCCAAACTCTATCCACACCTATCCATCTAAAGCCTTTCCAAAAATAGGTCAAACCGATATTCATCCGGTTTTTTGCTTTTAAAATGAATAGATATCAACATATGAGCGTGTGTGTGCATGTGGCTCGTTTTCCCGTTTCTATTTGTCAACCCGAGCTTTTCACAATTCTCAACTATACACCAATAAGCCTTTTAATTTTTCATTTCTTTTAGGCTTAGAATCAAAGATTTTTTTTTTTAATAATTCATTTTCAACACTTCTTTGATTTTACTTACAAAAACATATACTCCTCATAGCGGCTTTCACTCATCACAATGGCGTAGCCCTTTCCTACATTGGGTGGCTTCACAACCAAGGTGTGTAGCCCTTTCCATGAGAGTACTCGTTGATTACTATGTAGTGCCGAAGCAAAATGGATACATACCATAGGTCATCTATCATATACTTAACAATAAACTTTTAGATGCATCCATTATCTACACATATTCAACCACATATACTCAAAAACTAAAACATACAAGAGAAGCATTAGTGCACTTTTCAAAAATAAGATTTTTCAAGCTCAAGTGCATGATCTAAAAACAATAAAAGATACTTGTTAAAGATCATTACTTCTCAAGTGAGTAGCTCTTAAAGACAATGATATACAATTAAAGTTTTGCTCATCAAGCCACTCACAATCACACAAAGACATCAATCAACACAAATCATGCCAATGGACATTCTAAGAGTTTTAAACCTCTCTTTGTCCAAGGGCTTAGTGAACAAGTCCGCAAGTTGATTTTTAGTAGGCAAATGCTCTAGAGTAACAATAGAATGTTCAACTAGATCTCTAATGAAATGATGCCTAATGTCTATGTGTTTAGTGCGCGAGTGTTGAACCGGATTTTTAGAGATGTTAATGGCACTTAAATTATCACAATAAAGTGTCATTTTTCCTTGTTCAGAAACCAAGTTATTACCAACATAAAAGCAACCGCCCGATGTGCTTTTTCGGTCATCTATGTTTCCCGCCCAATCCGCATCACAATAGCCTACAAGGATATCATTGGTATCAAATGAATAGAATAGACCAAGACTATGAGTTCATTTGATGTACCTAATGATCCTCTTGACGGCTTTTAAGTGAGATTCCTTGGGATTTGCTTGGAATCTAGCACACAAGCCAACACTAAAGCAAATATCGGGTCTACTAGCCGTTAGGTAAAGTAGACTACCTATCATGCTTCTATAAAGGCTTTGGTCAACACTTTTCCCTTTTTCATCTTTCTCAAGTTTTAAAGTGGTGCTCATGGGAGTTTCAAAATCTTTTCCATTTTCTAGGCCAAATCTCTTAACTAGATTTTTAGCATATTTAGATTGATTCAACATTATGCCCATGCTAGTTTGCTTCACTTGCATTCCTAGAAAATAATTCAACTCACCTACCATACTCATTTCAAATTCACTTGACATAACACTAACAAATTCATCAACCTTGGTTTTATTAGTAGACCCAAAAACAATGTCATCAACATATATTTGTGCAACAAAAATATCATTATCATGATGTTTGATAAACAAAGTTCTATCAATGCCACCTCTCCTATATTGGTTGTCAATAAGATATTGAGTCAACCTATCATACCAAGCTCTTGGAGCTTGTTTAAGGCCATAGAGAGCCTTTTTCAATTTAAACACATGATTAGGAGAGTGTGGGTCTACAAAACCCTTAGGTTGTTCAACATACACTTCTTCTTGAAGGTATCCATTGAGGAAAGCACTTTTGACATCCATTTGAAATAATTTGAACTTTTTAATGCATGCAATGGACAACAAAAGTCTAATGGACTCGAGACGAGCAACCGGGGCAAACGTCTCATCAAAGTCAACACCCTCCACTTGAGTGTAACTTTGAGCCACTAGTCTAGCTTTATTCCTCACAATCTTGCCACTTTCATCGGTCTTATTCCTAAACACCCATTTAGTGCCAATTACATTTATATCGTTGGGTCTAGGTACTAAGGACCACACTTCATTCCTCTCAAATTGATTAAGTTCATCTTGCATAGCCCTAACCCAATATTCATCAACAATTGCTTCATTAATGTTTTTGGGTTCAATTTGAGAAGTGTAGCAAGCATAGGATATTTGGTTAGCAATTTGATTTCTTATTCTAACCCCTTCATTTAAATCACCTATGATGTCTCCTTGATAGTGTAAGTTTCTAAGTCTTGGGTGAGAATGTTCAACAACTTGGTCATTTTGTTGATTATCATTTAAAGCATTTTCCAACCCTTGACTTACAACTTCAATATGACTATCAATTTCATCATCTTGACTAGAAACACTACTAGCCACATCAATAGGTGTATTAGTGTCATTTAACATGTTTTCTTTAGGTTCATTGACACCATTATCATCACACAAATTAAGCATGCTAAGATCATCTATCTTCACATTGACAGACTCCATGATAGTCTTAGTAGTCAAGTTAAAGACTCTATATGCACGACTATTAATAGCATACCCAAGAAAGAGACCAACATCACTTTTTGCATCAAACTTTCCTAAGTGATCTCTATCATTCAAAATATAACATTTACTCCCAAAAGTGTGGAAGTAACTCACATTAGGCTTCTTGCCTTTCCAAAGCTCATAGGACGTTTGTTTTGTGCCGGGCCTTTTGAAAACACGATTTGACACATAACAAGCGGTATTGACCGCCTCGGCCCATAGGTTTCTAGGGACTTTCTTGCTATTGAGCATGACCCTAGCCATCTCTTGCAAGACACGGTTTTTCCTCTTAACAACACCATTTTGTTGAGGAGTTCTAGGTGCGGAGAACTCATGAGAAATCCCTAAACCATCACAAAACTCACTAAATTTTGCATTTTCAAATTCCGTCCCATGATCACTCCTAATGCGACATATTTTCTTGATATCAAGACCTTTTTCATTTTGAACTTGATTACAAAACTTTTTAAAGTAATCAAAAGCCTCGGTCTTGTTTCTAAGAAAATAAACCCAAGTAAACCTAGAGAAGTCATCAACGCATACAAAAATGTATTTTTTGCCATTAATGCTCTCGGTTTGAATTGGCCTCATTAGGTCCATATGCACAAGTTCTAAAGGTCTCTTGGTAGCTATGTAAGAATTCTTCTTATGAGGCACTTTGGTTTGCTTACCTAATTGGCAAGGTTCACAAACCACCTCAAGCTTTTTACCAAGATTAGGAAGACCTTTAACAATGCCATGTTTTTCAAGTTTTTTCAAATCTTTAAAATTCATGTGACCCAAACGTTGATGCCATAAATCAAACTTATTGCACTCATGTGCCATGTTGCATGTGAGAGGATCTATCTCAAGACAATAGCAATTGTCTATAGACCTTTTGACTCTTAGGACAACATCGCCCTTTTTATCAATTATAGTGCATACATCTTTGTTAAAGCTAACTTCTTGAAAAATTTCACACAAGTGAGTAATGCTTATCAAGTTAGCTTGTAACCCATCAACATACAAAGTATTGCGAAGTTTAGGCAATCCGGGGATACAAATTGTTCCCTTGCCAAGAACTTGCTTTTTGGTACCATCACCAAAAGTAACCCAACCTCCATCCTTTAAAACAAGATTCTTAAAGAACTCTTTGTTCCCGGTCATGTTCCTAGAGCAACCGCTATCTAGGTACCAAGAATAGGAGGAGTTGGCACGTAAAGCATATTGTGCAACATTACATTTAGATGTGTCTTTTCTAATCCACACATTTTTCACAACATGCTTCTCACTCTTACTTCTAACATGCTTTGACTCAATATTAGACTTTTCAACATGCACCTTGACCTCATTGGTCACATCTTCAAAAATATCAAACAAAGCATTATCAATTTTCTTATGCATAGTAGAGTGAGGCACAACACAAGATTTAGCAAGCAAGTCATCAACAACTCTTTCAACAACATGCTTTTCCAAGGTCTTCCTAGGTCTATTTCTATATCCATACATGGATGATTGCCTAGGTCCATTCAAAGACATATCATGAAAAGCATTATCAAGTTTGCATTTCCGAATGTACTCAAAGCATCTAGGTCGAATATGTCATATCATATTACAATGATGACAAATAGGAATAAATTTGAGAAATTTACCATTTGCATTTGCTTCCATAGCATTTGGTCTTCTCACAATTTTACCTCTTTGAAGAGCGACCCTTGATGCTTCACCTCTTGCATTTGAGGTTGTTGCTTTTTGATGCTTAAGTTGTTGAGTTCTCCCATTGAACATCCTTGTTGATGAAGAGGCACCTCCGGTAGCTTTCATAGCTTTACCTTGAGAGAGTGTACCTACAATTGATTCAATGCTTGCTTTGACAAAAGTAGATTTGTTAGATGAAGGAGTCTCCTTCTCATTGATATAACCCAAACCTCTTTTGTCACATGGATGCTTTCCACTTTTAATGAGGGTTTCAACTTTATTAGAACTAGATGACATCTTGCTAATCACCCTATTAGCCTCATCAAGTTTCTCACGAAGCATCTTAAGTTTAATGGCATATTTTTCCGCTTTATTATCACTGAACAAAACATCTTTATATGATTTATCAAGCCATTGTTCATACTTTTTCTCTTGATTTAAATGCTCATTAAGTTTGGATTTAAGCACATTTTCAAGTTTCTTAGCATTAACAAGAGAACAATCTCTTTGCTCAATTTCTTGCTTCAAGATACCAAGTCTATCATTGCTATCTTTAAGATTCAATTCTAGACTTAGAATCTTGTCTTTAAGTTCATCAAATTCTTTTGAGCCAAGAGCATGATCTTCTAGCTTCTTGTTGAGGGACATATTGACTTTGGATAAACATTCATTTTCAAAATTAAGATCATTGATCTTTTTCTCATCTAAGTCAATATGTTCAACAAAAGAAGCCACATAGGAATATACTTCCTTAATCATGATTTTATCACAAACAAAAACAAACACAAAAATACTACAAAGAAAGGATCAATCTAAGTGCGTCTAGACACCCGCTCTGATACCAAATGAAATTTCCCTTAATGTAGTAGTGAAATATACCTAGAGGGGGGGGGGGGGGGGGGGGGGGGGGGTGAATAGGTATAGGCTCCAAATTCTTCCAATTAAAAATAATGCGGAAAATTACAAGGCAAAAATGCACACTTGATAAGATTTAGCAAATTAATTGATTTAACTAAGACAAGAGTTAATCAATTTACAAGATGTGCAAACAATGTAATATATGGAAGATAAAAGAAAGTAAAGCAAAATTGAACACAATGATTTTAACGTGGTAAAACCTCAATGAGGAAACATCCACGGGTTGATACCACAACCACCGGCGAAGCAATCCACTATGTGAAAAAAGACTTACACACTCAAGCTATCACTCATGATATCCGCTCAAGCTATCAACTCCTAATCTACCCTCGGGCTAGTGAATCACCAAGCCTACTTCCTATCCGAGATGTGTCCTACACCTCTAGAAAGCAACTTCCTATCCAAGACGCTAACGTCTCTAGGAAGATTTCTTGCTTGCCTATCCGGATCCTCCCGACCCTAGACAAGACTTCCTTGCTTGATTATCCGAGTCCTCCCGACTCTAATCAAGGCTCCCTTGCTCTATCCACAAAGCTTCACTCACTTTGCTAGAGACTTCAACCTAATGCAAGGCTATGATCTAAAGTGATGCAAATGATGCAAGCACAATCAAATTAAGCTAGATGATCAATCAAGCAAAATGTACATGTTCAATGATAGTCTAGAATATGATTTCAACACACAATCACAAAAGTTATCTAGAAATCAAGACATACAAATCAATAAGAACAAAGGTATCAATATTCAATTTAGCACACTAAAAACCTAGTTCTTAGATCATGAAATAAAACATAGAAAATAACATGAAGCACATCACACATATATTTTCTAGAATCAATTTCATGATAAATCAAGTTTAGCACATAAATGTTCAAGACTAATCACAAAGCTAAATCTCAATTAACAAATGATCAAATAACCCTAGCATGTGATCTAACATACTTCTCAACAAATTTCATCAATCAAATGGAAAGAATCAATAGATGATCAAAGATGAAATTGAAAAAGAAGAAGTTGAAAATCAAACACTGACCACGGACTGGAAATGGACCAGCTGAGAAAAATGCCAAAGTCAACTGCCTCTGAAAATGCTTGGGGTTTGTAGCTCTCTTTGAGACCAACAATTTTGGTTTTTGAATCGAATGATTTCGAGTTCGTATGAGAGAGATATGATCAAAACAAGTAAACAAAAATTGTAGAAAAACTGATGCGAGAACCAAGTGTTCTTAAAAAAAAAATTGCATAAGTGTGGAGGGAAGGAGGTTGGCTTAAAAGGAGGGAAAGGAGAAATTTTTCCGAGCGAATCATGTGCTGCCACGTCACCACCCCGTGGGGGGCGTGTGGGAGCAGAGGGCTCCCTTGCCCGTGGGGCCCACGGCCTCCCTCACAAGCTGGCCAAGTGGCCACACGTGATTCACACTTCTCCCGCGCGCTCCCTCGGTTCGTTGGCCCATCTCTTGAGTATCCGACCTCCGATTTCGAATCTGTTTTCAGATTACAAACCGTGACTCCCTCACACACGAATATGACTACTCAACTTTGAAAAATGGTTGAGAAATCATCTCGGAATCCGATGATGAAGTCAACACAACAAATGAGAACGAAAAGTAGCATAGTCAACTTGTTTGGACTCGAAACCTTATGAATGAGTAACCGAAACGACCGAAACTCGATAAGGCATTAAATAAGAACATGTTCAAGTCCTAAACACAAAATACGGAAAACAAATAAACACATATTCACACAACATGCCATATCAAAAAGATAGTCACAAAGCATGCAATTTCACAATGTTTGTCAATACAAGTTCAATGCATGAGCATGCTATGAAGTGTGTGAATGTGTTATACCAAATGTTGAACAACGATGCAGGGACACACATGTATGAATTATGTGTGTGTGCGCTAACGCCTTGCAAGAGGGTGGAAGTCAAGATTTACCTTTGACGTTTTTCACCTCTTGAAGATGACTTTTGCACTAGACGTTGCTCTTCACTCTTTGAGCTTCCTTTCTTCAAATAATGTCCTAAGCAACAACTAATACAATCATAGAGTGTTTTGCAATGAAATCAAGCCAATACTAATAGTGAACCTTACACCTAAGAAGTCGGGAATTACGGTAGTGAGGAATGACAAAGATGAACTTATTCCCCAAAAGTTGCAAACCGGGTGGAGAGTATGTATTGACTACCGGAAATTAAATGCATCAACAAGGAAGGATCATTTCCCTCTTCCATTCATTGATCAAATGTTGGAGAGATTAGCGGGGCATAGCCATTATTGCTTTTTGGATGGCTACTCGGGGTATAACCAAATTACAATTGCACTGGAGGATCAAGAGAAGACAACTTTCACTTGTCCCTTTGGCACATATGCATGCCGGAAGATGCCCTTTGGTTTATGCAATGCTCCCGACACTTTCCAACGGTGTATGATGTCCATTTTCTCGGATATGATAGGGAAAATCATTGAGGTGTTCATGGATGATTTTTCGGTGTTTGGAGGATCCTTTGATATGTGCCTTGACAACTTGACTCAAGTATTGAAGAGATGTGAAGAAAAGAACCTAACCTTGAATTGGGAGAAGTGTCATTTTATGGTGACACAAGGTATTTTTTTTGGGCATGTGGTGTCAAGCCGGGAAATAGAGGTAGACAAAGCAAAAATTGAAGTTATGAAGAGTTTGCCTCCACCAAAGACTACCAAAGACATAAGGTCATTCTTGGGCCATGCGAGGTTCTACCGACGATTTATCAAAGACTTTTCCAAGATTTCAAGACCTTTGTGCAATCTTCTTCAAAAAGAAGTGGAGTTTGTGTTTGATGAAGAATGCATGCAAGCCTTCAATACTCTCAAGGAAGCCCTCACATCAACACCTATCATTGTACCACCAAATTGGAGCCTCCCTTTTGAAATCATGTGTGATGCATCGAATTATACGGTTGGGGCCGTTCTTGGGCAAAGAATAGACAAGCTTCCACATGCAATTTATTACGCTTCAAGGACTCTAAATGATGCTCAATTGAACTACTCTACAACCGAAAAATAATTGTTGGCAGTTGTGTTTGCATTGGAGAAGTTTCGGCAATACTTGGTGGGAGTAAAGGTAATTGTCTACACCGATCATGCGGCTATCCGATATTTAATGCAAAAGAAAGATGCCAAGCCAAGACTCATCTGTTGGATTCTTCTCCTATAAGAATTCGACTTGGAAATCAAGGACAAGAAAGGCAAGGAAAATGTGGTAGCCGACCATTTAAGCCAGTTGATATATGGGTCAAATGAAGAAGAAGACATGTTTCCCTTGAAAGAAAGCTTTCCGGATGAGCAATTGTGGATAGTTGGTGGAAAAGAACCATGGTATGCCAACATTGTGAATTACCTTGTGAGAGATATAATGCCCAATGACCTCTCATACCAAGCCAAGAAAAGATTCAAGTTCATTGCTAGGCAATACTTTTGGGATGAACCCTATCTCTTCAAGCATGGGCCCGATCAAGTAATTTGAAGATGTGTACCGGAAGAAGAGCAAGAATGTGTGATCAAGTTTTGCCATAAAATGCATTGCGGTGGTCACTTTAGTCACAAGAAGACCGTTCTTAAAATCCTTTAATCCGGATTCTTTTGGCCAACACTAAGCAAGGACACCTATGAGTTTTGCAAGAATTGTGATAGGTGCCAACGGATGGGTAGTATCGAGAAAAGAAATGAGATGCCCCTAAAAGGAGAATTAGTGGTGAAACTTTTTGATATATGGGGTATTGACTTCATGGGTCCCTTTCCATCTTCAAATGGCAATAACTACATTTTGGTGGCGGTTGATTATGTCTCCAAGTGGATTGAAGCGGTGGCAACTAAGACTAATGATAGTCATGTGGTGGTGAAGTTTTTGAAGGAAGTAGTGTTCTCATGGTTTGGTGCTCCTCGTGCAATCATAAGTGATGGGGGCACCCATTTTTGCAACAAAATCTTTACCACATTGATGAAAAAGTATGGAGTAACACACAAGGTTGCCATACCCTACCATGAGCAAACTTTCGGGCAAGTTGAAGTGAGCAATCGGGAGATCAAGAGAATTTTAGAAAATACGGTCAAGCCTAATCGGAAAGATTGGTCAATGAAGCTTAATGATGCACTTTGGGCTTACTGTACGGCATACAAGACCCCTCTTGGCACCACACCTTACCGATTGGTATTTGGGAAGGCTTGTCATTTGTCGGTAGAATTAGAGTTTGATGCTTATTGGGCAATCAAGAAGTTGAATGTCAAATTGGATTTAGCAGGAGAAGAAAGGAAACTTCAACTAAATGAATTGGAAGAACTCCGATATGAGGCTTATGAGAATGCAAAGTTGTACAAGGAAAAGACGAAGAAGATCCATGACCAATTGATCCTAAGAAAGGACCTCCATCCCGGGATGCTTGTACTTGTGTTTGATTCAAGGTTGAAATTATTTTCAGGGAAATTAAAATCAAGATGGATTGGTCCATTCCGACGTGAACGAGGTATTCCCATATGGTGCAATTGAAGTGCAAAGTTTGATGAAAAGAATACGCGGTGTGTACTAATATATTAATCTAGAGAGGGGGTGAATAGATTTTAACTAATATTACCCAATTTTCGTTAATAGACAATTTTTATGAAAATGCCCATAACTAGTCAAAATAATATATCAAGTGTAATATGTGTGGAATTTAAATAACATAAGATATATACGTGGAAACCCAACCACTGGGAAAAAACCACAGGTTGTATAGTGCGCCACACTCGGAACTCGAAATCACTAATTGAAATGAAATTTACAACCTATGTAGACCTCGTCTAACACTCCGGTCTGTAACCCCTCACTTCTACCCAGCGGGCCTTTATTAGCAACCCTATTCCAATTTGCTTGAGGCCTAAGCACTCTTAGCCCCAAGACTTACTTCTCAATGAAGAGAAACAACCTAAGTGAATATGTATGAATATTCAAAATGCAAATTAGAGCTAGGTTACTCTATATGCTTATCTAGGATAATGATTTTGCAATTAAAACAATCCTAGATATAAATGGCTAGATGACATGTCAAATAGCTTAGCTAATCAAGATTAAGCACAAAACCTAATTAGCTATCACAATACAACTTCTCAAACATACATCATACTAATCTCAAACTTGTATTCAAAGTATATAAAATAACATACAAGTAATTAAATGAGATTGCTTGTTAAGAGAAACACAAAATATGTAAGATATTAGTGAAAAGCTTACCAAGCAAAGTATGATGAAGAATCCATGCAAGAAGACATCTAGATGATCTAAGATGATGCTAGATGATGATTGATGATCATGAAAAAGTGTTTGAGATGATAAAAATGAGTTCTTGGAATTTTTCTTCTCTTTGAAAAATATCCTAAGTATGAAATCTGAATATGAACTCTTGTTATTGACCTAAAGTCAAAGTGGCATATATATAGGGGGCCAAATCAAAGTGTGGTCGTTTTGATAAGTTGGCCTCATATTTGCCTTGGGCGCTGTACGTAGGGTGCTTCTGTACAGCGCCTGTACAGCGCCCCTGCTCTGTTCTCGCGACAAAACAGAGGGGGCGCTCTACGTAGAGCGCTTTGTAGAGCGCTTTGTAGAGCACCTCTACAGCGCTCGTACAGCGACCGAATTAAATCGATCAGGTCTGTACAGCACCCAACGGGAGCTGTTCGTACAGCGCTTTTGTAGAGCGCTTTTGGAAGCGCCTAGTGCAAAAATGCAATCCTAAGTCTAAGCATGACAAGGCAATTGGATATGCAAGATGCAATCAAACTAACATGCAAGAAGAGATGTTAATGAGCATTAAGGCACACAAATAAGACACACAACATACAAGGATTAAACATATGCATGAGTTGTGAGTGTGTGCAACTATTTCTTCAAGACAAGTAAGCACATAGAGATTTACCTTTGGTGCTTATCAACCTTGAGGACATGAGAGGGTCTTGAGCTTGAATGTCAATCACTTAAGCTACCCTTACATATAATCCCCAATACGTGGTTTGTCCATGAATAAGCCAATCAAGATATGGGAATCCTTATAATCTCCCACTTTGGCTATTTCGTGACAAAACCACCACTCACATTGATTTCTCACAAAAAATTAAACCTATGGGTCAATGATGATTTTCTACAATGCAAAGAGATATATAAAAATAAATCTTGAAGTCTTCAATCTCTTGTAGAACAATCATTCCCTGAAATAAGGTTTCTAAACTTTCCAAAACAAGAAAAGGTGAGATGAATCAAGTGAGATTAAAACAAGCATTTGCATATATATAAAAAAAAAAAAAAAAAAATTAAGCACAACATCATGCAATGTTCGTGTATGCAATGCTCCCCCTCAAAGGGTTACTCCCCCTCAATATATATTCTCCCCAATGTGCACCAATTCCTACAACAATTTGCACCTCCCCTTGCCGCCATTCTACTCCCCCTTTTTGTCATGATATAGGCAAAGGAGTAGTCCCCAATCGGGTCACTCAAGGCAAAGAGAGATAGTAGCATTCTAGTATTTGCATAATCAATATAAGTCACTTTATGCAATCTCAATTAATCGGAGAGAAACAAGGAGTTTTATTAGAATAAAAATGTGTGAATAAAAAATACTTTGCATACAAGACATATAGCATTCAAGTCCAAAATACCATGGTATTTGGCAAAGCAAATGACAAAGGTTTCTAATAGGAATTCAAACCAATTTCACCATTGTCATGAGAGAAGCAAGGATATAGAAATTTCATTGATTTCAATTTAAGAACAACTATATCCAACTTTATAAGCTAAACATGTCATGAGCAACTTTGCACCCTATTTGATTTTTCCGGGAATGAAACCCGTATGATAGTAGACATGTTCAACCAATAAAGAAAGAGAGACATTTGGATTGTAAAATCCTTGAATGGATACAAGATCCTTTTTCATTTGAGTCCCTAAGCTTTTTCACACAAGTTTTTGCATTTAAGAACACAATTATCAATTCATGTTTTTCATGTGAGCATGTTATATGAATTTCATGCTTTTTCATTTGACATTAGCATGTTATTAAGAATCATCATGTCATGGAGATAATTATAGGTCATTCACATCATACTTCCTATGTAAATCTCCTAGTCCAAAAATGCATGTTTGAACATAAATATGACATGGATTGTAAACAAGTAAGGTTCACACTTATAGAATAGAAAACATATATACATATGTACAACTAAGCTTACTCAAGTAATCAAAAGAAGAGGCATAAGATATTTCAAATTTTTTGCAAGTGACAAGAATGCAAAAATAGCTCTCTTTGCTTGAGTTCCCCATATGGGGTTAGTATCAACCTTCATTAATGAAGGCGATGAAGTCCTATGGACCTACCAAGTCCATTGGACTTAGTTGAACCTATTTGAGACTTGTTAGTCTCGTAGCAAGCGGGTTCATCTTTCTTTATCCACATAGATATGACTTTTTTGGTCTTAGTGGTTAGGTGTTGCATGTCATTCAATAACCTAGGATTATTGACAAGGGATTTCCTAGGCTCATGCAAATGGGCTCTTCTTAGCCTCTTTTTCTCTATCATGCTATTAATCCTACAATGCTTAATGAAACTAATACGCGGTGTGTACTAATATAAAGCTAGAGGGGGGGTGAATAGATTTTATCAAATATTACCCAATTTTCGCATGCAAGTCAATTTGACGAAAATGCCCCTAACTAGTCAAAATAATATATCAAGTGTAATATGTGCGGAATTTAAATAACACAAGATATATACGTGGAAACCCAACCACTAGGAAAAACCATGGGCTGTATAGTGCGCCACACTCGGAACTCGAAATCACTAATTGAAATAAAGTTTACAACCTATGTAGACCTCGTCTAACACTCCGGTCTGTAACCCCTCACTTCTACCCAACGGGCCTTTATTAGCAACCCTATTCCAATTTGCTTGAGGCCTAAGCACTCTTAGCCCCAAGACTTACTTTTCAATGAAGAGAAACAACCTAAGTGAATATGTATGAATATTCAAAATGCAAATTAGAGCTAGGTTACTCTATATGCTTATCTAGGATAATGAATTTGCAATTAAAACAATCCTAGATATAAATGGCTAGATGACATGTCAAATACATTAGCTAATCAAGATTAATTAAAAACCTAATTAACTATCACAATACAACACCCAATCATTTTCATCACAAATAATCTCTAACTTGTATCTAGCATATAATCAAAAGCATACAAGTAATTAAAGAGATGTATTAATATGGAAAACACTAAAGAGATATGAAATTAGTGAAGAACATACCAAATAAGATGTGATGATTCAAAACCATGCATGGATCAATTCTATGGAGGCATAGAAGATCAAATATGAAATTTGATGCAAAAGTGGTTTGATTTGAGTGGTTAAAGGTGAGTTCTTGATTTGATTTTCTCTCAAATCTCTCTTTCTCTCTCAAGAATATGGAGCCTCTCTCTCTAGGGTTTGATTTTGTGGCACACCCCTTAAAATGATGAGAAAGATATGTATTTATAATGCCCAAGTGAAACTATGTCGTTTTGGAAGAAATGGAAAAAATATGGGCATTTTCGCGGTACTCGCGTCAGTGCAGCGACTCAAGATTTGAGAGCTTCGAAACATGACCAAACGACATCAAAACCTTTCGTATGATATATCGTTGGAAAGGTATGGAAGTCTACTTTCTACTCGTTTTTATAGAATGACATTTCGATGTCTGTAGAAAACGTTATGGTCAATTGAGTGACCAAAGGTTAGAAACGGACAACAACAGAGTTGCCCTGTTTTGGTTGTAACTTTGGAGATTTTAAAACCAATTCAAACGGTCATGAAATATTACGAATAATATACCGTTGGAAAGGTATGGGTGTCTAGTTTGTACAGAAATTTTCAAAACTCATTTTGAAGCTTTGTATAAAAAGTTATGGTCACAAGACCATGCAAAGGTCAGTTTTGAAAAACATTTAAAACATTGAAATCTAATCTTTTGAAACTAGACGCTTTACTCCAAACAATCAAATCAAAACTACCACTTATCCAAGAGAAGAATGAGACCTTCTCAAGTGGTCAACCATCGCGCTAAGACATGCACACCATCGTGCAAGCGCGGACGTTTCCGATCAAACAAACGGAAACGAATTACACCACACTTAAGACTAATAATGAAGTGCAAGTGTGGGAAGTGAATGCATCCTAATACCTAAACATGTCATGGCATTTCAATGAGACCTTCTCAAGTGGTCAACCATCGCGCTAAGACATACACACCATCGTGCAAGCTTGAATGTCTAACCTTGCATTTTAGCATCTTGAATATTACATATATTCACCATAGGTTGTGTTATCTCTTCACTTTAGAGACAAGTCTTGTATTTGCCATTGGTAGATTGCAAGCATTGGACTAGATTCACTCTTGAAGGCCTGCGGGTAGTATTGGTAGATTAGTAACCGTTTAAGGTTTGACGTGGTCAACCTAGGTTGTAATTACCATTACAATTAGTGGATTGAGGTTCGTGTGTGGCGTACATAACAGCCCGTGGTTTTTCCCGTGTGGGTTTCCACGTAAAAACACAAGTGTTATTTACTTTCCGCATTTTACACTTGCTTGTTTTCTTTGACTAGTTAGAGGTTGTTCATTGAATATTGACTAATCACGAAAATTGGTAATAGGTGATTAAAAATCTGTTTACCCCCCTCTAGATTATATTAGACACGCTTAATATATATTTTCAATTGGTATCAGAGCGGGTTCCTTAACATAATTAGGAGGTCCCTTGCTCTTGTTAGAGTCTCTTGCATTTGTTTGCATTGTTGTGTGTGCTTAGCTTGTTTGTGTGCATTCATTTCATTCTAACCCAAACACAATGAGTGGAAATGGAATTGGAGGTGAGGGTGCCTCTAGCACAAGACCCCCCTTGCTCACCGGGGTCAATTATGCTACATGGAAAGGTAAAATGGAAGCATATGTGTGTCAAATTCATGACCGGGCATGGATGGCAATTGAAGATGGATACACGCCACCTATGATGACTCCTACAGGAGGTGGAGAGGAAGTCCTCAAGCCGAAGGCACAATGGACTCCACAAGAATTTGAGGCTTCAAAATGGAACAACAAAGCCATGCATCCAATCCTATGTGCCGTGGATGACAACCAATACAAGCTCATTCAAACTACAAGGATAGCGAAGGAAGCTTGGGATATATTAGAGACGGCTCATGAAGGAACCGATGTGGTTAAGGATTCCAAGCTCCAAGTCCTTCAAACACAATTTGAGACCATAAAGATGGAGGAGGATGAGTGCTTCAATGACTTCCAAGTGAAGCTTATGGATATAGTGAACCAAAGTCACCAACTTGGTGACCCCTACTCGGATAGAAGAATCAAGCAAAAGATCATGAGGGCACTTCCTAAGAGGTTTGAATCCAAAGTGACGGCATTGGAGGAAAATAGTGACTACTCAAGAATGAAGCCAAGTGAAGTTATTGGAAGGCTCTTGGCCTATGAATCTAGGAAAGGTCCTACACCTACATCTCCAAAGAAGCAAAAGAGTCTTGCCTTGAAGAGTGTCAAGGTTGAAAAGGATGAAGAAGACTCAGATGAAGAAATTGCTTTGATGGCAAAGAAGTTCAAGCAATTTATGAGATTTGAGAAGAGAGGGTTTGGCTCCAAGGGAAAGTTTGTAAAGAAGAAGGCTCCTTTCAAGAAAGTGGAGCAAGCTCAAGAGAAAGACCATAAGAAGGGTGTCCAATGCTATGAGTGTAGTGGGTTTGGACACATTTCTCCTGAGTGTGGTAATTTGAAGAAGAATAAAGGAAGTGCCATGGCGGTTACTTGGAGTGATAGTGATGACCTAGAAGATGAAGACAAGTCTTCGGATGATGATGAAGACCAAGTTGCCAACTTCATTGTCTTCTCATCCTCTCACAATAGCAATGAAGTTATGAGTGATAAAGAAGAGGAAGAGGACAAGCAAGAAGAAGTAGATGAAAATGACTCAAATGGTGGGAGCAACTTCTCAATGTCCAATTTTGAGTTTAATGAAGAGATGGACTATGATGACTCCATGAGATTTTTTGAGAACTCAAGATTGAAGAAGAAAAAGGAGATACAAAAGTTGAAAGGGGAGAAGCTTGAGTTGACCTCCAAAATGACTCATTTGAGCAAGGAAATGAGTAAGGCAAAAGAGATGGAAGAAGGGTTGAAGATGGAGTTAGTCTTGGCCAAGAAAAATGAAGAAAGCTTGAGGAAAGAGCTTATGGAAGCAAATGAGTTTATTGCTAAGACGACTTCCGGAACCGAGAAGCTTGACAAAATGCTATCTTGTGGGAAGAGTCTTAGTGACAAGAAGGGGTTAGGATATGTGGAAGAAATGGAAGCCACATCCTTGAAGAAGACAACTTTTGTCAAGAGCAAAGAGGTTGATAATGCTTAAACCCCTCAACAATCAACCAAGTGGGTTGAAGTTGGTGAATCCTCCAAGCAAGCACAAGCAAGGATTCCAACAAGAGCTCCACCACAAGCTAGAGCTCCTCAACCAAGAGCTCCTCAACCAAGACCCCCACAACCAAGACCCCCACAACAAAGGATCCCACAAGCTCAACATGGGGTCTTTCATGCTCAACCTAGAAGACATGCCAACTTGGCTCAACCACAAAGGAGAGAGTTGCCTCAACATCCAATAGCCACTCAAAATAGAAGGAGGCCACAAATGCTTGCTCAAGGCTATGGTATGAACTCCTACTTTACTCCTACTTGCCATTTTTGTGGATTTAAAGGTCACATTAGGCCAAATTTCTTTAAGTATATTAAATTGTGTAGAAGAGAAAGTATGATTGAAAAAAATATGCTTAGAAGAGCCACAATGCATGCACCTAGGAATCTTAGAGCTAATGGACCAATGGCTCATAGGAATAACCATGTTTCACCTAGGATGAGTAGAAATGATGAATATTATTGCTATGTGGCCTAAGTTGCCTTGAAAGCTAATGCCTCCAACACTTGGTACCTTGATAGTGGATGTTCTAGGCACATGACCGGAAACAAGAGTTTCTTTAAAACTCTTGTGATAGAGGATGGTGGGTTTGTCACCTTTGGTGATGGATCTAAGAAAAAGGTCATAGGGAAAGGTAATATATCCATTCCCGGTTTACCCTCCTTGCCCAATGCTCTCTATGTTGATGGCTTGCAAGCCAATCTCATTAGTATATCACATTTAAATGATGAAAGGCTTTCGGTTATGTTTGGCAAAGTTGATTGCTCTATTCTTAAGGAAAATGGGCAAGTTTTGTTGAAAGGCAAGAGATCAAGTGACAATTGCTATTGTCTTGAGTCTAATCTCATCTCTTGTAACTTGTCTACTAGTGAGCAAATTGAGGTGTGGCACCAAAGACTTGGCCATATGAACTATAGGGACTTGAAAGTCCTTGATAGGTTGAATGTTGTTAGGGGCCTTCCCAAGTTTGGGAAAAAGGTTGAGGGAGTTTGTGGACCTTGTCAACAAGGAAAGCAAACTAAAAGTGTGCACAAGAAAGGCAAATACCTCTCCACCAAAGAGCCATTGGAGCTCATCCATATGGACCTTATGGGCCCCATTCAAACCGAAAGTTTAGGTGGTAGAAGGTACATTCTTGTTGTTGTTGATGACTTCTCTAGGTTTACATGGACTTACTTCCTTAGAGAAAAGTCCGAAGCCTTTGAGAAATTCAAAATGCTTTGTGTCAAAATTCAAAATGAGAAAACTTCTCACATTAAAAGCATTAAGAAAATTAGAAGTGATCATGGGAAAGAATTTCAAAATGCTAAGTTTGAAAATTTTTGCAATAGCTTAGGCATTTCCCATGAATTTTCGGCCCCTAGGACTCCTCAACAAAATGGTGTTGTTGAGAGGAAGAATAGAGTCCTCCAAGAGATGGCCCGTGTGATGTTGCTTAGCAACAAAGTCCTTAGAAATCTTTGGGCCGAAGCCATCAATATGACTTGCTACATAGGGAATAAAGTCTTCCTTAGGCCCGGGACTAAACAAACATCCTATGAGTTATGGAAGGGTAGAAAACCCAATGTGAGCTACTTCCACATCTTTGGGAGTAAGTGCTATATACTAAATGACCGGGATCAACTTGGCAAGTTTGATGCCAAGAGTGATGAGGGTATCTTTATTGGGTATGCACATAATAGCAAGGCCTATAGAGTTTTTAATCTACAGACTCAAAAGTGTTATGGAATCATCAAATGTTATCTTTGATGATTGTAGGCCCAAACATGATGACCATGAGGAGGATGTTTGTGAGGTGGATGACCTTCCTTTGAAGGAAAGTGGTAAGACTTCAAGTGGTGTGAAGTCAAACAAGGATGAAGAGGATGATTTGCCTCTTAATAGAGTTCCTCTTTTGGACTCTAATGAACCCGCTCCTTGGGTTAGAAAGCTCCATGATAAGGATGATATCATTGGAGAGGTTAGAGAGGGTGTTAGGACTAGGCGTCAAATAGCTAATCAAATTAGCTACACTTGTTACACCTCTCAAATAGAACCCAAGAAGGTTGATGAAGCCTTGGAAGATGAGTTTTGGGTTCTTGCCATGCAAGAAGAGCTAAACCAATTTGAGAGAAATGAGGTTTGGACTCTTGTTCCTAGACGTAGCAATGTCATAGGCACTAAATGGGTGTTTAGGAACAAATCCGATGAAGATGGCAACATTGTGCGAAACAAGGCAAGGCTTGTTGCACAAGGATACTCTCAAATTGAGGGTATTGACTTTGAGGAGACTTTTGCTCCCGTTGCCCGTCTTGAGTCCATAAGGCTTCTCTTATCCATTTCTTGTGTGTACAAGTTCAAGTTACACCAAATGTATGTCAAGAGTGCCTTCCTCAATGACTTATTGCATGAGGAAGTGTTTGTTGAGCAACCCAACGGGTTTGTGGATCCTCACCACCCCTCTCATGTCTATCGCCTCAAGAAGGCTCTATATGGGTTGAAACAAGCACCGAGGGCTTGGTATGAGCGCCTCACTCTTTATCTTGTTGACAATGGCTACTCAAGAGGTAGTGTTGACAAGACTTTGTTCATCAACTGCACTAAAGATGAGCTATTCATAGCTCAAATTTATGTTGATGACATTGTATTTGGTTCCACCAACCAATCCAAAGTTAGACAATTTGTTGATGTCATGTCTCATGAGTTTGAAATGAGCATGGTTGGTGAACTAAATTATTTCCTAGGCTTGCAAATCAAGCAAATGCATGATAGGATCTTCATATACCAAGCTAAGTATGCTAAGAGCCTAGTGAAGAAGTTTGGCCTTGAGAATGCCAAACATTGTGACACACCCATGAGCACCACCTTAAAACTTAGCAAAGATGCTAGTGGAAAGGATGTGGAACAAAGTCTATATCGTGGCATGATAGGTAGCTTGCTTTACTTGACTGCAAGTAGGCCCGATATTTGTTTTAGTGTGGGTGTTTGTGCTAGGTACCAAGCTAATCCCAAAGAATCTCACCTTGTTGCGGTGAAGAGGATCATTCGGTTTGTGAATGGTACCTCAAATCATGGGATATAGTACTCCTTTGACACTAATCTAAGTCTTGTTGGATTTAGTGATGCCGATTGGGCAGGAAATTGTGATGATAGGAAGAGTACATCGGGCGGTTGCTTCTTCCTTGGGAACAATTTGGTTTCTTGGTTTTGCAAGAAGCAAAACTCAATTTCCCTATCCACGGCCGAGGCGGAATATATTGCCGCCGGTAGTGCTTGCACTCAATTGATGTGGATGAAACAAATGCTAGCCAACTATGGCTTGGAGCAAGGTACTCTTACTTTATTTTGTGATAACATGAGTGCCATTAACATTTCTAAAAGTCCTGTCCAACATTCTAGGACAAAGCACATTGACATTAAACACCATTTCATAAGAGAACTAGTTGAGAGCAAAACCATTGCATTGGAACATGTGGGAACAAATGACCAACAAGCGGATTTGTTTACAAAGCCCTTAGACACCCTTAGATTTGGGAACCTTAGCAAGTCTATTAGGATTTGTCACTTAGGTTGAAATGGCTTGTCTTGACCCCATATGGGGAGCTCAAGCAAAGAGAGCAAAGTTGCATGATCATGCATTGTGTTACATTAAAATATTTTATGCCTCTTAGTTAATTGCTTGAGATGATTGGTTGTACATACTTATATGTATTTTCTTAATAAGTGTGCTACATTACCTTGCTTGCAATCCATGTCATATTTATGCTCAAACATGCATTTTTGGAATAGGAGATGCATTTGGAAGTACTTTTTGAATGACCTTTAATTGATCTCCATGACATGATGATTCTTTTAATGACATGCTTAGTTGAAAAGTATGAGATGAAAATGTGAAATGTTTGATTACAAATGTTGAATGCAAATATGAGTGCAAAAGCAATATTGAGACTCAAATCTATAAGGATCTTAATATCCAAAGTCTCTCTTTCTTTATTTGTAGAACAAGGCTACTATCATACGGATATCTCACCCAGAAAAATCAAATAGGGTGCAAAGTCGCTCATGTCTTGTTTTGCTTATAAAGTTGGATATAGTTGCTCTTTATTTTGAAATGCTAAAATTCTATATCCTTGCTTTTTCCATGACAAAGGGTGAAATTGGTTTGAATTCTTTTAGGAAACCTTTGTTATTTGCTTTGCCAAATACCATTGCTTTTGAACTTGAATGCAACATGTCTTGCATACAAAGCATCCTTGTCACACATTTTCTTAAAATAAAACTCCTTGAATCTCTCTTACTTGATTGAGGTGCATAAAATTGTTTATATGATTATGCATATGTGCTCGTGCTACAAGCTCTCCTTGCTAATGCTTACCTATTATGGGAGACTCCCTTTGCCTATCTCATGACAAAAGGGGGGAGTAAGGTTTGGGGTATATTTGTGCTATTGGCATTGCATTTAGGGGGAGTTAAGAGTGAGTAACCCATGTTAGGAGATGATTGCATTTAGGGGGAGTTGCATTGCATTGCATGATTACATTTTCTATTGACTGTATTGATTCTCTTTGGCAATTGCTATTAATCTTGTCACTAGCACATCTCACACTTGTTATTGGAAGGTATATTTCTTGTTGATTGTGTGTAGGGTGGAATTTTCTACAAGCTTGGAATTAACTTGAAGATGTTCAAGACTTAGATTAGGAGCTTGATTGTAATGTAGAAAATTTTTGTTGACCATGTTTTTTTGTTTTGTGAGGATGCTATGTGAGTGTTGGTTTTGTCACGAAATAGCCAAAGGGGGAGATTGTAAGTGCCTCACTTTTGATTGGCGTATTTCATTGACAAAATCACAATGGGGTTCAATTTATAAGGGTAGCTTAGGATTGAAGAAATCTTCATCAAGTACCAAAGGAATTCTTTGTGGAATCAAGTGCTTCAAGGAAGGTAGATTTCTTGACTTACTCTATTTTGAAGAGATGTAGTTGTACACACTCACATTGTGTGCATGTTTTGTTGATTGCATCCTTGTTTGACAATTGCCATGCCATGCTAGATACTAGGTTGCTTCACATGTCACTAGCCACTTGCACTTCATGTTTGTGTCTCTTTAGTGTGTTGTAAATCGTTTCCAAGATGGCTCGGAAACGTCCACACTTGCACGATGGTGTGCTTGTTTTTGCGCGAGGACCGCCTTAGGAGAATGCCTTGGCTTCTCCTTTGTTTTTCACCTCTTTAGGTGAATCGGCGGTTTCAATCAGCGGCCTGACCGCCGAATGAAACCGCTGAATGAATATGGATCCACTGGTCCAATTCTGCGGTTACATCGGCGGCCATAAAATCAACCGCCGAATGATTCCAGTAACATGATTGGAAATCTACGGTTTCAATCGGCGGCCTGATCACCGAATGAAACAGTCGAAGTGAAACTTAGGTTTCTGTCCCAAATTCGGCGGGTTGTATCGGTGGGCATAATTCGACCACCGATCCATTCCAGTGGTGTCGATTTGCATTCTGCGGTTTCGTTCGGTGGCCTGACTGCCGATTGAAACCGCCGATTGCGCGCTTTCAGGCAATTTTTTTCAAAATGATATCACTTCACTTGGATCTCATTTATATATGACTTGATAGCCTTGGCTCGTTTTTTAGAGCAAAAATTACACCTTTGAGAGCACTTTTGAGCAACTTCAAAGCCAAGGTACCAAGACTCCATTTTTATTACTCAAATCACAAAAACCCATCTTTTTGCATGTTTGATATGTCATCTAGGATGTTCTAGTTTGATTTTCTTTAGGGTTTCATCTTTGCTTACATGACTTGTAGTTAGAACATCATTTGCATTCTTCACATGTTCTTTCACTACAAGATAGCTTCTTTATTTCATGACTTGTCTCAAGATTGCTTCTTTATGACTTGAATAGGTTCAAGATAGCTTCTTTATTGTGTTTGTGAGTTGTATTGTGGTAGACATTGCATATAGGACCTTGTTTGCTAATTTAGCTATGTTATATGAATGTCATCTAGCAAAATGATATCTAGGAATGCCTAACATGTTCATCCATGCCTAGATAAGCTTGAATGTCTAACCTTGCATTTTAGCATCTTGAATATTGCATATATTCACCATAGGTTGTGTTATCTCTTCACTTTAGAGATAAGTCTTGTATTTGTCATTGGTAGATTGCAAGCATTGGACTAGATTTACTCTTAAAGGCCTGCGGGTAGTATTGGTAGATTAGTAACCGTTTAAGGTTTGACGTGGTCAACCTAGGTTGTAATTGCCATTACAATTAGTGGATTGAGGTTCGTGTGTGGCGCACATAACAGCCCGTGGTTTTTCCCGTGTGGGTTTCCACGTAAAAACACAAGTGTTATTTACTTTTCGTATTTTACACTTGCTTGTTTTCTTTGACTAGTTAGGAGTTGTTCATTGAATATTGACTAATCACGAAAATTGGTAATAGGTGATTAAAAATCTATTCACCCCCCTTTAGATTATATTAGACACGCTTAATATATATTTTCAGGGACCAACATGCACAGATAGCTGAGCTGATCAAAGTAATGCAGACTAGCACTTTCACAGCTTCAGAGCGTCATGGCAAAGCAAGCCCCAGCTCAGTGCCTCAGGCACCCCAACAACAGGATGAGCAGACACCTTCAGTTCATGACAGGGATTCACCCGCACATTGAGATTTGTTCTTCCAGTTTACATCATTTATTTCAGTTTTAGTTTCGCACTTACTTTTAGCATTTTGGGCACTTTACATTATGTTTAGTCGGATTTTAGTTTAACTTTTCAGACGTAGTTTCGGTTTGCTTATGCATGTTTTTATCTACTTTTGGGAACTTTATTGTGCTTCATTGGATATTTTGCACATGACTTTATGGATGACTTTGTGTTCATAAATTTTTTGGGCGCCTTCCTTGCCGGGTCCTCATTGTCAACATTGGGGACAATGTTGGATTTAGGTTTGGGGGTGTGGATGTGAATGACTTGACTTTATTTTTTATTGTAAAAATAAAAAAATGTTGGAACAAAACTTTTGCCAAACTGGTGCAGCATAGGCCATAATTGAGCATATTTTGCTTGGTTTGATACCTTTGTCATGTGCTCATTAACAATCTAAGATTGCGTGCACATCATGAGTTAGTCCCATATTTCTTGATTTAAGTAGAGGTGGCCATTTGTGTAAGTGTGTAGGTCTATTAGTGGAGACTACCATAAGTTCACGTGCCTTAAAAAAGCGAATCCATGAGGGTTATGTTTCTCTTTTTGTATTCCTAAACACGTCTCACATTTTGTTATGCATCATTGAAGTCTCATCACATTACTTGCACCACTAGCCATAGAACATTCATCAATTGTGGATATCATGTCATTAGTTTGCAATTTCTTGTGGTTTGCCTACTTGAAAGGATGATAAGACTTTTATAGAATTCACCTAAACACTCACATCCATCTCCTACCCGATTTGTGCTCAAGGGTCTAATAATGGTGGCCAAGCACCAAAGTCAAACACTTTCCCAAACACCAACGAACTTAAACACAAACCATACCCAATCTTTCCAATCTTGCTTGTTCAAGCTTTTGTAATATGTATTTAGAAAATATTGTGTTCAAGGCGAATCAAAAAAAAAAAAAAAAAGAATAAATAAATTAATAAATTGAGCCTTGTATGTGTCTAAATTATGTGTTGCTCTCATTGAGTAACAAAAGTTTGTGCAAGTTGCTCAAAATGAGCTTAGTTGGAATTTTTGTAGTTTTTGAGCTCAAACTTAGCTCATTGCTCTAAAGTTGTAAGCTTGATCGGAAATTTCCACACCTTCCCGTATCCACCATTCACCACATAACACCCTAGCCCCATCACTTAGTAGGAAAAGTCAATTTGATCTTGTAGGTCTCCCACTTGAGAATACAAACTCTCGTCATGCTCTACCACGTTCATGGTTTTTGGTTCCTTTCATGAGACTTATTCACTTAAAAGAGCGTTCAATTTTTGAAATACATGTATGCGTCTTAATTTGGCCCCATTGCATAAACTCATTCGTATACGCTTGTATGAGTGTAAACCTAGGTTCTGAGAGGAAGAATAAGAGTGAATCTTGTAAGGACCTAGAGTCGAGGCGAAATATGGCCGAAGCGCTTGTGCGGGTGGTCACCAAAGCAAGGACAATTTAGTGTGGGATTCATGACTAGCATTGCACTCATTGGATTGATTTTGGGTTCTTTCAACTTTAACACATTTCTCATGGTATCTCATCATATTTGGCATTCGCACTCTTTTTGGTTGTTTTCATAATTGTGTATATCGACGGCTTTAGTACTAATTCTTAGTTATGTTATTTTGGTTTATCGGATTTCCCTAGTTTTGTTTTTGAATTTGCTCGGGGACGAGCAAAAGCTAGGTTTGGGGGTATTTGATCAAGCCATTACATATATAGAAATACGCCCCTTATTTCCGATACTTATGATTGACTTTCGAGTAAATTCATGAAATTTATGGCTCGATGTTGATTGTACAGGTACTTTTTGGATTCTAGGTTGAAGAATGAAGGAACTCGGTGATTTTGGGCTAAAAGCGGCGAAAGGCGAGCATTTGGGGGCAAAACGGTCATTTGGCGAGAAAAGAAGAATTCGGTGGTTTAATTCGGCAGCCTGGCTACAGATTGAAACCGTCGTTTTCCTCCAGAAGCATCAGGTCAAATCGGCGGCCAGAATTCACCCGCCGATCAATTCCAGTATCTGACATTTCCATTCGGCGGTTTCGTTCTACGGCCCGTTCTACGACCTGGCCGTAGATTGAAACCGCAGAATGCACGCCACGTCAGCAACACCAAGATTTCAACCCTAGCTCATGGGACCACATATATATATCCCCCTTTTCTCTTTTTCTCAAAAATCCCCACCATTTCATGAAACCCTAACCTCTCTCTAACCTCTCTCTAACCTTCCATTACTCCACATCCCACCATTAATCACTTCCACCAACATTCTTCCACCTCATCTTGGAAATTTATTGAAGAGAGAAGAAAAGATTCACCAAGGTCAAAGGAATCTCAAACACATTGAAGATCAAGAAGACTTGTGAAGGCTTTTATGGGTTTTCTCTACAACTTTACTCTTTTCATTTTCATTTCCATTATGTGTAACTAAACCCTTTCTATTGGGGAATTGATGAGACAACTTATATGATACTCCCATGTATTTGAACTAGTCATATATTTATTAAATCCTCTCTTGGTATATTTTAATTTCATTGTCTTGAAGTTGTCATTTTACTTTACTTGTTAACATTGGGGTTCAATTTAGCTTGTAGTAAAATGGTTCACATATGAAGGTTGTGGTTTAGGGTTTGAAGGGCTTTCAACTCATTCTCCAATCTTGAGCATATATAAAATTGAATATTTGTGCATGCATGTGTTACATGGTACAAGACCTTTAATTTGTTCTTAAGAACATTGTTTGGGCCAATACTTATAGTGAGGTTCACTTGAGTAGGAGCTTGAAATTGCACATTAATGAGTTAAATCAATTTAAGAACAACCCTTGAGTATGATGAAAGTGTTTAATTGGACTAGTTCATTACATTAGGAAATCTTTTAGTTGTCAACTCAATTCCCCAATATTCACCATCATATACCACACATTTCCTTTACATTACTTGTTTTAGATTAATTAATTTCACTTGGTTTAGTTGTTGAAACAAATTCCAAACCCAAAAATGAATTTTATTTTTCCGCACGTAGTATAAATTAGTGTACATAGCTTAGTTTTAGCCAAATATCCTTCCTTTCCCTAAGGAACGATCCCGCTTGCCATTATACATCTCATTCGATTTGTGTATTCCAAGTGTGAAATTTTGGTACTTGTAAAAGTCCGATCATCGACCAGCGCACGACCAGCGCTATGCACGGGTGTTGCGCTGGAGAGAGGACTAGCGCACACCCAAAAATGCACAAAGAACAATAACAAATGTGCAAGTGTGAAGAGTGAAAATAACATGCATGGAAATAGATGGAATCATGAATATTCACCAAGCATGTGACACACAACAAATATACAAGATATTAAAATGCATAAGTGTGATGATAAAGCATATAAACACACAATTAAGATAAATACAAATGCAATCGTAAAAAATGCAATATGAAAGTGTGTGTATGTGCAACTAATCTCTTCAATAAGGGTTAAGCACAAGTGATTATACCTTCAATGAGCTCTTGTGCTTGAGGGCTTGAACTCCAAATAAGCTTGATCATGAGCAAGGAAGCCCTAAACTACCCTTACATTTTAAACTCCAAAAATGTGGTTTGTCATGAAATAAGCCAATCAAAATTAAGGAACTTACATGTGGTTTGTCCACGAAATAAGCCAATCAATAAATGAGGACCTTACAGAGTGTTCTTCAAATGTATGAAAACAAATATCTTCCTCATATTTGTGTATATGCAAAAGGTCCCAAGAAGACGATAGAAATTTTTTGAAGCCTATCGTTCTTAATTTGTTTTTATTAATTTAAAAACTATCTTTTTCGCTGTGCAACTTACACTTTTCAACTTGAAAATGCTTGGGACTTGTTCCTCTCTTCAATACCAACAATTTTGGCTTTGAGTTAAGGTGAGAGAGATATGACTAAAACAAAAATGCAAAAGTTCTAAGGAGTTATGCATGAAATTTTAATTAAATAGGGAGGGAAAACCTTTTGGAGAAGAAAGAGGGGCAAAGTTGGAATTCGGCCAACACCACCCTTGATCCCCGTGGAGGCACGTGGCCACCATAGGGAGGCTGAGTGGCCTTCTTCCCGTGGTGGCCAAGCGCCTCCATGGGAAGGAAGGGGGGTGGCATTTGCCACTTCTCCTCTCCTTCGCTCCATTTCGCGCACCTAACACATTCTTTGACCGTTCTTCGGCCTCCAAACTCCGAATTCAAATCCACTTCTGGATTACGAATCGTAACTTAACGACACACGAGGAAGACTATGAAACTTTGACAATTGGATATGAAATCGACTCTATACACGATGACGAAGACAATGCATTGTAAGAGAATGTAAAGTAGCGTAACTTCCTCGTTTGAACACGAAATCAAATGATTGAGTAACCGAAATGACCGGAACTCAATAAGGAATCATATGAGATCATATTCAAGTTCAAGACAACAAAAACCCAAACAAATAAACACAAAATCACACAAGTATGCAATTTCCTAAACATTGTCTTAGAATATGCAATTCTATAACGTTTGTCAATATGAGATCAATGCATGAACATACTAAATCATGTGTGTGAATGTGTTATTACCAAATGAGCACAACAATGTAGGAACACATATAAATGCAATGTATGTGTGTGCGGTTTGCTCAACGATACAAGGACACACATGTATGAATTGTGTGTGTGTGCGCTTACGCCTTGCAAGAGGAAGAAGTATCTTGATACCTTATCATCCAAATAAGCGTTTTTCCTCTTGAAGACGATATTTGCATGAGAAGTTTCTTTTCTCCTTTGAAGCTCATTTCCACTAAGAAATACCTAAGCAACTAACCATTACAAATAAAGAGAGTTTTGCAATGGAATCAAGTCAATACAAATCTAAAACCTTATAATATCCCCATTTGGCTATTCCATGGCAAAACCTCATCCTCACCATACATTATTCACTCCAATAAACTCAAATTTGATTGCATTCTCTCATCCTCACATTACAAAGAGATCCCTAGACAAAAATGTTTTCATGTCTTCAGAATCCCTCTTTAATCATCAAAGTACCTATGAGAAAAAATGGAAAACCAAACAAGAGATCTTCTCCAAAGAAGAATGGTGAGATATTTTACCAAAACAAACAAGAACTTCTCTTATCTTAAACAAAATGCCTTATCTCAAGCTCTCCCTAAGATTTTTAACATTATCAAGCAAGAATTCTTTTCTCCCCCTTAAGACAAAGTCTTAATTAAACACAAAGAGGAACATTACACACACATTTGAAACATTTCTCCACACATGGTGAGGAATACATTTTCTCCTTCTTTTTGTTAAGGAATAGACAAAGGAAACATGAGATAAAATACAAGATATTAAGCAAACAAGTTGTATAAAAAGCGAAGTTGAATAAACTAAGCTCCCCCTTTATGCTCCACATTATGATCACCAAGTATACTTGTTCACAAGGGAATTCACACAATCACACATTCAAGCAATATGAAAAAATATTTCATCACTTTTCAAAGTCCAAGAGAGAATCATAGATTTTCATTAATCTCTTAAAAATATTCTCACATTGCTAATGAATCAAGCACTATAAGCAAAATATGTGTGTGTGTGAATGCTTCTAGCATACATACAAGGAGTAATTGTGATTTCAACATACAAACTATATCAACACATATCCATCTAAAGCATTTCCAATCTAGGTCAAACCGATATTCATCCATGTTTTTGCTTTAAAGAGAATAGATTTCAACATGTAAGCGTGTGTGTGCATGTGGCTCGTTCACTCATTTCTATTTGACAATCCGAGCATTTCACAATTCTCAACTATACTTCATTAAGCCTTTTATTTTTCATTTCTTTTAGGCTTAGAATCAAAGTTTTTTTTTAATGATTCTTTTCAACACTTCTTTGATTTTTCTAACATAAACATTTACGCTTCATGGCGGTTTTCACTCATTACAATAACGTAGCCCTTTCCTACATTGGGCAATTACACAACCAAGGTGTGTAGCCCTTTTCATGAAGGTGCTCGTTGAGTTCTATGTAGTTGCTGAAGCAAAATGGATACATATCATAGGTCATTGATCGCGCTTCAAATGTTCACATTTAGCACTCCCATTTCCTATCTTTTGTATTTGTTTCTCGGGTAAAATAGGGATTTTAATGGTTTAAATAAGTGTTTCAGGAAAATAGAGGAATTCAGGGGCATTTTGGTCATTTTGGAGAAATAGGGGCTAAAATGTAATATTCTGAAGAAGATTAAAGATTCTGTAATTAAGGAAGAGATCAGAGGTGCAAATTGTAATTTACCGCGCAAAGCACAGTGTCAGCTGCCACGTCACGCATCAGTCGACGTCGTTTTGACCTGCTCGTGTCACGCTGACGCAAGGCTGACGTCAGTCGTCTTCTTCATGCACCAGCCCGACCCGTTTACCCAATGGAGCAACCCGACCTGACCCAACCCAACCCGGTTTCAGACCCGGTCGTGACCCGAGCATTTCTGGTCATTTTTCAGTGTTTTTTCCGGTCAAATCCTACCCAGATCGACGGCCAAGCTTCCTCCGGTCACAAAGGACCCATTTCCAGGCTTTCATGAATAAGTTTTCTCTCTCCTCCAAGAAGCCAAATCTCCATGGCCACCAAGCTTCAAGGTCAACTTCAGCGGCTTCTTTCCCGCGTTCCAGAGTGTCCAAACTCTCTAAAAGATGGCGGTTTCATGCGACAGGAAAGTGCCCGCAGTCCAGAACGTACAAGTTCGCGGCCAACTTCCAAAAATGTCCGGCGACTTCATGCGGTGGGCAAGAAACCACGAGCTTGGTGGTTGGAACTCGCCAACTTGACCGACTCAAGCTCTTTTCATGCCCAAAACACTCCCATATATATATATATATATATATTCATCTTTCCTAAACCTAAAACACATCCCTAATATCCAAACAAAACCCTAAAAGCCTACAAACACCTTACAATAACACAATCACCTTAGAATTAGCTTAGAATTGCACCCACACCAACCTTGTTCACTCTCAACACCTCTTGACTCAAGCTTTGGAAAGGCAAGGAGAAGCCTAGCTAGCTTGGAGACTTCACAAGAAATTTGGTTGTCTTCTTTATCTCTTTTGTTAACTTTAGCTTGTTGTTATTGTTGTTGTAATTTTACTACATGTTTATGTTGGGAATATTGGTAGGATTGTAATAAGATTCATATTTTGGTTGATTAGTATATTTGCTTGAGCTTAATATATGCATGTTAATTGATTAACCAATTAATTGATATGTAATAAGATTAGACTATTTGAGACATCAATAGCATGCATGGATGATTATTTGTGTATGTGCCTAATCCTAAGTGTAGATTGGTGAATGAAACTAATTATTACACGGTGTGTATAAAACTATCTAGAGGGGGGGTGAATAGATTTTACGCTTTTTACCCAATTTTTCGTGTTAGTCAAAATTACGAAATTACCCTCAAGATAAAATAAACAAGCAAGTGTAATATGGTGCGGAAATTAAATTAACACTTGATTTTTTCGTGGAAACCCTCACGGGAAAAACCACGAGCTATGTAAGTAAGCCACACTCGAACCTCGAATCCACTAAATGTGCAAACGATTACAACCTAATCCCGGAAATAATCACACACCTACCTAATCCCGGTATGAGTGAACCTAGTCCGATTTTGCTTGTGATCTAAGCAACCTAATCCCGGATGCTACACACAAGACTTACTTTCTCTAGAAGAGAAAACAACCCTAAGTGAATATATGTGAATATCCAAAATGCAACATAGAGCAAGGGAAACCCTATATGCTTATCTAAGATGATTAATATGCAATTAAGAGCAATCCTAGATATCAAAACTAAATGACATGTCAATTAGTTAAGCTAATCAATATCAAGCACAAAACCTAATATGCTAGCACAATACAACTTCTCAAACATACATCATACTAATCTCAATCTTGTATTCAACAAATATAAAATCACATACAAGTAATTAAATTGAGATTTCTAGATAAGAGAAACACAAAATATGTAAGATATTAGTGAAAAGCTTACCAAGCAAAGTATGATGAAGAATCCATGCAAGATGTCATCTAGATGATCTAAGATGATGCTAGATGATGATTGATGATCATGGAACAAGTGTTTGAGTGATTAAAAATGAGTTCTTTGGAATTTTTCTTCTCTTTGAAAAATCTCCTAAGTATGAAATCTGAATATGAACTCTTGTGTTTGACCTAAAGTCAAAGAGGCATATATATAGGGTGTCAAATTGAAGTGTGGTCGTTTTGATAAGTGACACCAGAATTTGCCTTGGGCGCTGTACGTAGAGCGCCCTTGTACAGCGCCTGTACAGCGCCCTTGCTCTGTTTTCACGAGAAAACAGAGAGGCGCTGTACGAACAGCGCTTTGTACAGCGCTCGTACAGCGCCCATGTAAAATGCATCAGACCTGATGCATTTAAATGGAATTAATTGCATCAGGTATGAGGGGCGCTGTTCGAACAGCGCTTTGAACAGCGCCCTTTGCAAAGATGGAATCCCAAGGATGTGCATAACAAGGCAATGGGCAATGCAAGATGCAATCAACCTAACATGCAAGAAGAGATGTTAATGAGCATTAAGGCACACATATAAGACACACAACATACAAGGATTAAACATATGCATGAGTTGTGAGTGTGTGCAACTATCTCTTCAAGACAAGTAAGCACTTAGAATATTACCTTTGGTGCTTGTCAATAGTGAGGTCTTCAAAAGGGCCTAAGCAATAACAACAACATCTAAGCTACCCTTACAAAGCATCCCCACATGTGGTTTGATCACGAAATAAACCAATTAAAAACAACGGGAATCCTAACAGTGAATACCAATCTTGTAAGCTTATTACTATCAACTAAGTATTGGATTTGTTGCATGAAACCATTTCCTAGCATTTCCATGCATTTACCACCTCACAACTACACTTTTCCATGACCATGCATGAGTGTAGTTGGTAATTAGTTTAGTTTAGTTAATTAGTGTTAATTAATTAATTAATTTGGTAAGCTTGTTAGTTTAGTTAGTTTAGTTGATTAATGTTAATTTAGTTATAATTTAGTTATTGCCATCTTAGTTTAATCCTAGTGTAATCTTAGTTTAATTTGCCTGTGACCATTCCCTTTTTACTTTCTTGCATGTTAATAGTGTAAATATATTGTAAGATAAACACCTCCACAACACCTCCTCCGTAGGAACGATACACTTACTCGTAACCACTATACGTGGCCAACGATTCGTATACTTGCGAAAGGGTAAAAACACACGCGCCATATCATTTACCGTAGTTCATTAGAACCGGTCATTCTGTGCGCCGATCAAGTTATTGGCGCTGTTACCGGCATATATTTTAGAACTACCGCGTGCATGTCAGTCATCTATCATAAACTAAGCAATAGGCTTCTAGATGCATCCATAATTTACATATTTTCAAACTCAGTTACTCAAAACTAAAACATATAAGAGAAACATTAGTGCACTTTTCAAAAATAAGATTTTTCAAGCTCAAGTGCATGATCTTCTAAAACAATAAAAGTTATTTGTTTAAGATCATTACTTCTTAAGTGAAAGGCTCTCAAAGATATTGATATTCAAATAAAGTTTTGCTTATCAAGCCACTCAACAATCATACACAGACACTGATCAACACAAATCATGCTAATGGACATTCTAAGAGATTTAAATCTCTCTTTGTCCAAGGGCTTGGTGAACAAGTCCGCAAGTTTATTCTTTGTAAGCATATGCTCTAGAGTAACAGTAGAATGTTCAACTATATCTCTAATGAAATGATGCATAATGTCTATGTGCTTTGTGTGCGAGTGTTGAACCAGATTTTTAGAGATGTTAATGGCACTTAAGTTATCACAATAAAGTCTCATTTTTCCATATTCTATCTTATAATCCTTAAGGATTTGTTTCATCCAAAGTAATTATGTGCATGCACTTCTGGCCGCAATGTACTCAGCTTCGGAAGAAGAAAAGGAAACTGTAAGGTTCATGATTTGTATTGGCTTGATTCCATTGCAAAACGCTCTATATTTGTATTAGTTGTTGCTTAGGATGTTCTTGGAAGAAAAGAAGCTTAAAAGGTGAAGAGCAACATCTAGTGCAAATGTCGTCTTCAAGAGGTGAAAGCGTCAAAGGTATACTTCGACTTCTATCCTCTTGCAAGACGTTAGCGCACACACACACAATTCATACATGTGTGTCCCTGCATCGTAGTTCAAATATTTGGTATAACACATTCACACACTTCTTAGGATGCACATGCATTGGTCTCTTATAGACAAACATTGTAGAATTGCATGCTTTGTGACTATCTCTTTGATATGGCATGTTTGTGTGAATTTGTGTTTGTTTTTTTATGTGTTTTGTATTTTGGACTTGAATATGTTCTTATTTGATTCCTTATTGAGTTCCGGTCATTTTGGTTACTCATTCATAAGGTTTCGAGTCCAAACGACTTAACTAGGCTATTTTACGTTCTCATTCGTTGAGTTGATTCATCATCATTTTCCGAGATGATTTCTCAACCTTTTATCAAAGTTTCTTAGTCTCCGTCGTGCGTGAGGGAGTCATGGTTTGTAATCTAAAAACGGATTCAAAATCGGAGTTCGGATGCCCAAGATACGGCTGAAGAACGTGAGGGTGCGCGGGAGAGCAAACGAGGCCAAGTGGCCAAGCTTGGCCAAGCCGTGTGTGAGCCGTGGGACCCACGGCCAAAGGACCTCTCTGTTCCCGTGTGGCCCACGCGCCCCACACGAGCCTTGGCTGAGGTGGCCTCTTTTGGTTGGCTGAAAATCCTCTCTCTCTCCTCCATTTAAACACCTCTTCTTCCCTCCAAACATAAAAAAATAAAATAAAATAAATAAAATAAAAAAACCTGAAGAACATTTTGAAAAGAAATTTTCT
The DNA here is from genome assembly GCA_030490815.1 of Acer saccharum. NCBI lineage: Eukaryota > Viridiplantae > Streptophyta > Magnoliopsida > Sapindales > Sapindaceae > Acer > Acer saccharum. Next base: position 11,913,679 of record CM059874.1, read on the forward strand.
ACAAAATTCTTCACAATTTTAGTTTTCGTATTTTGATCATAACTTTCTCATACGAACTCGAAATTGATTGATCCAAAAACCAAAATTGTTGGTCTTGATGAGAGCTACAAACTCCAAGCATTTCTAGAGGCAGCTGACTTCATCATTTTTCCCAATGGTCTGATTTTCAGTACGAGGTTCATTGTTGTATGTTAAACTTCTTCTTTTCATTTCATCTTTTGATCATCTTTTTAATCTTCCTATTTGATTGATGAAATATGTTGAGAAGGATGTTAGATCATATGCTAGGGGTGTTTGATCATTTGTTAATTGAGTTTTAGCTTTGTGATTTCTCTTGAACATATATTTGCTAAACTTGATTCAACTTGAAATTGATTCTAGAAATGGTATATATGATGTGTCTCATGTTATTTTTTAGGTTTAATTTCATGATCTAAGAACTAGGTTTTTTAGTGTGATATATTGAATATTCATACCTTGTTCTTATTGATTTACATGTCTTGATTTCTAGATACATTTGTGATTGTTTGTTGAAAGCATATCCTAGATTATCATTGAACATGTACATTTAGCTTGATTGATCATCTAGCTTTATTTGATTGTGATTTGCATCATTTGCAACACTTAGATCATTGCCTTGCATAAGGTTAAAGTCTGTAGCAAAGTGAGTGAAGCTTTGTGGATAGAGCAAAGAAGTCTTGATTAGAGTCGGGAGGACTTGGATAATCAAGCAAGGAGACTTGTCTAGGGTCGGGAGGATCCGGATAGGCAAGCAAGAAATCTTCCTAGAGACGTGAGCGTCTTGGATAGGAAGTTGCTTTCTAGAGGTGTAGGACACATCTCGGATAGAAAGTAGGCTTTGTGATTCACTAGCCTGAGGGTAGATTAAGAGTTGATAGCTTGAGCGGATATCATGAGTTGGTAGCTTGAGTGTGTAAGTCCTTTTTCATATAGTGGATTGCTTTGCCGGTGGTTGTGGTATCAACCCGTGGATGTTTCCTCTTTGAGGTTTTACCACGTAAAAATCATTGTGTCAATTTTTGCTTTGCTTTACTTTTCTTTATCTTCCATATCTTACATTGATTGCATATCTTGTAAATTGATTTACTCTTGCATTAGTTAAATCAATTCATTTGTTGAATCTTATCAATTGTGCATTTTCTTTATTATATTCCGCATTATTTTTAATATTGGAATAAATTGGGCCTATACAGCTATACCTATTCACTCCCCCCCAGGTATATTTTACACTACTACTTAAGAGAAATTTCAGAAACCAACTTTTGTTTCTCACTAGACCAAGAAACCAAGTTATTCTCAACATAAAAGCAACCGTCATATGTGCTTTTACGATCATCTATATTCCCCGCCCAATCGGCATCACAATAGCCTACTAAGATATCATTGGTATCAAATGAATAGAATAGATTAAGACTATGAGTTCCTTTGATGAACCTAATGATGAATTGAATAGAATATATTAAGACTATGAGTTCCTTTGATGAACCTAATGATCCTCTTGACGACTTTTAAGTAAGATTCTTTAGGATTGGCTTGGAATCTAGTACACAAGCCTACACTAAAGCAAATGTCCGGTCTATTAGCCGTTAGGTAAAGTAGACTTCATGTCATGCTTCTATAAAGGCTTTGATCAACACTCTTCTCTTTTTTATCTTTGTCAAGTTTAAGAGTAGTACTCATGGGAGTTTCAAATTCTTTTCCACTTTCTAAGTCAAACCTCTTAACTAGGTTTTTAGCATACTTAGATTGATTCAACATAATGCCCATGCTAGTTTGCTTCACTTGCATCCCTGGAAAGTAATTTAACTCACCCACCATACTCATTTCAAACTCACTTGACATCACACTTACAAATTAATTAACCTTGGTTTTATTGGTAGACCTAAAAACAATGTAATCAACATATATTTGTACAACAAAAAATATCATGATCATGTTGTTTGATAACAAAGTTCTATCAATGCCACCTCTCATATAGTTGTTGTCAATAAGGTATGGAGTTAACCTATCATACCAAGCTCTTGGAGCTTGCTTAAGGCCATAGATAACATTTTTCAATTTAAACACATGACTAGGAGAGTGTAGGTCTACAAAACCCTTAAGTTGTTCAACATACACTTCTTCTTGAAAGTATCCATTGAGGAAAGCACTTTTGACATCCATTTAAAACAATTTGAACTTTTTAACACAAGCAATAGACAACAAAAGTCTAATGGAAATGTCTCATCAAAATCTACACCCTCAACTTGAGTGTAACCTTGAGCCACTAGCTTAGCTTTATTCCTCACAATATTGCCACTTTCATCGGTCTTATTCCTAAACACCCATTTAGAGCCAATCACATTAATGTCTTTTGGCCTAAGAACTAAGGACCACACTTCATTCCTCTCAAATTCATTTAATTCATCTTGCATGGCCCCAACCCAATATTTATCAACTATTGCCTCATTAATATTTTTAGGTTCAATTTGAGAAGTGTAGCAAGCAAAAGAAATTTGGTTAACTTAGTTCCTAGTTCTAACCCCTTCATTCAAATCACCTATGATGTCTTCTTGATAGTGTGAGTTTCGAAGTATAGAGTGAGAACGTTCAACAACTTGGTCATCTTGTTGATTATCATTTAAAGCATTTTCAATATCTTGACTTCCTACTTCAACATCACTATCATTTTCATTGTCATGACTAGACTCATTATTTGAATCCTTACTAGACTCATTGCTAGCCACATCAATAGGTGAATTAGTGTCATTTAAAAAATTTTATTTAGGTTCATTAACACTTTTACCATCACACAAATCAAGCATGCTAAGGCCATCTATCTTCACATTGATAGACTCCATAATAGTCTTTGTAGTCAAGTTGAAAACTCTATACGCACGACTATTAATAGCATACCCAAGAAAGAGACCAATATCATTTTTAGCATCAAACTTTCCTAAGTGATCTTTATCATTCAAAATGAAACACTTACTTCCAAAAGTGTGAAAGTAACTTACATTGAGCTTCTTACCCTTCCAAAGCTCATAGGACGTTTGTTTTGTGCCGAGCATTCTAAATACTCTATTAGACACATAACAAGCGGTATTGACCGCTTCAACCCAAAAATTCCTAGGGACTTTCTTACTATTGAGCATGACCCTAGCCATCTCTTACAAGACACAATTTTTCCTCTCAACAAGACCATTTTGTTGAGGAGTTCTAGATGTCGAGAACTCATGAGATATCCCTAAGTCATCACAAAACACACTAAACTTGGAATTTTCAAATTTCGTCTCGTGATCACTCTAATGCGACATATTTTCTTAATAACATGACCTTTTTCATTTTGAACTTGATTACAAAACTTCTTAAAGTAATCAAAAACCTCGGTCTTGTTCCTAAGAAAATAAACCTAAGTAAACCTTGAGAAATCATCAACGCATACAAAAATGTACTTTTTGCCATTGATGCTCTCGGTTTGAATTGGCCCTATTAGGTCCATGTGCCCAAGTTCTAAAGGCTTCTTGGTAGCTATGGAAATGCTATTCTTGTGAGACACTTTGATTTGTTTACCTAATTGACAAGGTTCACAAACACTTTCTAGCTTCCTACCAAGACTAGGTAGACTTCTAACTATGCTAAGTGTTTCAAGCTTCTTTTAGTCTCTAAAGTTCATGTGACTTAAACGGTGATGCCACAAATCAAGCTTGTTGCACTCATGTGCCATGTCGCAAGTTAGAGAATCTATCTCAAGACAATAGCAATTGTCTATAGACCTTTTGACTTTTAGGACAACCTTGCCCTTTTTATCAATTATGGTGCACATATCTTTGTTAAAGCTAATTTCCTTAAAGATTTCACACAAGTGAGTGATGCTTATTAAGTTAGCTTGATGGGCCTTTTAGGACAACCTTGCCATTTTTATCAATTATGGTGCACATATCTTTGTTAAAGCTAATTTCCTTAAAGATTTCACACAAGTGAGTGATGCTTATTAAGTTAGCTTGTAACCCATCAACATACAAAGTATCGCAAAGTTTAGGAAATCCGGGGATACATATTGTTCCCTTGCCTCGAACTTGCTTTTTGGTGCCTGATCGCGCTTCAAATGTTCACATTTAGCGCACCATTTTCCTATTTTTTTTGTGCTTGTTTCTTGGGTAAAATCCGGTATTTAACGCATAAATAAGTGTTCATGTAAATAGAGAAGTTCAGGGGCATAATTGTCATTTTTGACAATTCAGGGGCATAAGTGCAAAATTCAGGACTTTATTGCAGATTTTGTGAATAAGGGAAAGCTCAAGGGTGCTAATTGTAATTCGCCAGCCAAGCTGCGCAGTACAGCCACGTCAGCGCTGGAAAATGACACTGTTTGGCCTTGTACGCGTCACGCCTGACATCATGCTGACGTCAGGTCATCTTCTTCAGCAAACCAGGTCGACCCGCGACCCGGTTGACCCGACCCGACCCGAACCGAACCGAACCGAACCGAACCGAATCGGCTACAGAACCGACATTTTCTCTGGCCATTTTCGATGATTTTTCAGCCATTTTTTCGACGTTTCTCCGACTAGATCGGAAGCCCACTTCACTCCGGTCCTATTGCACCCACTTTCAAGCTCCCATGCAAAGATTTCCATCTCCTCCAAGTCCTCCAAACTTCCATGGAAGTCCAAGCTTCCAAGCTCATCCCAGCGGCTTCCTTCCCGCGAACCAACATGTCCAAGCTAGTTAAATCTCGACGGTTTCATGCAGCGGGAAAGTGCCCGCAGTCTAGAAGGAAGAAACTCGCTGCCGACTTCATTTTCTCCACCGTGAGCTCCGACGACGGGCACAAACCCGCCGGCCAAGGAATCCAAGCTTGCCGGGACGACCGACTTGGAGGATATTTCATCCAAAACTTCCCCAAAACAGTTCCCTATTTATATTCATCCTTTGTAAACCTAAAACACACCTCCCAAAATATCCAAAGTTACCATAATTAGTCTAAACTAGTCTAGAGTAGCTTAGAATTGTTTAGTGTAACTTAGTTTCTCACCAAGAACACCCACACCACCTTAGTTATTTTATGTAACTAAATATTGATGTTGGGGTTTGGTGTACTTTGTATATTATCTATTATATTTGTTGGTTTTCTATGGTTGAGCTTTAATTCATAAATGTGTTGATTGAATTAACAAATTCATAAGCATGTAATACAATTTAGATCATGCATGAATGATTATTAATGCATGTGTATTTATTAATGGTTTTAGACTATCCTAGGTAATCAATAGAAATCAACTAATTAATTGGATAATTGCACTTGTACACCAATATCCCAACATCTCCATCTCTCATTACCACTTTTGCAAGACCATTGCATTAGATGGTAATTAGTTAGTTAATTAGTTTAGTTAGTGTAATTTAGATAAAAGCAATCTTAGTGTAATTGTAGTTTAATTAGTTATAATTGATGTAGTGTAATTTAGTTGTAGTTAATGCCATCTTAGTTTAATTTAGTTATTAGTTAGTTTAATTGCTTGCTTGCCATCCTTTTAGTTTAAATGCTTACTTGCCATCCTCACCATTTACTTTTCTTGCATGTAAATATGTTGTAATTAGTGTAAATAGTATATAATATATATATATATGACTAGAACCGATAAAAGGTACCTCACTTTCCCTGTGGAACGAACTGTACTTGCCGCTATGCGATCGTAACGATCTGTGCGCTTGCGGATAAATTCACACGCCCCATCCTTTTACCGACAGTTTAAAGAACTGTCGCGTGTCCCGCGTGCGCCGATCAAGTTATTGGCGCTGCCGGGGATACTTTATAGAACCGTTCTGGGGCACGTCAGTGCCATCACCAAAAGTGACTCATCCTTCATCCTTCATGACAAGATTCTTAAAGAACTTTGTTACCAGTCATGTTCCTAGAGCAACCGCTATCTAGGTACCAAGAGTAGGAGAAGTTGGCTGTAAGAGCATATTGTGCAACTAGACATTTAGGTGTATCTTTTCTAACCCACACACTCTTCACAATACGCCTCTCACTCTTACCACTATCATGCTTTGACTCAATGTTTGACTTTTTAACATGCACCTTGACCTCATTAGTCACATCTTCAAATACATCAAACAAAGCATTATCAATTTTCTTATGCATAGTAGAGTGAGGCACAACATAAGATTTAGCAAGCAAGTTATCAACAAGTTTCTTCACAACATGTTTTTCCAAGGTCTTCCTAGGTTTAGTTCTAAATCCATACATGGATGATTGCCTAGGACCATTCAAAGACATATCACGTAAAGCATTATCCAATTTGCATTTCTGAATGTATTCAAAGCACCTAGGTTGAATATGCCCTACCATATTACAATGATGACAAATAGGTATGAATTAGAGAAATTTACCATTTGCATTTGTTTCCAAAGCATTTGGTCTTTTCACAATTTTACCTCTTTGAAGTGCAACTCTTGATGCTTCATCTCTTGCATTTGAGGTTGATGCTCTTTGACATTGATCTTGTTAAGATCTTCCATTTGAGTTCCTTGTTAATGTGGAGGCACCTCCGGTAGCTTTCATTGCTTTACCTTGAGGGAGAGTACCTACATTTGTTTCACCACTTGCTTTGACAAAAGTAGATTTGTTAGTAGATGGAGTTATCCTATCATTAACATAATCTAAACCTCCTTTGTCACTAGGATGCTTTCCACTCTTAATGAGAGTTTCTATTGTGTTATAACTATATGACATCTTGTTAATCATCATACTTGTCTCATCAAGTTTATCACTAAACATCCTATTCTTAATGGCATATTTCTAAACTCTACTTTTACATGAACTAAAATTGTACTCTATTTTATATTAACATATTTAGATTTTAATTGCTTTCTAGTTTTGTAAGGATATGTATATTTCAAAATATGAAACTCAAATATTGATATAAGCACATGCCTTGCATGTGCCTCCAAACCTAATTAACCTTAAAATGGAATTGAACTTTAATTAAAATAGAAAGAAAAAAAAAACATTCAACTCTCAAATTTGTAATAATAATAAGGGTTAATTACACTAACTTACCCTTACTTTATTGGATCTAGCAAGATTTCAAAAAAATGCCTTAAATTAACACAAACACCTCTTGTCATTAAGTCAATATGTTAACTTTAACGGTTGACTAACCCTTAACCTATGGAAAATCGAAAATCAAATATACCACTGCCTTATCATCCCAAACATAAAATATTTTTAATTAAAAATAAATAAAAAAGATAATATATCGCCCGCTTTTAGAAACATCCTCAATTCGCGGAAGAGCCTCCTCTACGAATTACAAGAGGTCGATCTTCAAGATCGACGAAGATCTCTTCAAATAAGTAAGAGATTGTCAAAGATCTTGAAAATACCTACAAGATTATACTAAACAACCTAAAGGGGGGGTGAATAGGTTGACGCACTAGTTTTAAAAACTCTTTTGTGACTTATGTCAAAACCTTGTTGAGCAAACAAATTAACCTTAAACATGATTGTTATGAAAAAACAATTAACACATGTATGCTCAATTCATCACCCTTAGTCTACAAAACATATACCAACAAACAATGTATCTCATATATAAGATATTAAATTAAGATCAAATTCCACAAGTTGTACTTTGAATATTACAATGTAAGTACACTAAGTAAAACTACTACAACTTGCTAATGAAGGAAAAATATTAAAACCAAAACAAAGGATACATGTATTAATATTAATGTTCAATGTATATACAAATATCAATCTAAATACATCTATACAAAAGAATCAAAGAATAAGAGAATTATATTTACACAAATGAATTGTATATACAAAAATGATCAAAATGAATATTGATTTTAAATCACACTTTACACAATCTTGCTTCCAAATATATCACAGGTGAATATTGTACCACAAGATTAAAACATACACATAAACATATATAAAAGAGAGATAGAAAGAATTGACACATGAGATTTTTTAACGTGGTAAAACCTCTAAGGAGGAAACATCCACGGGTTGAAATACAACCATTAGGGTACTATATATATTGGATGGTAAAAATAGAGAATCCACAAAGTGACCAATCTTTAGCTCACCCAACCTAGTGGAGTCTAAGTCTACCCAACCCTATTGGAAAGTATGAGATCCCTTAATGATGCGAAACCACCATATATTGGACAACACACAAAACCAACATTGATGGAAGATTAGAAATTCCTCAAGAGTGCATACACCTCTCATGTACCCCGCTCTTTTGGAGTCTATGTCTAACCATACGCCTAGGCCTACCAATATAATAGTCAACTCCCTATCCAAGGCACTCATGCCTCTAGGGAGCCTCCCATGCATAACTATCCGAGTCCTCCCAACTCTAGTCATGACTTCTTGCTTACCTATCCGAGTCATCCCGACTCTAGGCAAGTCTTCTTGCTTGGCTATCCGAGTCATCCCGACTCTAACCAAGACTTCATGCCTTTTACAAGGACTTCCTAGTGTGATCATGTGAATACAAATGATGCAAACAACCAATTCAACATAGAACATGTGATCAATACATTTCTTGGTACAAATAGACCTAAACATGTGATATCACAAGTAATAAAAGTCTAGATGCAAAATACAAGAATAAAACCTAAAGCATGTGTAAACACCAAACACATAAGCTCAAAATCTCATTCACACATACAACACTTGAACAAAATATATTCATGAAATACAAGTTCAAGATGCTATCAACATACAATAAAATGCTAGATACATGAGATTAAGTCAATCAATATTCTAGCCAAAAATATAAAGTAAGGATTCAAGATATAAATCAATTAAATCCTAGATTGCTCTAATACACATACAAATACAATAATCCTAGATTTCATCAATCAAAGGATCAAATCAAATCTCAAGGTCATTTATCACAAAATTGATTCAATCAAGTCACAAACAACCTAAGATGTCATTCTAATCACAATACAACTCACAAACATATGAAAAACCTAAAATTATAGAAACTAGTCCACATTTGTCTCTAAATAGACTTTTGATTAGAATTATTATGAAGCTATCTTTCTCAATAGCATTCACCAAACATAAACATACATATAGAAGAAGAAACCCCAAGCAAATTGAAGGTTAAAAAGAAAGAAACCCCAAAGATAAGACCAATACCTTGGATTCACGAGCTGGTTCGGATTTCTATGTGGAACCACTAGAAATATCGATCAAACAGCCACCAAACCACTTGGAAAAGGTAGAGGACTCGATTATGAACGTTCTCCAACTTGAACCACTCAAATCCGACATCGTATGAAGAAGTTATGGTGTTTGGAAGGTGAGAAAATTTGGGAGAAAAATTCTGACGGGATTACACAATCTTTCTTCTTGAAAATGAAATGGAAGGAATGGAGGGAAATAAAAAGGAGGAGAGAGAAGGGAAAATGGGCCAATCAAGAGTGGCCACGTCACCCCATCCCGTGGGGGGCGCGTGGGCCACACGGGGCCAGAGAGCCTCTCTGGCCGTGGGGCCCACGGCTCCCACACGGCTTGGGCCACGTGGCCTCTTGGCCACTCACTCCTCTCGCGTGCTCCCTCACGTTCTTCAGCCGTATCTTGGGCATCCGAACTTCGATTTCGAATCCATTTTTAGATTACGAACCATGACTCCCTCACGCACAACGAAGACTACACAACTTTGAAAAATGGTTGAGAAATCATCTCGGAAAATGACGATGAAGTCAACTCAACGAATAAGAACGAAAAGTAGTGTAGCTACATCGTTTGGACTCGAAACTAAATGAATGAGTAACCGAAACGAACGGAACTCAATAAGGAATCATAATAGAGCATATTCAAGTCTAAATACAAAAATACAAAAACATACAAACACAAAGACACACACATATGCTATTTCCTAGACATAGTCCTAGAACATGCAATAAGCAAAGTTTGTCAAGATAGTATAAATGCATGAGCATATATTATCAAGTGTGTGAAAGTGATATATAAATGATGTTTAACCATGAAGGAACACACAAGGATGCCATGTGTGTATGTGTGCCTAGCCTTGTAAGAGATACGAGGTCTTATATTACCTTTGATGATCAATGAAGCACATATCTCTTTGAAGCCGGCATTTTGCATGAATTGTGGCCAAGACTTCTTCGTCTTCATAAATCTTTGAAAGTATACAAACGTAGTTAAATTGCTTAAGGCATGCCTAGAGGGGGGTGAATAGATTTTTACGCCTTTTTCAATCCCTTGAACAAACTTTCGTTTGTCCCTCAAGGTTGCCTTACATACAACAAATACACTAAGGAAAGACAACATACATAGACAATATGAATAGGTAATCATATAAGCATGGTCTACATACATCACCAAGTTGTATGAGGTAAACAAACAAATAAGTACAATAAAAAACAATACTTGTATTTCACTATAGATTCAATGAGTTACAAGAGTGATCAAATATCACTATACACAAATACAATATACAAAATAATCATAGAAATAAAATTGATCAATAAAATGAGTTCACTAATCACACTATACAAAGTCTTGCTTCACAATACATCATAAGAGAATATTATGAAACAAGATAATAAAATGTACAAATAATATATAAGAGAAAGAGATAGAAAGAATTAACACAAGAGATTTTTTAACGTGGTAAAATCTCCAAGGAGGAAACATCCACGGGTTGAACTACAACCATTGGGTACTATATTATTGGAAAGTAAATATAGAACATTCACAAAGTGACCAATCTTTAGCTCACCAAACCGAGTGAAGTCTAAGCCTACCCAACCCTATTGGAAACTGTGAAATCCCTCAATGATGCGAAACCACCATATATTAGACACCACACAAAACCAACATCGATGGTAGATTAGAAATTCCTCAAGAGTGCATACACCTCCCGTGTACCCCGCTCTATCGGAGTCTATGTCTAACCATACGCCTAGGCCTACCAATACAATAGCCAACTCCCTATCCGAGACACTCATGCCTCTAGGGAGCCTCCCATGCATGACTATCCGAGTCCTCCCGACTCTAGCCATGACTCCTTGCTTACCTATCTGAGTCATCCCGACTCTAGGCAAGTCTTCTTGCTTGGCTATCCGACTCACCCCGACTCTAACCAAGACTTCATGCCTTTTATAAGGACTTCCTAGTGTGATCATGTGAATGCAAATGATGCAAACAATCAAATCAACATAGAACATGTGATCAATACATTATATGGCAAAAATAGACCTAAACATGTGATATCACAAGTAATCAAGTCTAAATGCAAAGTACAAGAATAAAACCTAAAGCATGTGAAACATCAAACACATAAGCTCAAAGTCTCATTCACACATACAACACTTGAATCAAAATATATTCATGAAGAACAAATTCAAGATGCTATCAATATACAATTAAATGCTAGATATATGAGATTTAAATCAATCAATATTCTAGCCAAAAATATAGAGCAATGATTCAAGATATAAATCAATCAAATCCTAGATTTCTCTAAAACACAAACAAAATTCAATAATCCTAGATTTCATTAATCAAAGGATCAAATCAAATCTCAAGGTCATTTATCACAAAATTAATTCAATCAAGTTCCAAACAACCTAAGATACCATTCTAATCACAATACAACTCACAAACATATGTAAAACCTAGAATCATAGAAACTAGTCAACATTAGTCCATAAATTGACTTTCAATTAGAATGATAATCAAGCTATCTTTCTCAATAGCTTTTACCAAACATAAACATAGATATAGAAGAAGAACCCCCAAGCAAATTGAAGGTTAAAAAGAAAGAAATCCAAAAGATTAGTCCAATACCTTAGACTTGACAGCTGGTTCGGTTTTCAGTGTCTAACCACTAGAAAACTTGATCAATCAGCTACCAAACCACTCAGAAATGATAGAGGACTCAATTATGAACGTTCTCCAATTCGAATCACTCAAATCTGACTCCGGATGAGGGAGATATGATGTTTGGAAGATGAGAAAATGAAGAGGAGAGGACTGACGGGAAACTTTGCAATTTTCTTCTTCAAAAATCAAATGGAAAGAGAGGAGGGAAGATAAAAGAGGAGAGAGAGAAGCATTCCGGGCCAATCAGGTGAGGCCACGTCACCCCTGGCCGTGGGGGGCGCGTGGGCCTCACGGGGGCAGAGAGCCCCTTTGGCCGTGGGGCCCACGGCCTGCACTGACTTCTCGCGCGCTCCCTCGGTTCTTCAGCCCGTATCTTGGGCATCCGAACTCTGATTTCAAATCTGTTTCTGGATTACGAACCGTGACTCTCTCACGCACGACGAAAACTACACAACTTTGAAAAACGGTTGAGAAATCATCTCAGAAAACGTCGATGAAGTCAACTCAACGAATGAGAACGAAAAATAGCGTAGCTACATCGTTTAGACTCGAAATTAAATGAATGAGTAACCGAAATGACCGAAACTCAATAAGGAATCATAATAGATCATATTCAAGTCCAAATATAAAAATACGGAAACATACAATCACAAAGACACACACATATGCTAGTTTCTGGACATAGTCCTAGAAAATGCAATAAACAATGTTTTACCAATATAGTAGAATGCATGAGCATATTTTGTCATGTGTGTGAAAGTGAAACATAAGTGATGTTTAATCATGAAGGAACACACAAGAATGCCATGTGTGTGTGTGTGCCTAGCCTTGTAAGAGATATGAGGTCCTTTATTACCTTTGTTGAACAATGGTGCACAAATCTCTTAAAAGCCGACTTCTTGAATGAATTGTGGTTGAGACATCCTTCGTCTTCTTAATTCTTCAAAATACGAATCACTAAACATTACAAGAGAAACACGTTTTGATATGGAATTAATGCCAACACAAACTATAAACCTAACAATCTTCAACATATGGACCACTAAACATTACAAAAGAAACACGTTTTGATATGGAATACATGCCAATACAAACTATAAACCTAACAGATCTCTTGTTTCCTTTGGCGATGGAGCTCCACTGCCATTAGATTATCTTGTTTAATTTTGGAAAAATTTTATTTTTCAATTTTAATTAAAAAAATATTTTATGTTTGAGATGTGGTAAGGGTATATTTGTGTTAACTGAAAATTATCACCGGGATGAAACTCCAATTAACAACTTTCAAGGGACCTCGATCATAACAGACCACGATCCGGAGGGGTATCACGTAGTTCGATACCTATGCAAATCTCTGAAAATAACTTGGTGAAACAATGATGAAAAAAAAGAGAAAGATATTTTATTGTACTATGATAAGAGAAAAATACAAATCGTTCCACTATCAGGGCATAAAATACAATATAGGGATGATTCTCGGTAGGTCTATGTAGATGGCGATATGGTCGATAGCTCTTGACAAGTAACCATAGGCAAAATCTGACACAGTTGACGATGGAGCTTTCGTGCGAGTCGATAAGTAGAAATCTCTAGGGTTTTTTCTCTCCAAATTCCCTCCTTCTTTCTTTGATATCATGTTTGTATATATAGGTTGAAACAAATTATAGCACGGTGTGTATGAAACTATCTAGAGGGGGGTGAATAGATTTTAAACTTATTCCCAATTTTTCGTGTTAAAACAAAATTACGAAATTACCCCTAAATAGATAAAGCAATAAATCAAGTATAAAATGCAGAAATTAAATAACACTTGATTTTTACGTGGAAACCCTCACGTGAAAAAACCACGGGCTAGTAAGTAAGCCACACTCGAACCTCGAATCCACTAAATGTGTAAAACGATTACAATCTAATCCCGGAAGTAATCACACACCTACCTAATCCCGGTATGAGTGAACCTAATCCAATTTGCTTGCCATCTAAGCAACCTAATCCAATTTGCTTGCCATCTAAGCAACCTAATCCCAGAAGCTACACACAAGACTTACTTTCTCAATGAAGAGAATAACACCCTAAGTGAATATATGAATATCCAAATGCAACATAGAGCAAGGGAAACCCTATATGCTTATCTAAGATGATGAATTTGCAATTAAAGCAATCCTAGATATTAAAAACTAAATGACATGTCAAATAGTTTAGCTAATCAAGATTAAGCACAAAACCTAATTAGCTATCACAATACAACTTCTCAAACATACATCACACTAATCTCAATCTTGTATCAAAAGATATGTGAAAATCATACAAGTAATAAATTGAGATTGAAACACAAAATATGTAAGATATTAGTGAAAAGCTTACCAAGCAAAGTATGATGAAGAATCCATGCAAAATGACATCTAGATGATCAAAGATGATGCTAGATGATGATTGATGATCATGAAAAAAGTGTTTGAGTAATTAAAAATGAGTTCTTGGAATTTTTCTTCTCTTTGAAAAATATCCTAAGTATGAAATCTGAATATGAACTCTCTTGATTGACCTAAAGTCAAAGTGGCATATATATAGGGGGCCAAATCAAAGTGTGGTCGTTTTGATAAGTTGGCCTAATATTTGCCTTGGGCGCTGTACGTAGGGCGCTGCTGTACAGCGCCCATAATCTGATCTCTCGGGTCTGAGAGGGGCGCTGTACGAATAGCGTTGTACAAACAGCGCTTCTGTACAGCGCTCGTACAGCGCCACCTAAAAATACATCATACCTTATGCATTTAAAAATGCATTTTCAAACAGGTCAAGATGGGCGCTGTACGAACAGTGCGTCCAACAGCGCTTTGTACAGCGCATATCACTTTGTATGAAATCTTAAGAACATGCATGGCATGGCATTGGTCATACAAAATGTAGTCAAAATAAACATGCAAGAAGAGATGTTAATTAGCATTATTGCACAACAAAAGAAACACAACATACAAGATTTAACCCTATGCATGAGTTGTGAGTGTGTACAACTATCTCTTCAAGACAAGTAAGCACATAGAGATATACCTTCGGTGCTTATCAAGGATGAGGTCTTCAAAGGGCTTGAGCAATAACAACAACATCTAAGCTACCCTTACAAAAAATCCCCAACAAGTGGTTTGTCCACGAAATAAGCCAATCAACAAATGGGAACCTTACATAGGTCTTGTTTCTTGCCATGCACTCCTATAGTTTCAGTCTAATTATAGGACTTTCCTTGGCGATAAGCGAGATTGTCGTGGGATTTGATCCTTAGAATCAAGCGATTCTTTCTCTGGCAGATTGTGTGTGAAAGTCCTCAAATAAACTAGGTGTGTTATCAATATATTAATCTAGAGGGGGGGTGAATAGATTTTAGCTATTATTACCCAATTTTCGCATGCAAGTCAATTTTACAAAAATGCCCCTACTAATCAAAAATACAAGCAAGTGTAATATAGTGCGGAATTTAAATAACACTTGATGTATACGTGGAAACCCAACCACTGGGAAAAACCACGAGCTGTTTAGTGCGCCACACTCGAACCTCGAAATCCACTAATTGAAATGGAGTTTACAACCTATGTAGACCTCGTCTAACACTCCGGTCAATAACCCCCCACTTCTACCACGCGGGCCTTTAAAAGTGGCTCTAGTCTAATTTGCTTGAGGCCTAAGCAATCTTAGCCTCAAGTCTTAATTCTCTAAGAAAATATTATGCAACCTATGTGAATATGTATGAATATTCAAATAACAAACAAGGCTAGGGAACCTTAGATGCTTATCTAGGATGATGAAATATTCAATTAAATCAAACCTAGATATCAAATGCTAAATGACATGTCAAATAGCTTAGCTAATCAAGATTAATTAAAAACCTAATTAGCTATCACAAACAACACTCAATCAATTCATCACAATTAATTCTCTAATCTTGTATTTATCATATGATCAAAACATACAAGTAAATTAAAGAGAATAGCTTGATAATAAAAATATTCAAATAAGATGAACTTAATCAAAATCTTACCAAGCAAGTTGTGATGATGCAAACCCAATCATGGATGCATTCTATATAGTCATAGAAGATGCAATATGAAATTTGATGCAAAAAGGATTTGATTTGAGTGGTTAAAGGTGAGTTCTTTTGTATTTTTCTTTGCTTGAAAAATGTTCTAAGTATGAAATCAGAAAATCAACTCACTTAATTGACCTAAAGTCAAAGTGGCATATATATAGGGTGTCAAACCAAAGTGTGGTCATTTTGAATAGTGACACATATTTTTGCCTTAGGCGCTGTACGTAGAGCGCCTCTGTACAGCGCCTGTACAGCGCCCCCACTCTATTCTTCTCGGAAAACAGAGGGGCGCTGTACAAACGGCGCTGTACAAACAGCGCTTTGTACAGCGCTCATACAGCCCCTTCCAAAATTACATCAGACCTAATGCATTTAAAAATGCATTTTCAATCAGGTCAGGATGGGCGCTGTACGAACAGCGCTTCCAACAGCGCTTTGTACAGCACCTGTCACTATGTATGAAAACTTAAGAACATGCAAGGCATGGCATTGGTAATACAAGATACAATCATGTAAAGCATGCAAGAAGAGATGTTAATGAGCATTAATGAGCACATAATAACAACACATACACAACATACAAGAGAATGAATTATGCATGAGATGTGAATGTGTGTGCAACTAATCTCTTCAAAGCAATTTAAGCACATAGAAGTTTACCTTTGGTGCTTATCAACCTTGAGGACATGAGAGGGTCTTGAGCTTCAATATCAATCACTTAAGCTACCCTTGCATACAATCCCCAACACATGGTTTGTCCACGAAATAAGCCAATCAAGATATGGGAATCCTAACAGTGTGGGAGTTGACTTCCAATTCAAATAGAACTCTTAGTAGCGAGAATGAATATATCTCTTTATTTGACCTGAACGATGATGTTTTATTGTCGCTTTAAGTTGTCTTTTGAGCGTGTTAGACTTACCTTTACAATTTGTTCTTACTAGTGCTTTAACTATCTGGCCGGTCGGTTTCAGGGATGGATCGAGGTAGCTTACCCTTTTATGGAATTAGGGTATCGGCATATCTGGGTTTGTGGACACCGGCTGATGTTGTAATGAGGTGTCAAAACAACTAAGTATCGTGACTTGATGTGCATAATAGCGGGATACTTGGTCTGCATCGTAGCGGGGTACTTTAGGACCTTATTTTTTGTGTTGCCCGCTACTTGGGAATCCCGGCGTCCTTAATCTTAGTCTGGATAGTCCGGATGTGTATCAGAGTATTTTGGTCGGGATTCCTTGTAGGGGGTAGCCGAATTCTGTCTTAGTAATTCCTTCAACCTTGAATTCTGGATGGAAAATTCTTCTTTGAACCTTCGCCAATTTTTGCGGTTAACAATTTGGTTTTCCAAGTGCCAAAGTCAGTCAACCGTTAAAGTTAACATATTGACTTGATAGCAGAGGGTTTGTGTTAATTTAGAACATCTTTTTGAAATCTTGTTAAACTATAGGCCTTGTTTGTTTTTTTGACTTAAGTTTGAATGGGTTTGAAAAGAACCCATTCAGATATTTTGTTTGTTTTTCTTAAGGTCTGAAATCTTAAAAAGTACAAAAATACATCTGAAATAAAAAAGCTCAAAAACTTGACTTATATCTTATTAAGATGTTTTCTTTTCCTTACTCCAAATTTACCCTCAAACAATTGTAAAAGTTATACCCACATTTTATTAAAATAAAATATTATTTTATGTTGTAGGAGGCCATTAATGGCTTCTTTGGTCACTGCCACCTATTGGTGACGAAAGGATTATGGATTCTTTTTTTTCTTCGTCTCTAGTTAAAAAAATTTGTTACTATTATAATATATTGGCTTTTACCACATGTGTTACACACAAATATCACAACAAATATCACACAAATATCTTCCCCTACATCCACCGTCTCTCTCTCTCACCTGATATCACCCACTTGTACATCCACCTTTGCCTATATATATGTTCATGTGATCACTTGTAAATGAGTTAGTGAAATTTCTAAAATTCAATACAAGTAATGCTCTCTCTCTCCCACATCTCTTATCTCATTTACTAACTGTTAATCTAATCTCTCTCTCTCACTCATCTAATTAATTGTTCTTTAACTGTTCTTCATCTATCTATTCTTCTTTTTATTTCATAACACGTTATCAGCACGATTGTATGTAAATAAAAAGGATCCCTGATGGATGATTTAATTACATCCCAATATTCTGGATCTATATATATTTCGCATACAAGATGGCTTTGCCGTCAACGGAACATAAATATATAGTTCTTAATTTATTCTTCTTAAATCTCAATATTCTGGATCTATATATATTTCGTATACAATATGGCTTTGCCGTCAACGGAACATATATATATATATAGTCCCGAATCTATTCTCTTTAAATCTCAATATTTTGGATCTATATATATTTCGTATATAAGATGGCTTTGCCGTCAACGGAACATATATATATATAGTTCTTGATTTATTTTTATGCACATAGCAGGTGAGCTCAGCCTCCTGGAATTGTTTTTTACATGACATATATACCGTTTTGGAATTGTTTATTATACTTTTTAATTATATTCACACTTGAAACAAATAATGCACGGTGTGTTCTAATTTAATATATAGGGGGGGGGGGGGGGGGGGGGGGGGTGGGGTGTTGAATAGATTTTAACCTTTTTTACCAAATTTTTGCGTTTAGTCAATTTACGAAAATAACCCCAATCTAGTCAATATAATAAATCAAGTATAATAAGTGCAGAATTATAAATGACACTTGTTTTTACGTGGAAACCCAAACTGGGAAAAACCGCGGGTTGTTATGTGCGCCACACATGAACCTCGAATCCACTAATTGTGATAACGTTTACAACCTCGGTTGACCTCAACCTCTAACGGTCAATAACCCGCTACCACTACCCGCAAACCTGTAAAAGTGGACATAGTCCAATTACTTGATCCTCGCAATCACTACTTGTAATGATGTTTACAACCTAATTCCGGTATGTAACCCACCACTGCTACCCACAGGCCTATAATAGCAACCCTAGATCAAGACTTAATTCTCCAAAGAGATCAAATAACCTATGTGAATATATATGTGATATTCAAAGTGCAAATAGAGCTAGGGAACCATAAATGCTTATATAGGATTATAAGATGACAATTAAATCAATCTTAGATATCAAAAGCTAAATGACATGGCATAAAGCTTAGCTATGTAGAGGATAACCAATCCTAGATACAATAGCTATAAAAAATAATCTCAATCATTTTAATGAGATAAATTAGCTAGGTGTTTTATAAACATGAAAACCTAGCTATCAAAAACAATCTCAATCATATAATGAGATCAATTAGCTAGATGGCATATAAGCATGAAAACCTAGTTATCTGATCGAACCAAAATTGGTACAATTTTAGCCCTCACTTCCTTCTCTTTATGTTTGATTCTTGGGCAATATCCCGTGATTTAATTGTATAAATTAAGTGTTTACAGGTATTTCTTAAGTTCAGGGGCATTGGTGTAATATTGGTGAATTAGTGGTAAAAGTGTAATTATTGGAGGAAGGACTTCATTATGATATTAGAAGAATTCAGGGGGGCTGTCCGTAATTTGCCAAGAAAATCAGCAAACAGCGCCATGTGGAAGTGATCTGGTGCGTTTTGGCTAATGAAGGGTAGTGGGCTTCTTTGCGCACCCACAGTCATTTCTTTGTGCGCCCACATTGCAGCCCAATATAAGTGGGCCAAATGACTCATTGCAGCCTATAAACACAGCCCAAGATAGCTTTAATTGTACCCCAAAAGCAGCTGACCAACCACGCCCATGTGCACCCCAAACGACTGCTAAATGCACCCCATCTAAGGCAAGAGGAAGGCTGTTGCGCACACCCCAGGCATCTGCTGAATGCACCCCCTGTCTTCACCTGTTCATCTTCCTCCTCACGCGTGATCTGCCATGGACGCCACAAATCCTCACCTATTCGTCGCCGTCTCAACGATGCTAGAAACCGACCTATTTTCGATCGGTTTTCGGTCCAATTTAACAGTTAAGTCAACAGCTCACTGGTCGCAACAGTCCCGGCCCCTCCAATGGTCGGAATCCAATCTCCTCTCCATGCCTAATTTTCCCTAATGTCGCCCTTTTTGTCGCCATTTGTCCTTCGATGTTGCCATGGCGATAGGGAGTTATTTTGACACCTAATTGATGTTGCCACTTTCTTCGTCGGATCCGTCGCCATTTGAGAAGTAGCGACCATCACTATGTTCAACGGTGATTGGCTGAATTTTGGTGGCAAATTGCAAGAAGGCCCCCTAGAGGGGCCAAAGTGGCAATATTGCAAAGTCTATGGGTGTTCTAGTAATTTACCACCCGAGACCTAATTTGAAAATCCTATAAATTCATCACTATTTTACAACTCTTGGATCTTCTTGACAACCAAGAAACCTCCTTTCTACCATTCCTAATCCCTCCACTTCTCATTTACGTAAACTAAACATCTATATTACCTTCCCTAATCATTCTTTTCTTCCCATCTTCTCTATATATCTCCTTAGTCACTTCCCATTTGACTCCACCTATCTAGACACATCCTCATCATCCACTCTTTGCACAAGGAGCATCAAAGGCAAGGAAAGGATCAAGCTTACAAAAGGAGACCCAAGGGTGATTTCCTAATCTTTTACTTGCCTTCCCTTTGATTGTAATATGTGTAACTAAATCCCCTTTCTAGGGTTTTGATATGAGAACATTTGGATTGGGTTTTGCTTAAGCTTTAATATATATTTAATCTCTATTTGTGTTATATTCATTTTATAACTAGATTCTATGCATTATATAATTGACATGTATGCCCACTAGTTGATTATACTCTTGTTTAGGATAATTTGTTATATAATCTTGATTGGATTGACAATCTTGATGGATTGAGAACATAGTGACTAGGATAGATTGTCGGAGGGTATATCAACCGTGATTATCTAAACCGTTAATTGTAACAAACCGATCCCGCCGTGACCCCTTCTCCTTAATCGGTTAGGCATTGCGGTGGGAAGTTGTTTAGGGTTCATATTAATGGTCTAAACACATCCTAGAAATCAATTGGTTAACTTTTGTGAGGTTGGTTCACTAAGGTAGCTTGAGAAGCACTTCCCGTAATCCACTTGTGATCCCATTAATTCCCTAGTGATTCCATTAATTGTTTCTCCCATATATCTCTTATCTAGATTTCTATCTATTTTATTAGGTTTATTAAGTTTATTTTACATGTATGTTTGATGGCTTGACAAACCATACAACCATCAATTGCTTATGTTTTATTTTATTGCATTTATGAATTGTTAATTTATTCAACTATTACTCTAATTCCCTATGGAACGAATCATTCTTGCCACTTTACTAATTTTACATCTAAGTGGTGA
Organism: Acer saccharum; assembly: GCA_030490815.1. NCBI lineage: Eukaryota > Viridiplantae > Streptophyta > Magnoliopsida > Sapindales > Sapindaceae > Acer > Acer saccharum. Next base: position 11,935,043 of record CM059874.1, read on the forward strand.
AATCGGTTTTCAACACGAACACATTTAAAAACATTATTTTGTTAAGTACCACAACGATACTCATCACTATCACAAACAAACTCAATCATGTTATCAAGACTCATAAATATATGCAATAAATAGAGTCTAGGTATTTAATCATGCAATAAACATCTAATCTAGAGTAAGAAGAACATTAAATGATATTCAATGAAGTTCTAACTTACCTAGTCATGAAACAAAGAAGACACATGCTTTAGAGATGCTTAGATATGCATGAAGATGATGGGTTTTAGGTTTGGGAGAGTTAAAGAAGCAATCTTGGTGCTTTATCTCACTAGGGAACTCGTAATCTCTCTCTAGGGTTTTGTAGCTTTTTGTTCCTTTAATACAAATGATAGAAAGAGATGTATTTATATTGTTTAGATGATAGCCCTAAAAATTTCATGAATTTCCCTTCAAAAATGACCCAAATCGGACTCCAAATGAGTAAGATATGGTCAAATTACGAAACAGGAGTGGAGTAGTGCGCTGGTCCATTGCGCTGGTATAGACCCACGCAGTTACCAGCGCACTGGCAAATCAGCACAACAGCTTGATTTTCGAGCACCATAAACAATGACTAAACGACATCGAAACCTTTCGTATGGTATACCGTTGGAAATGTATGGATGTCTACTTTCTACTTCTTTTTATGGAATGACATTTCGATGTTTGTAGAAAGAGTTATGATTAATAGAGTGACCAAAGGTCAGACTTGGAAAACAGCAGAGTTGCCCTGTTTTGTTGGTCACTTTGGAGATTTCAAAACCAATCCAAACGGTCATAAAATATTACGAATAATATACCGTTGGAAAGGTATGGGTGTCTAGTTTGCCCAAAAGTTTACAAAACTCAATTTAAATCTTTTTATAAAAAGTTATGGTCACAAGACCATACAAAGGTCAGTTTTGAAAAACATTTAAAACATTGAAATCTAATCTTTTAAAACTAGACACTTTACTCCAAACAACCAAACCAAGACTAACACATATCCAAGAGAAGAATGAAACCTTCTCAAGTGGTCAACCATTGCGCTAAGACATGCACACCATCGTGCAAGCGCGAAGGTTTCCGATCACACAAACAGAAATGAATTACACCACACTTAAGATTAACATGAAGTGCAAATGTGGGAAGTGAATGCATCCTAATGCCTAACATTTCATGGCATTGTCTTTGAACAAGATGCACTCAATTAAAACATGCATGAATAGAATTCATGGTGAAATTCCCTTAAGCAATATAGTGTAAAATATACCTAGAGGGGGGGTGAATAGGTATTTACTCAAATTCTTCCAATCTTAAAAATGATGTGGAATATAACAAAGAAAATGCACACTTGATTAGATTTAGCAAATGAATTGATTTCACTAATACAAGAGATAATCAATTTACAAGATATGCAATCAATATAAGATATGGAAGATAAAGAAAAGTAAAAACAAAAATGAACACAAGTATTTTTTACGTGGTAAAACCTCAAAGAGGAAACATCCACGGGTTGATACCACAACCACCGGCAAAGCAATCCACTATATGAAAAGGACTTACACACTCAAGCTATCAACACATGATATCCGCTCAAGCTATCACCTCCTAATCTACCCTCGGGCAAGTGAACTACCAAGCCTACTTCCTATCTGAGATGTATCCTACACCTCTAGAAAGCAACTTCCTATCCAAGACGCTCACGTCTCTAGGAAGATTTCTTGCTTGCCTATCCGGATCCTCCCGACCCTAGACAAGTCTTCCTTGCTTGATTATCCGAGTCCTCCCGACTCTAATCAAGACTTTCTTGCTCTATCCACAAAGCTTCACTCACTTTGCTAGAGACTTCAACCTAATGCAAGGTTATGATCTAAGTGATGCAAGTGATGCAAACACAATCAAATTAAGCTAGATGATCAATCAAGCTAAATGTACATGTTCAATGATAATCTAGAATATGCTTTTATCAATCAAAACACAAAAGTATCTAGAAATCAAAACATGCAAATCAACAAGAACAAGGTATGAATATTCAATATATCACACTAAAAACCTAGTTCTTAGTTCATGAAATTAGACATAGAAAATAACATGAAGCACATCATATATATATTTTCTAGAATCAATTTCATGTTGAATCAAGTTTAGCACAAATATGTTCAAGAGAAATCACAAAGCTAAAACTCAATTGACAAATGATCAAACACCCCTAGCATATGATCTAACATCTTTCTTATCATATTTCATCAATCAAATATTAAGAATCAAAGAGATGATCAAAGATGAAATGAAAGAGAAGAAGTTGAACAAACAACCTGACCACGTACTGAAAATCAAGCAACTGGGAACAATAACAAAGTCAGCTCCCTCTGGAAATACTTGGGTTTTGTAGCTCTCCTCAAGACCAACAATTTTGGCTTTTAAATCGATTGATTTCGAGTTCGTATGAGAAAGATATGATCAAAATACTAAAACTAAAATGTAGAAGATTTCTGCAGAATTTCTTCAAGTGTTCTTCAAAATCTTTTTTTGTGTTTCGGAGGGAAGGAGAAGTGATTAAAGGAGGAGAGAGAAGAGTTTTTAGGGCCAATACGAGAGGGCCACGTCAACCATCCCGTGGGGGGCGCGTGGGCCTCACGGGACCAGAGAGGGTCTCTGGCCGTGGGACCCACGGCCTCCCTCACGGGGTGGCACACGTGGTCTTTTGGCCACTCTAACCTCTCTCGCGCACTCTCACGTTCTTCAGCCATATCTTGGGCATCCGAACTCCAATTTTGAATCTATTTTTAGATTACGAACCGTGACTCCCTCACACACGACGACGACGACTATACAAATTTGAAAAATGGTTGAGAAATCATCTCGGAAAACGACGATGAAGTCAACTCAACGAATGAGAACGAAAAGTAGCGTAGCTACATCGTTTGGACTCGAAACCTTATGAATGAGTAACCGAAACGACCGGAACTCAATAAGGCATCATAATAGAGCATATTCAAGTCCAAATACAAAAATATGGAAACATACAAACACTAATTCACACAAGCATGCCATATCAAAGAGATAGTCACAAAGCATGCAATACTACAATGTTTATCTATTAAAGATCAATGCATGAGCATACTATGAGATGTGTGAATGTATTATATCAAATGTTTGAACCAAGATGCAAGGACACACATGTATGAATTGTGTGTGTGTGTGCGCTTATGCCTTGCAAGAGGAAGAAGTATCTCGATACCTTAGCATCCAAATAAGCACATTTCCTCTTGAAGACGAACTTTGCATGCGACGTTGCTTTCCTCCTTTGAAGCTTGATCTAATCACGAAACACCTAAGCAATACAAACAAAAAGTGTTTTGCAATGGAATCAAACCAACACAAATCTAAGATCTCACACATGGCTTTGCATCCTAATGCCTAAACATATTATGGCATTTCAATGAACAAGATGCAATCAATTAAAACATGCATGAAGAGACTTCATGGCTTTGCATCCTAATGCCTAAACATGTTATGGCATTTCAATGAACAAGATGTAATCAATTAAACATGTATAAAGAGATATTCAAGAACATGAATGCACATATAAAAACACACAACATACAAGTATTAGAGATATGCATGAGTTGTGAGTGTGTGCAACTAGATCTCTTCAAAGTAAGTAAACACTAGAATATACCTTTGGTGCTTCTTCTCTTGAGGTCTTAAGAGGGTCTTGGTTGTGCAAATCACCAACCATCAAATGTCTAAGCAACCCTTACATCAAACCCCAATATGTGGTTTGTCCACGAAATAAGCCAATCAAAATATGAGACCTTACAACACTAAATTAAAAGTATAATTTTATTTATAGAAAAAGAAGCTGTAAGCAGGTCTAAACTTTCAAATTTGAAGTTCGATGCACTCAAAATGTCAGGAGACAACTACATGTCCTGGGTTATTGATGCCGAATTAAACTTAAAATCCCAAGGCCTATACTACACCATTTATGATAGCCAGGCTAATGAGCAGGAGAGATCCACTACCATAGTCATAATCTGTCATCATCTATATGAGGATTTGAAGGCTCAATATCTTACCATCACAGAACATGAAGAACTGTGGCGGGAGCTAAAAGATTGTTATGACCATTAACAGGATGTTACGTTACCAATTGCAAAGTATTAATGGCTGAATTTGCGGTTCTAAGACCACAAATCAGTCTCTGATTATAATTCTAATTTATTCAGGATCACCATAAGACTGAAATTGTGTGGTGAGGAGGTATCTGGAAAGGAAATGTTAGAAAAGACATTCACAACTTTTCATGCCTCGAATATAATATTGCAACAGCAATATCGAGAATGCAGATTCTTTAAGTATTCAGAATTGATCTCGTGCCTACTAGTTGCAAAAAAGAATAATGAGCTACTGATAAAAAATCATGAAACACACCCGACTAGTTCTAAAGAATTCCCATAAGTGAATGCTAATACCATCGGATACCATGGTCATGGTCATGGACATGGTAATAATCATAATCCAGATCATAGACATGGTTATGGTCGTAACGCCAATCGTGGCCGTGGTAATGGTCGTAAACCAGGTAGTAATCCTGGTCAGGGCTATGGACGTAGTTCCAGAAGAGGACGTGGTTATTCCGGACCAAGTGAATACAAAGGAAAAGGTATTCAGAATATGCTGAATGCAAAAGAGGGCGTGTGTTATAGGTGTGGCTGTTACAATCATTGGTCAAATGAATGTAGCACACCTAAACATCTTGTTGAGCTTTCTCAAGCATCAATCAAAGAAAAAGGGAAGAAACCTGAGATACATTTCATTGAAGATCCATACCTTATGGATTTTACACATCTCAATGTGACAGACTTTTTTGATGATCCAAAGGATAAGTTGACTACTTCAATTGGTGATGGGAATGTCCATACCAATTAAATACTACCTCAGTAATATTATTTTGTTACTGCTTCAATTGGTGATGGGAATGTCCATACCAATTAAATATTACTTACAGTAATATTATTTTGTTATTTTGTTTATGTAAAATATTTCTCAATGTAATATATACTTTTTGAATCCTTTTGTCTGATATGCATTTTATTTTATTTTTTCTTTATGAAGCATACAAAATGAATCTAAATGATAAATTGGGGGTTATTGAAAAGCTAGAAGCAGAAGATATATGTCTAGCTGACAGTGCAACAACTCATACAATTCTGCGTAGTCATAAATATTTCATGAATTTAACATTGCTCAAAGCAAAGGTTAATACTGTATCAGGTCCAACGGACCTGATAAAAGGCTCTGGAAGAGCCATGATATTGTTATCAAACAATACAAAAGTATGTATCAATGATGAATTATATTCAAGCAGATCCAGAAGGAATCTACTTAGTTTCAATGTGATCAAAGATATACAAAGAAATGGATATCACATTGAAACTATGAATACAGAGAATGTTGAATATTTATGCATCACTTCTTATGATTCAGGCCAGAAACTCATTATAGAAAAGCTACATGCTTTATCTTCTGGATTATATTACACTATTATCAAAAGTGTTGAAATTTATGCATTTATGAATCAGAAGTTCCCATATCCAAAAATGTTTGTACTCAGGAATAACCGTCTCGGTCACCCAGAATCTACAATGATGCGTAGAATCATTGAGAATTCTCATGGGCATCCATTAAAGAACCAGAAGATTCTTTTATCCTATGAAAATTTATGTACTGCATATTCCCAAGGGAAATTAACAACAAAACCATCTTTTTCTAAAGTTGGTCTTGAATCCCCATCATTTTTACAAAGAATTCAAGGGGACATATGTGGACCTATTCATCCACCAAGTGGACCATTTCGTTATTTTATGGTTCTAGTTGACGCATCTGTCAGATGGTCACATGTATGCTTATTATCAACACGTAATGTTGCTTTTGCAAGATTACTTGCATAGATTATCTGCATAGATTATCAGGCTTCGAGCTCATTTTCCCGATTACTCAATTAAGTCCATACGCCTTGATAATGCTGGGGAATTTACTTTCAAGACATTTGATGAATATTGCAAAGTGGCTGGGATTGATGTTGAACATTCAGTTCCACATGTTCATACTCAGAATGGATTAGCAAAATCACTTATTAAACGTATCCAGATAATTGCAAGGACTTTATTATTACAAACGCAATTACCGATTTTTGTATGGGGGCATGCTATTTTACATGTTGTTGCATTAATCCGGCTTCGGGGCCCACTGTTTATCATCAGTATTCACCAGTACAATTTGTACTTGGTTATCAACAAGATATATCTCATTTACGTACATTTTGGTGTGCGGTATATGTCCCAAATGTACCAATGAAAAGAACTAAAATGAGACCCCAAAGGCGCTTGGGAACATATGTTGGTCTTGATTCACCATAAATTATTAGATATCTGGAACCTTTGATTGGTGATCTTTTCACAGCACAGTTTGCAAACCGTCATTTTGATGAAATAAATTGTAAGGATTCCCATTCCTTGATTGGCTTATTTCGTAGACAAACCACAATTAGGGTTTTTGTAAGGGTAGATTAGGCTCTCAAGACCTCAAGAGAAGAAGCACCAAAGGTATATTCTAAGTGCTTACTTGCTTTGAAGAGATCTAGTTGCACACACTCAAAACTCATGCATATCTCTAATACTTGTATGTTATGTGTTTTTATATGTGTGCATTCATGTTCTTAAATATCTCTTCATTCATTTTTAAATGATTGCATCTTGTTCATTGACAATGCCATGACATGATAGGCATTAGAATGCATTCACATCCCACACTTGCACTTCATGTATGTTTGTCTTAAGTGTTGTGTAATTCGTTTCCGTTTATGTGATCGGAAATGTCCATGCTTGCACGATGGTGTGCATGTCTTAGCGTGATGGTTGACCACTTGAGAAGGTCTCATTCTTCTCTTGGATAAGAGTTAGATTCGGTTTGGTTATTTGGAATAAAGTGTCTAGTTTAAAAAGATTGGATTTCAATGTTTTAAACATTTTTCAAAACCAACCTTTGTATGGTCTTGTGACCATAACTTTTTATCAAAAGATTTAAATTGAGTTTTGTAAAATTCTGGACAAACTAGACACCCATACCTTTCCAACGGTATATTATTCGTAATATTTCATGACCGTTTGGATTGGTTTTGAAATTTCCAAAGTGACCACTAAAACAGGGCATCACAGCTATTATCCGAATCTGACCTTTGGTCACTCAAATGACCATAACTTTTTCTACATTTATCCAAATCAAGTTTTGTTAATTGGAGTAGAAAGTAGACTTCCATACCTTTCCAACGATATATTATTCGAAAGGTTTCGATGTCGTTTGGTCATATTTTGGGGCGCTCAAAACTTGAGCTGATGCACTGTCTGTGCTTTACCGCGGCCTAGACTGCCCCCTAGGCATGTGCCTGGCCAGCGGTCCTCCGCAGCGAGCCAGATTAGTGTCTTCATGCTTGATGTACCGCTGCCCAGGCATGTTGCCTCTTGAGCGGTACGCGCAGCGGTTGCCCGTGAGAAGCTGAATCGTTTTTGTCAAAACGACACCACTTTGGTTGGATCTCATATATATATGTGTTCATCTTCTCTAGGTTGTTCTTGAGTGAGTTAAAAAAGCCATTTTTCATCTAGTATCTTTCTTCAAGAGAAACTTCACCAAGAACTCACCTTTATTCACTCAAACATCATTCCATGAGCATCAAACTTCATCTAGCATCTTTCTTGAGCATCTAGATAGCATTTTCCATGGATTCATCAACATACTTTGCTTGGTAAGATTTTCACTTGTATCTTACATATTTTGTGTCTTTCTTTCCAAGCTATCTCTTTTATCACTTGTATGTCATTGATTTATGAAACTAAATATACCACGGTGTGTATAAAACTATCTAGAGGGGGGGTGAATAGATTTTACGCTTTTACCCAATTTTTCGTGTTAGTCAAAATTACGAAATAACCCTCAAGATAAAATAACCAAGCAAGTGTAATATGGTGCGGAAATTAAATTGACACTTGATTTTTACGTGGAAACCCTCACGGGAAAAACCACGGGCTATGTAAGTAAGCCACACTCGAACCTCGAATCCACTAAATGTGCAAACGATTACAACCTAATCCCGGTAGTAATCACACACCTACCTAATCCCGGTATGAGTGAACCTAGTCCGATTTTGCTTGCGATCTAAGCAACCTAATCCCGATTGCTACACACAAGACTTAGCTTCTCTTGAAGAGAATACAACCCTAAGTGAATATGTGAAAATATCCAAAATGCAACATAGAGCAAGGGAAACCCTATATGCTTATCTAAGATGATTAATATGCAATTAAGAACAATCCTAGATATCAAAAACTAAATGACATGTCAATTAGTTTAGCTAATCAATATCAAGCACAAAAACCTAATATGCTAGCACAATACAACTTCTCAAACATACATCATACTAATCTCAATCTTGTATTCAACAAATATAAAATCACATACAAGTAATTAAATTGAGATTGCTAGATAAGAGAAACACAAAATATGTAAGATATTAGTGAAAAGCTTACCAAGCAAAGTATGATGAAGAATTCATGCAAGATGTCATCTAGATGATCTAAGATGATGCTAGATGATGATTGATGATCATGGAAAAGGTGTTTGAGTAATTAAAAATGAGTTCTTGGAATTTTTCTTCTCTTTGAAAAATATCCTAAGTATGAAATCTGAATATGAACTCTTGTAATTGACCTAAAGTCAAAGTGACATATATATAGGGGGCCAAAACAAAGTGTGGTCGTTTTGATAAGTTTGCCCACTATTTGCCTTGGGCGCTGTACGTAGAGCGCCATTGTACAGCGCCTGTACAGCGCCCTTGCTCTGTTTTCACGAGGAAACAGAGTGGCGCTGTACGTACAGCGCTCTGTACCGCGCCACGTACAGCGCCCCAACAGCGACCCAACAGCGACCGATTAAATCGATCAGGTCTGAACAGCGCTCAATGGGCGCTGTTCGTACAGCGCTTCTGTACAGCGCTTTTGGGGGCGCCCAGTGCAAAAATGCAATCCTAAGTCTAAGCATGACAAGGCAATTGGATATGCAAGATGCAATCAAACTAACATGCAAGAAGAGATGTTCATGAGCATTAAGGCACACATAAAAGACACACAACATATAAGGATTAAACATATGCATGAGTTGTGAGTGTGTGCATCTATCTCTTCAAGACAAGTAAGCACTTAGAATATTACCTTTGGTGCTTGTCAATAGTGAGGTCTTCAAAAGGGCCTAAGCAATAACAACAACATCTAAGCTACCCTTACAAAGCATCCCCACATGTGGTTTGATCACGAAATAAGCCAATTAAAAACAACGGGAATCCTAACAATCTCCCCCTTTGGCTATTTCGTGACAAAACCACCACTCACATAGATTCCTCACATAGAATTAGAAACTACGGGACTACAATGATAATCTACATTACAAAGAGATAAGAAAGTAAAAACTTCAAGTCTTCAATCTCTTGTAGAACAATCAAGCCCTGAAAATAAAGTTTCTAGCATTTCCAATACAAGTAAAGTGTGAGATTAATCATGTGAGAACAATATCAAGCATTTGCATTTTTAGAATTTAGACACAACATTAGCAAATGTATGCAATGAATGATAAATGCAATGCTCCCCCTCAAAGGGTTACTCCCCCTCAATGTATGTTCTCCCCAAAATGCACAAAAGCTTCTATATTTTGCAACTCCCTTTACCATTTCCTACTCCCCCTTTTTGTCATGATATAGGCAAAGGAGTAGTCCCCAACCGGGTCACTCAAAGCAACGAGAGATAGAAGCATGCAAGATATGCATATACATATAAGTCACTTTATGCACTTCAATTAATTTGAGAGAAACAAGGAGATTTATTTGAGAAAATGTGTGAATCCAACATGCTTTGCATACAAGACATATAGCATTCAAGTCCAAAATACAATGGTATTTGGCAAAGCAAATGACAAAGGTTTCTAATTTGAATTCAAACCAATTTCACCAATGTCATGGGAAAAGCAAGGATATAGAGATTATTGATTTCAATTTTAAGAGCAACTATATCCAACTTTATAAGCGAAACATGGCATGAGCGACTTTGCACCCTATTTGATTTTTCCGGATAAGATATCCGTATGATAGTAACCATGTTCAACTAATAAAGAAAGAGAGACATATGGAATGTAAATTCCTTTGAACGGATACAAGATCCTTTATTCATTTTGAGTCTCATTAGCTTTCACACAAGTTTTGCATTTTTAAGAATATGCAATCATCAATTCATGCTTTTCATGTGAGCATGTTGTATGAATTTCATGCTTTTTCATTTAGCATAAGCATGTTATTAAAGAATCATCATGTCATGGAGATAACTATAGGTCATTCACATCATACTTCCTATGTAAATCTCCTAGTCCAAAAATGCATGTTTGAACATAAATATGACATGGATTGTAGACAAGCAAGGTTCACACTTATAGAATTTGAAAGCATATATACATATGTACAACCAAGCTTACTCAAGCAATCAAAAGAAGAGGCATAAGTTATTTCAAATTTTTTGCAAGATACAAGAATGCAAAAATAGCTCTCTTTGCTTGAGTTCCCCATATGGGGTCAATCATAGAACATCACTCCACAAGACATATCCCAATAGATCTACTAAGAGTTTTAAATCGAGTAGCATCTAAGGGTTTAGTAAATAAGTCCGCAAGTTGATCATTAGTACCTACATGTTCAAGTACTATGCATTTATTTTCAACAAGCTCTCTAATGAAGTGATGGCGGATGTCAATATGCTTAGTTCTAGAATGTTGAACCGGATTCTTGGAAATATTAATAGCACTCATGTTATCACAAAAGAGAGTGAGAGTACCTTGGTTGAATCCGTAGTCTACTAGCATTTGCTTCATCCATAGGAGTTGTGTGCATCCACTCCCTGCGGCTATGTACTCGGCCTCGGCCGTGGACAAGGAAATCGAGTTTTGCTTCTTGCAAACCAAGACACCAAGTTGTTGCCTAGAAAGAAGCAACCGCCCGATGTGCTCTTCCTATCATCACAATTTCCTGCCCAATCCGCATCACTAAAGCCTACAAGACTAGCATTAGTGTCAAAAGAGTACCAAATCCCATAGTTGGATGTCCCATTCACATAGCGAATGATCCTCTTCACACAAGAGAGGTGGGACTCCTTAGGATCCGCTTGGTACCTAGCACACACACCCACACTAAAAGATATATCGGGCCTACTTGCGGTCAAATAAAGCAAGCTACCTATCATGCCACGATATAGAGTTTGTTCCACACTTTTACCACTAGCATCCTTGCTTAGCTTCAAAGTGGTACTCATGGGTGTATCACAATGTTTGGCTTTCTCTAAACCAAACTTCTTCACTAGATTCTTAGCATATTTGGCTTGGGTTATGAAAATCCCATCATTCATTTGCCTAATTTGCAAACCTAGGAAGTAACTAAGCTCACCAACAAGACTCATCTCAAATTCAAGAGACATGACATCAACAAATTGTTGGACTTTGGTGTTGTTGGTGGAGCCAAAAACTATATCATCAACATATATTTGAGCTATGAAAAGCTCATCATTGTCTCTCTTGATGAATAGTGTCTTGTCAACACTACCTCTTGTGTAGTTGTTGTCAACAAGAAATTGAGTGAGGCGCTCATACCAAGCCCTCGGTGCTTGTTTCAACCCATAAAGTGCCTTCTTGAGGCGATAGACATGATTGGGGTGGTGTGCATCCACAAACCCCTTAGGTTGTTCAACAAACACTTCCTCTTGCAAGAAGCCATTGAGGAAGGCACTCTTGACGTCCATTTGGTGCAATTTGAACTTGTGCACACAAGAGATGGACAAGAGAAGCCTAATGGACTCTAAGCGGGCAACGGGAGCAAAAGTCTCCTCAAAGTCGATACCCTCAATTTGAGAGTACCCTTGTGCTACAAGTCTAGCCTTGTTCCGCACTATGTTGCCATCCTCATCGGATTTGTTCCTAAATATCCATTTGGTGCCTATGACATTAGTGGTCTTAGGCCTAGGAACTAGAGTCCAAACCTCATTCCTTTCGAATTGGCTTAGCTCTTCTTGCATGGCAAGAACCCAAAATTCATCATTTAAGGCTTCTTCAACCTTTTTGGGTTCAATTTGAGAGGTGTAACAAGTATAGCTAATAAGATTAGCAAGTTGGCGTCTAATCCTAACACCCTCATTTACCTCTCCAATGATATCTTCTTTATCATGGAGTTTCCTAACCCATGGAGCGGGTTCTTTAGAGTCCAAGAGAGGAACTCTATCAATAGGTTGTGTGCCATCATTGTTGACATTAGATGTCCCAACATTAGGCGACACCACAACCTTCTCCAAAGGAGAATCATCACTAAAAATAACCTCCTCCTCATGATCATTAGACTTGAGCCTAGTATCATCAAATACGACATTGGATGATTCCATAACACTTAGAGTCTTTAAATTGAAAACTCTATAGGCTCTACTATTTAAGGCATAGCCAATAAAAATACCCTCATCACTCTTAGCATCAAACTTGCCAAGTTGATCACGGTCATTCAAAATGTAGCATTTGCTTCCAAAAGTGTGGAAGTAGCTAACATTTGGCCTCTTGCCTTTCCATAACTCATAGGAGGTGTTTCTAGTACCGGGCCTTAGGAACACTCTATTTCCTATATAGCAAGCCGTGTTAATGGCTTCGGCCCATAGGTTCCTAGGGACATTGTTGCTAAGCAACATCACACGGGCCATCTCTTGGAGGACCCTATTCTTCCTCTCAACAACTCCATTTTGTTGAGGTGTCCTAGGAGCAGAAAATTCATGGGAGATGCCTAAACCATCACAAAAGGTTTCAAAGGTGGCATTTTCAAATTCTCTCCCATGGTCACTTCTAATCCGTTTAATGCTTCTAATGTTAGAATTCATTTCATTTTGCAATTTAGTACAAAGCATTTTAAACTTATCAAAAGTTTCGGATTTTTCTCTAAGAAAATATGTCCATGTAAATCTAGAGAAATCATCAACACAAACAAAAATGTATCTCTTTCCACCCAAACTTTCGGTTTGCATGGGACCCATGAGGTCCATGTGGAGAAGCTCAAGTGGCTCCTTGGTGGTGAGATACTTACCCTTTTTGTGCATGCTTTTGGTTTGCTTTCCTTGTTGGCAAGGTCCACAAATACCATTGGCTTTCTTCCCAAGCTTAGGGAGGCCACGCACACAATTGAACTTTCCAAGGGTCCGTAGATCCCTAAAGTTCATGTGGCCAAGTCTTTCATGCCACAACTCAATTTGCTCATCCATGGACACATGATTAGATACAATTCTAGCTTCAAGACAATAGCAATTGTCGCTAGATCTCATGCCCTTCAACAAGGTTTGTCCATCGGGTTTAAGGATAGAGCAATAATCTTTAGAGAACAAGACGGAATATCCTTCATCACTAAGATGTGAAATGCTAATTAAATTGGCTTTCAAGCCATCAACAAATAAAGCATTGGATAAGGAGGGTAATCCGGGAACGGAAATGGTTCCTTTCCCTATAACATTTCTTTTGGATCCATCACCAAAAGTGACATTTCCACCTTCCTCCATAACAAGAGTCTCGAAGAAACTCTTGTTTCCCGTCATGTGCCTAGAGCACCCACTATCCAAGTACCAAAAATTAGAAGAATTTGCCTTCAAGGCTATTTGTGCAACATGGCAAACATTTTCATTCTTTCTAATCCACTTAGCAACAATTTTAGCTTTCTTAGTGGCCTTTGGTACATGTGCTCTACTATTTCTAGGATCATGCAAATCAATATTTTTATTCCTAGAAACATGCATCTTGGCTCTATTCTTTCTCTTTTCAATCATGCTTTGTTTTCTACACATTTTAATATATTGAAAGCAATTTGGTCTAATATGACCATCACAACCACAAAAGTGACAAATAGGAATGAAAAAAGGAATCATACCTCGCCTTTGAGTACGTCCATGTCTTTGTGGATATGTGGGTTCAATCCATCTTTGTTGTTGAACCGGTCTTGGTTGCTTCCAAGCTTGAGGTTGCATGATTGGTCTCTTTCCTTTGTGAGCCAATTTGGGAGGAGTGTTGGCTTGAGGAACCTTAGGAGGTTGAGCTTGAGATTTCCTTCTTGGCCCCATTTTCACTTGTGCATTAGAACTTTGTCCTATTTCTAACTTTTTCTTAGGAGGTTGCACAAATGAAGTTTCTTCATTCTTCAAGCTCTTGACAAATATGGTCTTGTTAGAGGTTGAGATTTTCTTGCCATCTTCATACCCAAGACCTCTCTTGTCACTTGGACTCTTTCCAACACCAAGTAAATGATCAAGCTTCTTGGTGCTAGAATCTATCCTAGCCAAGGACCCTTTAGCTTCTACAAGTTCCCTTTTCAAGCCTTCTTCATTTCTCTTAGACAAGTCTAACTCCTCAATTAACTTATCCTCTCTCCTCTTCAATCTTTCCACTTGTTCACTTAAGTGGTCATTGTGAGCCGAAAGTTCGAGGTTTTCTTCTCTCAACCTCTCAATCTTTCTTGTGCTTTTAAGTGCTAAATCATTGAACTCGGCATGGTATTTAGCAAGCACCTTTTGCTCCACAAACTTCTTCTTAGAACTAGAAGAGGAGTCACTTTCTTCTTCACTAGAGTCAATTTCCTCTTGACTCAAATCTTCCTTTTCACTAGCACTTTTGCTCTTGTGAGAAGATGCAAAAGCTAGGAAGTTAGCCATGAGCTCTTCCTCACTTGAAGACTCATCTTCCTCATTGGAGTCATCACTACTCCCACTCCATGTGGCGGCCATCACTTTACCCTTCTTCCTCTCATTGTGATTCGCACATTCGGGGGCAAAGTGACCAATCCCACCACACTCAAAGCATCGAACCCCTTTCCTTTCGGTCCTCTCTTGTCTAGGCTCAAACTTCTTGAAGGAACTCTTTTTCTTCAAATCTTGTCCTCTTGACCCAAATCCCTTCTTCTTCTTGAACCCCATAACCTTGTTGAACTGTTTCACAAATAAGGCAAGGTCTTCATCCGATTCATGCTTTGCCTCCTTTGCATCCTTAGATGCTTTCAAAGCTATTCCTTTAGACTTCTTAGGAGGAGTAGTGTTGCTAGGAGCCTTCCTAGACTCATATGCAAGGAGACGCCCAATTACCTCACTTGGCTTCATATCCATGTAGCCACTATTTTCTTCTATGGCCGTCACCTTTGATTCAAACCTATCGGGGAGAGATCTCATAATTTTTTGCTTGACTCTCCTATCCGAATACGGGTCTCCGAGTTGATGGCTTTGATTTACTATGTCCATCAATTTGATTTCGAAGTCGTTGAAGCATTCATCCTCTCCCATCCTAAGTAACTCAAATTGAGTTTGGAGGACTTGAAGCTTGGACTCCTTCACCACCTCGGTTCCCTCATGTGCAACTTGAAGGATGTCCCATGCCACTTTGGCAATTTGAGTATTCTGAATAAGCTTGTATTGATTCTCATCCATGGCACACATAATGGCATGCATCGCCTTCCTATTCCACTTAGAAGCCTCAAACTCTTGCGCGTTCCATTGCGCCTTAGGCTTCAAAACATCTTGTCCTCCACCCGCGGGAGTCATCATAGGGAGATCATATCCGTCTTCCACCGCCATCCATGCACGGTCATGAATTTGGCATATGTAGGATTCCATCTTCCCTTTCCATTGGGAATAGTTCAAACCGGTAAGAAGTGGAGGCCTTGTGCTAGAAGCTCCTTCGTGGCCACCACCATTTCCACCGTTTCCACTCATAGTGTTTATGAATGAATGAAATGAATGCAAATGTATGAATAATCAAAAATCACACAAAATGCAAAACACACCAAATAAAGCAAGGATCACCTATGTATGTCTAGGAACCCGCTCTGATACCAATTGAAACTAAATATACCACGGTGTGTATAAAACTATCTAGAGGGGGGGTGAATAGATTTTACGCTTTTTACCCAATTTTTCGTGTTAGTCAAAATTACGAAATAACCCTCAAGATAAAATAACCAAGCAAGTGTAATATGGTGCGGAAATTAAATTGACACTTGATTTTTACGTGGAAACCCTCACGGGAAAAACCACGGGCTATGTAAGTAAGCCACACTCGAACCTCGAATCCACTAAATGTGCAAACGATTACAACCTAATCCCGGTAGTAATCACACACCTACCTAATCCCGGTATGAGTGAACCTAGTCCGATTTTGCTTGCGATCTAAGCAACCTAATCCCGATTGCTACACACAAGACTTAGCTTCTCTTGAAGAGAATACAACCCTAAGTGAATATGTGAAAATATCCAAAATGCAACATAGAGCAAGGGAAACCCTATATGCTTATCTAAGATGATTAATATGCAATTAAGAACAATCCTAGATATCAAAAACTAAATGACATGTCAATTAGTTTAGCTAATCAATATCAAGCACAAAAACCTAATATGCTAGCACAATACAACTTCTCAAACATACATCATACTAATCTCAATCTTGTATTCAACAAATATAAAATCACATACAAGTAATTAAATTGAGATTGCTAGATAAGAGAAACACAAAATATGTAAGATATTAGTGAAAAGCTTACCAAGCAAAGTATGATGAAGAATTCATGCAAGATGTCATCTAGATGATCTAAGATGATGCTAGATGATGATTGATGATCATGGAAAAGGTGTTTGAGTAATTAAAAATGAGTTCTTGGAATTTTTCTTCTCTTTGAAAAATATCCTAAGTATGAAATCTGAATATGAACTCTTGTAATTGACCTAAAGTCAAAGTGACATATATATAGGGGGCCAAAACAAAGTGTGGTCGTTTTGATAAGTTTGCCCACTATTTGCCTTGGGCGCTGTACGTAGAGCGCCATTGTACAGCGCCTGTACAGCGCCCTTGCTCTGTTTTCACGAGGAAACAGAGTGGCGCTGTACGTACAGCGCTCTGTACCGCGCCACGTACAGCGCCCCAACAGCGACCCAACAGCGACCGATTAAATCGATCAGGTCTGAACAGCGCTCAATGGGCGCTGTTCGTACAGCGCTTCTGTACAGCGCTTTTGGGGGCGCCCAGTGCAAAAATGCAATCCTAAGTCTAAGCATGACAAGGCAATTGGATATGCAAGATGCAATCAAACTAACATGCAAGAAGAGATGTTCATGAGCATTAAGGCACACATAAAAGACACACAACATATAAGGATTAAACATATGCATGAGTTGTGAGTGTGTGCATCTATCTCTTCAAGACAAGTAAGCACTTAGAATATTACCTTTGGTGCTTGTCAATAGTGAGGTCTTCAAAAGGGCCTAAGCAATAACAACAACATCTAAGCTACCCTTACAAAGCATCCCCACATGTGGTTTGATCACGAAATAAGCCAATTAAAAACAACGGGAATCCTAACAATTTATATTTTAAATACAAGTTTGAGATTAGTATGTTGAATGTTTGAGAGTTGTATTGTGATAGCACTCTAGGTTTGCATAATCTATGATTTGCTAAGCTATTTGACATGTCATTTAGTTCTTAATATCTAGGATTGCTTTTATTGTAAAATCATCATCTTAGATAAGCATATAGGGTTCCCTTGCTCTATGTTGCATTTTGGATATTCACGTATTCACTTAGGGTGTTAATCTCTTCATTGAGATGCAAGACTTGTGTAGCTTCCGGGATTAGGTTGTGTAAATCACAAGCAAATTGGACTAGGTTCACTTATACCGGGATTAGGTAGGTGTGTGATTACTTACCGGGATTAAGTTGTAATCGGTTTACACATTTAGTGGATTCGAGGTTCGAGTGTGGCTTACTTACTAGCCTGTGGTTTTTCCCGTGAGGGTTTCCACGTAAATATCTTGTGTCATTTATATTTCCGCACTTTTACACTTGATATTTTATATTGTTTAGTTTGAGGTATTTTCGTAATCTTGACATTGCACGAAAATTGGGTAATTTTAATTAAAATCTATTCACCCCCCCCCCCCCCCCCCTAGATAATATTAGAACGCACCGTTAATTTGTTTCATAAATTTCCCATCATTAGGGGAAAGAAAAACTTCTTCTAAAGAGAAGTATGAACTTTCTTGGAAAGTTCCGAGTCTAATTCATTTATACCCATATACATCTCAATGTGAGAATGAAGTACGTAAGATAGTACATCTTCAAGCAATGTCGAATCAGTTACCAGATGCATTTACAGATGCTACTAAGGTAGCAAAATCATACATCCCTGCTGTTAATGTACCAGCTCGAGTGATTGTTCCAGAAAAACATTCTAAACAAATGATAGCAAAATAATCATCTTTTGCATGCCAGAAGCGTGGTAGACCATTTGGTTCAAAAGATAACGTTCCTTGAAAAAGGAAAATAAATAAATTCACTTTCTTTAAATTAACTCCAGAAGAGTTAAGTGTCCCTTCAGGGACACAAGTTACTAAAGTAACAAAATCCCCTGTAGGGGAAGAAATCTCTGAAGAGATACAAGAATATAGAAATGAGGAAATTTCTATAAATTATACAAGAGAATTGTGGAATCGTGAAGAAACAATCATTGATGATATATTCTTATACACAGTGGCAACTAAAATTATAAATGATGATTATGAATCTCATAATCTCGATGATTGTAGACAGATGTCTGATTGGCCTAAATGGAAAGAAGCAATTCAATTAGAATTGACTTCATTAGCCAAACGTGAAGTATTTTGATCAATAATCCAGACGCCTAAAAACGTCAAACCTGTTGGCTACAAATGGGTTTTTATACGGAAACGTAATGAGAAAAACGAGGTCATGAGATATAAGGCACGACTCGTAGCACAAGGTTTCTCGCAAAGACCTGTCATCAATTTTAATGAAACGTATTCACTAGTGATGGATACCGTTATGTTTCGATTTCTGATAAGCATGGCTGTCTTGGAAAGACTTGAAATGTATCTAATGGACGTAGTGACCGCTTGTTTATATGGTTCACTGGATTCAGATATTTACATGAAAATCCCTAAAGGGTTTAAAATGCCAGAATCATGTAACTCAGGATGTCGTAATTTGTATTCGATAAAATTACAAAGGTCCTTGTATAGGTTAAAACAATCTGGAGTGGTACAACCGTCTCAGTGAATATCTGATAAAAGAATGATATATTAATAATCCTATATGTCCATGTGTTTTCATTAAGAAATCAGAATCTGGATTTGCTATCATAGCAGTTTATGTTGATGATATGAATTTAATTGGAACTCTTAGAGAACTTTTGAAAACTGCTGAATATTTAAAAAAAGAATTCGAAATGAAAGATTTGGGAAAGACAAAATATTGTCTCGGCCTCGAGATCGAGCATAGATCAAATGGAGTACTTATCCATCAATCAACATATATTGAAAAGATTTTAAAAATATTTCATATGGATAATGCTCATCCATTAAGTACTCCTATGGTTGTTAGGACTCTTGATCCTAAAAGGGATCCATTCCGTCCAAAAGAAAATAATGAAAAGATACTTGGTATTGAGGTACCATATCTTAATGATATTGGTGCATTATTATATCCGGCTCAATGTATTAGACCATATATTGCATTCTATGTGAATGTACTGGCTAGATTTAGCTCAACACCAACTCGAAGACATTGGAATGGAATCAAACATCTTTTTCGTTACCTTAGTGAAACGAAAGATTTAGGATTATTTTATACAAAGTCTAACAATTTTTCAGGTTTACTTGGTTATGCTGCTTCCGGGTATCTGTCTGATCCCTACAAAGCTCGTTCACAAAAGAGGCAATAGATGCAGAAGAAAGCGTTGCCACGTCACTCGTTGACCAGGTTAAAAGGAAAACATGGACCAGGGAATACATCAGGTCTCAAGTCATTATAAGTCAAGGGTGTGGTCGCCAAATCTGAACTAGTACTCGCCAGGGATAAAAACATGGTTGCCGAAGGATGATACCCAGACGTGAAGGTGTTCGTTGCATCAGTTTACTAAGCATAAAACCGACTTGGCCGAAACACAGAGATAAAACCCTAACTCACTGAAGACCTCTAACAATGAGAAGTTATAGAAGGAAAAGATAGGAAACAAATCCTAATCCACGTGTTGGATTCCAAATACAAAACCAAGAGGAAGTCCTATTCCCAACACGGCAAAAGTTAAGGAGAAACCCTAATTGTCATGTATAAATAGAACCACCTATCCCACAAGGAAGGGGTTTGAAAATTTAGAGAGAGAGGAGAGCAATTGTATGAGAGATCTGAGTGTGTAACGAAGCAATAAGCCTAGTATTATTTTTCCTACCTTCTGGGGCGCCGTGGTTTTTTCCCATTCAAGGGTTTTCCACGTAAAATCTGTCTCTTGCATGCATTGATTACTTTCTTGCTTTTATTTTGAGTTGATATAATTGTTGAGTGCGTGATAATCCAAATTTCACCGTCAACAGCTATCATAGCAGTTTATGCTGATGATATGAATTTAATTGGAACTCTTGAAAAACTTCTGAAAACTGCTGAATATTTAAAAAAAGAATTCGAAATGAAAGATCTGGGAAAGACAAAATATTGTCTTGGCCTCGAGATCGAGCATAGATCAAATGGAGTACTTATCCATCAATCAACATACATTGAAAAGATTTTAAAAATATTTCATATGGATAATGCTCATCCATTAAGTACTCCTATGGTTGTTAGGACTCTTGATCCTAAAAGGGATCCATCCCGTCCAAAAGAAAATAATGAAAAGATACTTGGTATTGAGGTACCATATCTTAATGATATTGGTGTATTATTATATTTGGCTCAATGTACTAGACCATATATTGTATTCTCTGTGAATGTACTGGCTAGATTTAGCTCAACACCAACTCGAAGACATTGGAATGGAATCAAACATCTTTTTCGTTACCTTAGTGGAACGAAAGATTTAGGATTATTTTATACAAAGTCTAACAATTTTTCAGGTTTACTTGGTTATGCTGCTTCCGGGTATCCGTCTGATCCCCACAAAGCTCGTTCACAAACGAGATATGTTTTTACATATAATGGCATAACAATATCCTGGCATTCCACAAAACAGACTTTGGTTGCTACATCATCTAATCATTATGAAATTATCGCACTTCACGAAGCCATTCGAGAATGTGTTTGGCTAAGGTCAGTTATTCATCATATTCAGGATACTTGCGGATTTTTATTATCTACAGAAATGCCAACACAAATATTTGAAGATAATGCGGCATGCATTGCTCAAATTAGAGGGGGGTATATCAAAGGAGATAGAACCAAACATATTTCTCCTAAATTCTTCTATACTCACAAGCTTCAACAGAGTTGACAAATTGATGTTAAACAAATATGATCCACAAATAATCTTGTAAATCTGTTTACCAAATCGTTGCCTACATCAACTTTTAAGAAGCTGGTATATGGAATAGGCATGCGTCGACTTTCTAAATTACAAGATTAAATGTTGAAGTTTTATGAGGGGGAGTGTTCAATCAAGGGGAGCAAAGTTTTGAATGGATATATGTGTACTACTCTTTTTTCCTTCGATCAGGTTTTGTCCCACTGGGTTTTCCTGACAAGGTTTTTAATGAGAAAGTTTGTAATGTTCAACCCCATTAAATCCAGGAGATCATTGTATATATTTTACTTAGGTTTTATCCCATTGAGTTTTTCCCTAGAAGATTAATACACGTGGTATAAATCCAAGTGGGAGTGTTATAATATATGTGGCTTTTACCACATGTGTTACACACAAATATCATAACAAATATCACACAAATATCTTCCCCTACATCCATCGTCTCTCCTTCTCACCTGATTTCACCCACTTGTACACCCACCTTTGCCTATATATATATTCATGTGATCACTTGTAAATGAGTTAGTGAAATTTCCAAAATTCAATACAAGTAATGCTCTCTCTCTCTTGCATCTCTTATCTCATTTATCTCATTTATTAACTGATAATATAATCTCTCTCTCACTCATCTAATTAATTGTTCTTTAACTGTTCTTCATCTATCTATTCTTCTTTTTATTTCATAACAGTTATATAATTTTTTATTTTCTAAATATTATTGTATATTATTATCTTATAAATAATAATATTATTATATTACATATTATTTAATTTAATTTATATTTTTAAATATTATTTCATTAATTTATTAAATAAAATTAAACTAAAAAAAATATTATATATATTTATACTAAATATAAATATATAAACCAATTAATTAGAGAGGTATATAAGATAATTAGTTAAGAGGGTATATGTGTCTTATCACGAATTTTCAGATGTTTCTATTCAGACATCATAAATGAAAAACAAACAAGAAGTTAAGTTTTATTCTTTCAGAATATTTCAGACTTCATATTACATTCAAATCTTTCAGACTTCAGACCAAAAAAAAAAAAAAAAAAAAAAAAAAAAAAAAAAAAAAAAAAACCTCTACTTAAATACTAATAATTATAATAAAATATTTCAATATTAAAAAAATAAAAAAATTCCAAAATTGACCCATTGTTGTTGAGAAAATAAAAAATTAAAAAAATAGACCGATTGTAGGCTTGTAGCATCCACTACATTTCCAACCTTACACAATCTCCACCTCAACCTGCCACAAGATCCAACTTCTCTCTCTCTCTTCACTTTACTTCACTGCGGCGGCGTTTTCTCTCTTCAGTCTTCACACTTGCGCCCTCTCTCTCTCTCTTTCTCTAAAAAAATAATTCCATTTCGAGAGAGAGAAACCATGTCTACGTCGTCCATGTCAATGTCTCTTCTCCAATTTTGTTTCCAACAATGCCCCTCCCCTTCTCTTTCTCTCTTCTCTCCTTCTTCTTCTTCCAACTCCTCCGTTGCCACGACGAAGCCCGCCGCCGTCACCTGCTGCGTCTCTCAGTCGCAGTTCCAGTCTCAGGTGTCGGTCGGCAACGGCAACGTCGATAGGAGAGTCTCCGAGAGAACCGAAATCCGCCTTGGTTTGCCTAGCAAAGGCCGCATGGCCTCCGACACTCTCGATCTCCTCAAGGTCTGCGTTCGCCTTTTCATTTATTCTCTGTTTGGCGGCTGAGAAAGTTTAATTAGTAAATGTGTGACGATTTCAAAGTATTTCTGCTTTACTAGTCTGGTAATTGTGTAATTTTTATCTGATTTTTTTTTTTTTTTTGCTGAATCATTTCTCTTAAAGGATTGTCAATTATCAGTTAGACAAGTCAATCCACGACAATACGTCGCTCAAATTCCTCAGGTTCGAAAACGACTTTTGCTTGGGTTCTGATGGTTATATATTTGTAAGCATTTGATGGTCAATTTTAGTTTATTATATGCTTCTCTTCTTTTAATTCATAGATCTCGAATTTGGAAGTTTGGTTTCAACGGCCTAAAGACATTGTACGGAAATTGTTATCGAGTGATTTGGACCTTGGTATTGTGGGTTTCGATACACTCAGCGAATATGGACAGGTAAGCATTAAGCGGGACGCTGTTGTTTACAAAGTTTGGGATTTTGGTTTGACATGTTATGTTTAGTTAGTTGTTTTCGTTGAAGCCATGTCATGTTGATGTTGTTGGTGCGTGTGTGCATGAATGCATATGTTTGTGCGCCTAGAACCTCTTTTATGTTTTAGAGGAAATGAACACTCAATTGTGGAAGTCATTGGTTCATTGAAAGGTGAAATATGAAAGCTATATCTTTTGTCAAAAGAGTGCATGAGATCAAACTGTGGTTGTTAGTTAGAGCTTGTTCTTTGTTATAAAACGGTTGGTGTTCCTATTAGTTCAGTAAAACAGCTTGTTTGAGAGTCAAGACTCAATAGGCTATTATTACAATTGGATCAAATTAGCAAGATTAATTTGTTTTGTTCATATTTTTGGGGAAGAAAATTCCATAGCAGACATGCTTGCCAATGTGGGTCTTAGTAGTCAAGGTTTTCAGTGGTGGGATAATCCTTCATTCCTTTGTCCTGCATTCAACACCAGCTTCTTCATGACTCCTGGGGAATGCCTCAATATCGATTTTACTAGTTTTATGCACTTGGTTTCCTCCATCTATTGTTTTAGATGCCTCAATATTGGTTTTACTAGTTTTGTGCACTTGGTTTCCTCCATCTATTGCTTTATATTTTGTTGAAGGGTAAGGCTCTATGTATCCCCCACCCTTAGCCGCTTGTTTATCCTCTTTAATAAATTTTTTCTTGCTCTGCCAAGGTTTGCTTAAAGAAATACACACACACACAGACACATATACATATTTATATTATTCTAATCGGAAATAAAGGCCATTAGAGCAAGTCGGATTGAACATGTGGTTGGATAGCATAGAATCTTGAGATAATGAAAAGGAAAATATAAGATTTATAACATACACATGTATGCTTGCATGCACACCTCCATCCAGGTGTTGAGACCTTAGGTTTGGAGAGGGCTGTAGGTGTATAAATGCTCCAGTTTACTGCCATTTGGCCAGTAGGCTCAGACTGCGTCAGGTTTGCACATTTGGCTTATAAGTATTCATTTCATTTGTAAATTGTTAGATATGGACAGCTGTTAGGCTTTGATTTGTTCATTTGTATTTTTGTATTGAAAAGGCAGCAGTGTTATGTCCCTGAAGATTGTTGTCGTTTGGGAATTGATTTCTTTTGTCCTCTGGAATGAGCATGGAAAAATGTATTAACAGTATAACCTTGTTTTCTGATTACTATTTTTTTTTTCTTTTTAAATTTTATCAGGGGAATGAAGATCTTATTATTGTTCATAATGCTCTTGAGTATGGAGATTGTCATTTATCCCTTGCAGTAAGTGGCCATTGCTTTATGTGTAACACATTGTTGGCTGATTCTCTCAGTTATCACTTAGAAGTTTTAATATATCTTTTCCTCTTTTAGATCCCCAAGTATGGAATTTTTGAGAATATAAACTCACTGAGGGAGCTAGCTCAAATGCCTCAATGGACTGCTGAGAAACCCCTAAGAGTTGCTACTGGCTTCAGTTATGTACGATACATGTTTCACTTTCATTTTTTACAATGGTCTTAATTTGTATTAGCGAGATCAATTTAGACTTAATTTCTGTTATGTCTTTCTGTACAGCTGGGACCTAAGTTTATGAAAGATAATGGACTGAAGCACGTTGTCTTTTCAACTGCTGATGGAGCCCTAGAGGCAGCTCCAGCGGTGAGAATTACCTTTTTTATTGAGTTTTTTTAAAATAGATTTGTTTACTGGTCTGTGATATAGCTGTATTGCTCTGTACTGAATACTCCCTATGATGCATTTTATTGCATTTCAAATGGATGGACATTTAACTTGCATCATGAGAGTTCATATAAGGTCTATGTTTTAAAATTCGGTTTGAGGCGGCTGCCCCAAGGCGGCCTCACCCGCCTCTCTGTGAATCTGCACCCGTGTGGCCGTACAGGTTGCTTTTGTGTAGACACCTGCCTCCGCCGCACGAGGCAGACGCATATGCGCCGAATACCTCTCACTCGGCCGCCTCTTGTGTTATACGCTTTTTTTTATTTATTTATTTAAAAAAAAAATCAACATCAAAACGCTTAGTAAAATGCAGTGTTTTGACTTTAATGTCATGGCCCGCAAAGTCCAAAATTCGAATTCCGGCCAAGGAGCATTACGAAGCCAACATGTCCACAACAAGGCAAAGCTCCTGGAAGGCTCTAGAGATTTCCACACACTAAGGGAAGTCTCTAGTTGGCGGAAGATTCTAGAGGTCTCCGGAGAAGCCTAGCAACGGATGCTTCCGGAAGTCTCTAGCCACACAACCATTCTAGGTTGTTCTTGTACACTTGTCTAGATGTATGAAGAATAATCTAGAATGATGTAGATACTTGTATAGGATTCTTGAGGTATGTAAATATGTGTAGAGAATTCTAGAAAGGTAGGGATATTTCTGGAGGCCAAACCTCCACCATTGGATCAAATTGATCCTAGCCGTCCATTGAGGAGGTGGACAACTATAAATAGCTAGCTCCTCTCATTTGTAAGGCATCCAAGCCAACACAAGCAATTTGTACTTAAAGCATTGTAAAGCCTTCTTGTTAGTAATACAAGTTTCCTTTACATTTCCAACCAAGCTCCTCCAACACTTACTCTAGTCTCTCTTTTGTGTGTGAGAGTGACAAGCCAAGCATTTAAGGCTTACTTAGCAACCTTCACCCGGAAGTTGCCTAAGTGCCGCACGGGATTTCCGCTGCGTAATTCTAAGCCCGTGACATTAAGCCCTAAATTGCCCTAAATTGATCGATTGAGACTTATTTTGTTCTTCTTCTTCTTCAACTCTTCTTTGCACTCCGCTTCTTTTGGCTGCGGTGAATCGGCGATACTGCTTCTCTCTCCGGCGATGTCATCTGTTCACGTCGGCGGTCACGGTCAGTTCATCTTCAATCTGCCTCTTACTTCAGTTCTTCTCTTCTTCACGCGACATCGGTTCTTCACTTCGTGACATCTGTTCTCTTCTCTCTGGCAACAACATCTGTTTTGTATTTTGTTCTTCCTCTCTTTCTTATTTATTTACTTTTATTAGTCTTTTTAAAAAAAAATTATAGCAGCTGTCAACTGCTTTCTCTCTACAGCTTCCAGCTGGTCTGGATGCTGGCAGCTGGTGGCTGCTTTTTAATTTATTATTATTATTTTTATATATATTCTTGTGAGCTAAGTTTATCAAACAGGGTATTGGGTTATTAGTTTGGGCTTGCACTATGAGCTTAGGTAAATCTTTTATTAATGGTTCATTTGTTTGGGATATGTATGTTTGTATTGTTGTGACTTATTTATTGAATATTATGGAATATTTTCCACTTTATTAATTTTTTATTTTATTTTATTTTTCCATTTTCTGGCTGAGGCGGCCACCTCGATCGCCTCGAGGCTCCCACCTCACCTCGTGGAGGCCTTCCTCCCTCGCACCACATTCCGAGTTTTAAAACTTTGTATAAGGTTGCCGCTATATGGCAATTTATTGTTATCTGTTGCACTGATAGTCATTGACTCATCGTTATTCTTTTTCGGTTTTATTCCTAATACTATATGCTACTGTTTCTCTACTTTAATTTTATATGGAAGGTTGTTTGCCTAGTTTGTATATTTTTTCTTTTGAAAATCTCGTACTGATTTCAGGTAAGTTGTGTAGAGTGAATACATTATTTTGTTGGTTTACCACTAATGATCATTTCATTTTGTGATGCTTGAGAAACTCATTCTAAAGGACAAGAGAAAACCAAAGTAAAAGAAGTGTGTTAAGTGGAGGTTGGTCCACCAGCAGAATAGATAAAAATAAAAACAAAGGATTCTACGGCGAATAAAATGGTTTTACAAGGTATTAGGGGAAAAAAGGTGGAAGCTAAAATGCTAGACACTAAAAGGGGCTGGAAAAAAAAGTGTTATCTTTCAGTCATAGGCCCAGGTTATGACGTTCTGTCTGATTTGTGTTTTGTCTTGTAATTTCTAAATATTTAGGGGCTGTCCAGTAAGCTCATTTTGGGCTGTTTTTGTTTTTGATTTTCGAAAACGATTTCGTATTCATGTTCGTTAACCATTTTCATTTTGTTTTAAAAAACAAAAACAAAAAGAAAAACAAAACTAGTGTTAAAATTGAATAACATCGTAAACATGTTTTTCATTTTGTTTTTTAAAAAAATTTCAGGTCTTTTTTTTCATCTTTCATCGCCATCTTCTTCTTTAATTTCTTTTATTTCTTTTCTGCTTCTTTCTTCCTCTACATCTTTCTTCCTCTGCATCTTTGTTCTTCTTCTTCCTCCTCTGTTGTTGCTGCTACTCCATGAAAATAAATTTGGAGGTCTGCTCCTCCACCTCCTCCGGCCAATCAAAACCACAAAATTAAAGCCCGAAATCATACAAAACAGAAGCGAATCAATGTATGGAACGAAAACCCTCTAGGAATTTATAGATTCTCAAAAGATTCTTAAAAATTGAAAAAATTTGAAACCCTAGAACCAACACAGACAAAATTATCTACAAAATTAGGATCGAATTCAAGGGTAATATTTTTAGAGACCGAAAATCGATTCAACACACATAAGAGATCGAGAGATTAGAGGAGCTGTCAATCTGCTCCTCCATGAGCAGATCAGCAGCTACTTGGATTATTATTATTATTTTTTAATTTGTTTCCCTTTTTTTCTATTGAAATGTTTAAAATTCTTTCATTTAATTTTTATTTATTAAAAAATTAATGACAAATTTGATATTTTAGATGAATTATTGATAATTTTTTATATTTGGCCATTACCCTACCGGACGCTTTTTTAGTGTTTTTATTTTCAGAATACAGCTTTCAACATATGCAACCAGACGTGTTTTTGGATTTCAAAATTGAAACCAAAATACTGTTTTCATTTTCGTTTTTCTTTTCGAAAAACAGTATATGAAAAACGCTTACTGGACGCGCCCTTATTATCTTGCGTGTCAAGGTCATATTATGTTATTGTAGGCAGTGACATGTTAAGGTAGAGTTAATTTGAAGCTTATTTTTAATTATAAAATCAGGAACTAGAAGTATGTTGCACTATTCTATCACTATACTTGTTTGTTTCTTTGTTAATTATGTTTCCACATTGGATACCGATATAGCAGTCTACATAAAATTACTGTTATACCAGTTTCACACATGATTTATGGAAACCATTTGTATTTCTTGTTAATTTAGATGGGGATAGCTGATGCTATTTTGGACCTTGTGAGTAGTGGGACAACACTCAGAGAGAACAACTTGAAAGAAATTGAAGGTGGAATTGTGTTGGAAAGCCAGGTAAGCTATTTTGGTTGGATGCTGATTTTGCAAAGCATGCTATGTTGTAGTCTTGTACTCTTGTGAACGCTTTCAGAAATGGGTCTTTGGGCAGCTGATTTTGTGTTCTTTGCTAAATCATTCCTTATCTCAAAGATTCAATTTTCTACAGGCTGTTCTTGTGGCAAGCAGGAAATCATTGATGCAGCGAAAAGGTGTACTGGACACCACACATGAGATTCTTGAAAGATTGGAGGCTCATTTGAGGGCAATGGGTCAATTTATGGTATGCATATAATTTCTCTTATGCTCTGGTTGTTTCTGTCTTCTGTTTCTCCTGTGTCATCTGTACGTATCCATGGCAGGTAACTGCAAACATGAGGGGAAGTAATGCAGAGGAAGTAGCTGAGAGAATACTGAACCAGACTTCATTATCTGGTTTGCAGGTGAGGTTTGAAACGAAACCAATGGTGTTTATGCCATTTACAGTTATCACTTTCTGTGTTCAATCGTTACCTTGATTATAGTTCCATGAATATAAACTAAATCTCAATAGTAAAAGTATGACATGTTTTGTTCCATTATCTTACGTGCAGGGACCCACCATAAGTCCAGTTTTTTGCAAACGTGATGGGAAGGTAACAGTGGATTATTATGCCATAGTCATATGTGTACCCAAGAAAGCACTGTACAAGTCTGTACAGCAACTGAGAGCGGTGAGTCATGACAATAATAAATTAGAGTTATCTACATTGCTATGTAAACCAGTTTTCATTCCCTGTCTCCAATAAAATCAGCTTAATTTTCAGTCAAAATTTTGGTTAAACTGTTCAAATAAGGTGATAGACTGACACAATATTCTAGTTTGTTGTTCGATTCATATTTGAACTGGCTTTTGAATTGGTATATCTCTGGTGTATTTATAAATTATAAGGCATCTTTGCCCACTTATTTAATCACTACTTATTTAGGAATTGACTTACTTTCCAATTTTCCATCATGCCTGGTTTAGGAATTAGTATGCTTAATTAATTACGCTTCTGGCTTAACTTGGTGTGGTAAGGAAGTTCATTTCAGTTTCTGAACTTTTGAGGAAATTGTAGCCTGCCATTTAGGGTTGTACTGCATGTTTCCCGAGAATGCTGCTTTACATCTTGTATTTTGGACTTTTTTGCTTGGTTCCACGTTCTGAATCGCTGAAGATTTAACTTCTCTCCATCCATATCCACATAAAGAACATAATTATTTATATTGCTTGATGCAGATTGGAGGTAGTGGGGTCCTAATCTCACCTTTGACCTACATTTTCGATGAAGAGACTCCAAGGTGGCATGAGCTTCTCTCAAAACTTGGACTTTAGTCTTTTGCATTTGGTTTCCTAGGCAGTTCATAGCAATTCTGTAGCTGTATTAATGCTAGAGTCATTTGTGTGGCCTCCTGAAAATGTTTAAAGGTGGATGAAAAATGGTTCGCAAGAGTTACGTAGCTTGGAAAATTTTGTATTGTTTATCTATTTGAAATCTTTAGACCGCTTTTTCTCTTTCACTGTAACGAAAAATAAGGGTATGGAATAGCATCTTTTCTAGATTGAAATCTTTGCCTCAAGTTGAGGAGGTGATACACTGAATGCTCCGTTTTGGAGTGTATGAATTTTTAACTAAAGTAGGAGAAAAACTTCAGTGATGACAGTTTTACCATGTCATTTGTACATTCGGGCAAGAAAGTTTAGTTAATTTTTTTGGATGTTTGCATTGTTTTGAACAGAAAAGATAATCATGGTTATATATTTGCATTGGACCTGTACATTTCATTACACTTCAATCGTGATTAGTGATCGGGGTTTTGATCCCTTGTTGGAGACGCATATAGGTAAAGTCACTGGTGTATGATCATAATCTCAATTGATTACAGTCTCGCACTGTAACAATCAATGTCCATAAAATAAATTAATACAAAACAAATACATTAGAGGTAAATCTCTCATCTATCCTGGTCTCTGCTCCAAAACCCAACTGGATCATTCTCTCTTTTTCCACCCCATTTCTGCCCCAATTGGTTCATTCTCTCATATTTTTTTCACCTTATTTCCTTACGCTTTTCTTTCATTCCTCACTCTTTCTATCAACAGCAGAGGTGATAACTCTCGTGTTTTTGCAGACTTGTGTTTTGTTGCCCATATCAAATTCTGCTCTACTTGTGAGCTGCCATACAGTGGACTTGGGATGGCTTTTGCTCTTAGCATATCCCTCGCAACGTATGTTTGGCCTTCCTTCTCGAAAGCTAGGAATCGACTTGGTTAATTGACTAAATCAAGTATTAAATACCTTCTCCTCAGTCGATTGCTACAAGCTATTCAGAGCATTCAATCATCAGAGAGCAGCTTAGTACATCTTGAGCAAACCAAACAGTTGGTATATTGGACGATTGAACCAAAAACATGGCAAAATGTGAACTGTGTGGTCACCAATAATCTCCACAGGAACACAACCCATTTTTAAAATGATGAAATCTCTTTGAATCTCTGGAAATGATCTCTCTGTTAACAACTTTGGAGACATATTTAATCCAATTGTGGCAATCCCCACAAACTCTAAGGTTCTTAAAAATTCTGATACTGGTAGTCTTATTGCTAGTCCTCCATAGAGCAAAAGCTATGGCTAGTTTCTCACTGTGATAATACAAAGATCTCTCTTTTTTCTCCTCGTCCAAGTTTTGCAACACAAATCGCGTATCTGGGATGTAACCCACACTTTTAACCCTTTCCATCAATTCCGTGAGTGTTTCGAGTATCTCTTTTGATCTTGGGCGGGACCAATCCCCAGCCATGAATGTATGGACCTCCCTATCAATATCAACCCAAGTCATTGCAGGATCTTTCTTCAATCTAATCTCCCTCATTGTGGTTTTCATCTCAATAACCTGGCTCCAATTACCTGTTGAAGCATAAATATTTGACAACAAAACATGAGTTCCCTCATCCCCTGGTGCAAGCTTGAGAACTTTATCCTTGATTCTCTCTGCCATCTTTACTTCTCCATGAATCCCACATGCACTAATCAACGACCTCCACAAAACTACATCTGGATTTCTAACCTGCTCTATCAATGCTTCGGCCTCCTCAAGTCTTCCAGAACGTCCTAGTAAATCAACCATGCACGTGTAATGATCTCTTGTTAACTCGATATTATGATTTTTCTTCATGGAGGCAAAAATCTGACAACCTTCTTCAACCAACCCTGCATTATTGCAGGCTATGAGAACACTCACAAATGTTGCATCATTTGGCTGCAGTCTTAAATCTTTCATCCTATTGAACAGTTCAAGTGCCTCATGTCCTAAGCCATTCTGGGCATAACTATACACCATGGAGTTCATAGATACCACATCAAGTTCAATAATGTCATCAAAAACCAATCTTGCCATTTCTGTACTTCCGCATTTCCCATACAAGTCAACAAGTGCTGCTCCGCAATATGTATCTCTATCCAATCCATGTTTCGTGACTATAGCATGTATTTGTTTCCCTTCTTCAAGCATTGCAATACTCGAACATGCCCTAAGTACACTAGATAATGTGAAAGCATTTGGATTTATCGAGTTACGAGTCATCTGCCTGAACTTTGTCAAAGCAACCTCTTCTTTACCATTTTGCACAAGACCAACAATAAGTGATGTCCATGTCACTAGGTTCGGCTTTGCAAAGCGCTTGAAAACCTTCAAAGAATCATCAATCAAGCCACACTTGGAATACATAGTAAGGAGTGAAGTCTGAGAAGCAACAACAGATTCAAAACCAGATTTTATAATAAGACCATGGATCAGCTTACCATTCCCTAAATTCTCTACATTCCCGCAAGCAATCAAAATGCTTGCAAAAGTATACTCATTAGCCTTAACCCCTCCATTGATCATACTAACAAAAACCGCTAATGCTTCACTGTCTTCACCATGCTGAGAGTAACCAACAATCAAAGCAGTAAACAAAACAACATCTCTTTTGACAATACGGTCTGCCACCAATTTAGCATCCCTCATTTGACCAAACTTAGAGTACATATCAACTAAAGCACTACCCACAAACACATTTGATGCCTCCAAACCTAAAATGATCGAAAACCCATGAGCTCTCTGCCCCTCACGCAGATAACCCATCTCTGAAAACCCTTTAAAAATGCTAGAAAACGTGTATTCATCAGGAAAAACTCCCTCCAAAATCATCTTTTTATACAACCCAATAGCCTCTTTAGTCCTTTTGTGGCCAATGTAAGTGGAAATCATAGAATTCCAAGTAACAATATGTCGTTTAGGCAATTCATCAAACAGCTTACGAGCATCAACAACACCACCGCATTTTATGTACCCATCTATAAGTTTATCGCCGAAACCGAGTAGAAAACCGGACTTCATAATCTGGGTTTGGACTTTCTTGATGTCTGATATTAACTTTGTGTCTATACATTGTCGAATGAGTGAAAGAAAAGTGACCGGGTCCTGCTTTGTTGAAGCGAGTCTCATGTTTAGGATGTTTTAAAGTTGAGTGAAGCAAAGGGGTCATGAAATAATACATGATTATCCAACAACTATATAGTTTCGTATAATAGTTTCGTATAATATATGTACGTTCTTTCTATTATTAGTTCCTTGTATGTGGACCATTGGATTTAAAAGATGCTTTGACAAGTGCATGCAGCCAAGTCAAAGTATTTAAATCTAATGGCTCACATGCAAAGAACTGATATATCTTTTATCAGTTCGAACTGATAATAGAAAAATTGAATATATATATATATATATATATATATTTATATTTATATTTATATATAGAAAACCAAAAGTAACCATTGGAAACATTAAACTTTCGTTAGTAACCATTTTTGAAACTTTAATTGTTAATAACCACTTTTTAAAAAAAAATTCAGTGTATGTCCATAAATTACAAGAGTATCCCTTAAAGAAAACCTCAAACTTGAAATCATGACTAAAAACTTGAATGTTGAAACTTGAAATCATGACTAAAATTAAATGTGAAACTTGAAATCATGCCTAAAATGAAATGTGAAACTTGAAATCATGTCTAATTTCCCTTCTTTCCCAAATTCCCAAATTAGGTTTTTTTTTTTTTTTTTTTTTTTTTTTGGTTTGCCTTTTTCCTGTAGATCACCTTGTCGGCGGAGGAGGAGCTACGACGGCCGTGAAGCCTAGGTGAAGCATGACGTACGGCGCACGACGACGCATAGCGCCAAGTAGCGACGCACGATGGCGCTATCGTAAAGAGAGAAAAAGAGGTTTGGGGAGAGAGAGAGGATGCCGGCAACGATTTACTTGGTTCGGTTTTGACGGGGAAGACGCCGGCGATGATTTGCAGAGGTTCGATGTTGACGGTGACGACGTTGGCGTTGATTTCAGGCGTTGGTTTGGACGGGGAGAGAGAGAACAGAGGAGAGAGAAAGAAAAGAGAGAAAAAGAGAGAGAGTGTGTTTGGGATGGTTTTTGTATAGGGGCATTCAAGTAATTTTATAAAAACATGGTTATTAACAATTAAAATTTTGTTTGTGGTTAAAAACAAAAATTCCATATTGTATGTGGTCATTTTTAGCAATTTCCACACTATATATATATATATATATATATATATATATATATATAATTTATATATCAGAATGAAAAATGTGGACTATTAGATTTACATACTTTGACTCAAAGTGTATGCATTTGTCAAAACTTCTCCGTAATCTGTGGTCCACATTCTTCGTCTCTTTTATATTATGATGAACTGACAGTAAAAAGACTATATATATAATTATATATCAGGACAAACTATATATATATATATATATATATATATCAGGACCAACTGACAGTAAAAGACTATATATATATATATATATATATATATTTTATTGTCAGTTCGTCATGACAATAAATATATCAGGAAGAAAAATGTGGACCACTAGATTTACATACTTTGACTCAAAGTGTATGCACTTGTCAAAACTTATCTATAATCTATGGTCCACATTCTTCGTCCTAATATATTTATTGTTAGGACAAACTGATAATAAAAAAATTGTATCTATATATACAGTCTTTCTATTATCAGTTCGAACTGACAAAAGTTATATCAGTTCCTTGTATGTGGGCCACTGGATTTAAATACTTTGACTGACAAGTGCATACAGCCAAGTGAAAGTATTTAAATCAAGTGGCCCACACGCAAGAAACTGATATAAGTTTTGTCAGTTCGAACTGATAATAGAATTTTTGTCTATATATATATTTGACAAACAACCATTAAATAAATTCAAACTTACACACAACCTGGAGCATCCTCCAGGGAAAACCTCTAAATACATGGAGGGAAAACCTCCAACCATTGAGTGAAATGATAGTTCCACTCTTTTTTCCGGTTATGGAAAACCTCCATCCATTGGTAGATGAAAAATAAAAGTAACTTATTTTTGAAAAACAAAACATGTTGGTAATCTTGTGGATGTGAGATTTAGTAAAGAAGCATGTATGAAGACATTGAGTGAAATAATAGTTCTTGATGAATTGCCATTTAGTTATATGTTGAATCCTACTTGGGGAGATTTGGTTTGGTTGAAAGAGAAGGATTTCGTCACTTTTGATCTATAGCATGCCCAAAATTTGATCCTCGTTCTTGAACTACAATGGATGGAGATATAAATTAACTTTATCTAGATGAGAAAGTAAAATTGAAAATCATATTTTCTTTTCATAAGCAAAGACTTTGCTTTACTACTGATTGTTGGACTTCAATTCAAAATACTAATTATATAGTTATCACTGCTTACTGCTCATTTTATCGATAGTGGGTGGGAATTACATAAAAGAATTTTAAACTTTTGTATGGTAACTAATTGTAAGTTCCACTATTTTAATGATTGACTTATTTTTATTACAAACCACATTGGGTTAATGTTGTAAGGGTAGATTAGGTATTCATATGCTTGTGATTGTGATCGTGATCAACACTCTTCCCGGCATCCCCAAAGCATCAAGAACAAGAGCTTCAAAGGTATATTACTTAACTTGTTCTCTTAAATAGATTAGGTGCACACGTTCACATCTCATTCATTTGTGTTTCATTGTTAGTGTGCATATCATCATTTTCACACTTACACATCAAGTATATTAGTTAGTGCTTGTTCTTGACCACTTGAACACACACTAACTAATAAAAACAATAAACCCATTAACAACTTAAAATTATTATTATTATTTTTGAAGAGACAATTTGTATTATTATTATTTTAATTTATACACAAATTTTTATTATTATTTTAATAATACAATTATTTTAAGGTTTTGTAAAAACATATTTCAAAGTATTTTTCCATCGGACATGTACATTTTTTTATGTGTCATATTTTTAAAATTCTTGTTTTACAAGTGTCAGCATATACATGGATCTAATGTATGAAAACTAAGGGCGCGTTTGTTAACGTTTTCAAAAACTGTTTTTTGTTTTTTGAATCACGAAAATTGGAAAAACGCGTTTGGTGGGACGATTTCAAAAAACTATTTTATAAAACATTGAGAACAGTTTTCAGTTTTAATGAACAAAAAATTGAGAACACTGAGAACAACAATTTGTTGTTCTCAATGTTCTTGAAAACTTTTTTTTAGCAATAAAATTTACTCAAACCAAACCCATCTTTTGGATCTTCATGGATCTATACCAAAAGGATGATGATGATTTCGATAGGTTTGATGATGAAAATTAAATTTATTTATTATTTAATTTTAATTTTTTTAGTTTTAATGTTTAATTATTTTAATATCACTTTTTCATTATTTATAATATTAATCTTTTAAAAATGATTTTAAAAATATTATACCAAACATGTTTTTTATGTTTTGATTCTTCGAATATCGTTTTCAACCATTGCTACCAAACGCGTTTTCAAATTCAAAAACTCCAAAAATTAGTTTTTCGAAAACTTTAGATTACAAGAAAATAAAAACTGAAAAACGAAAACGTTACCAAACGGCCCCTAAAATGCTCCTGGATCTATCAATTTTAACCGATGGAAGGACTAAAGTGAGGATTTTAGAAAAAGAAGGGACTCAAGTGATGAATATGGTAAAGACATTTATAAAGGTGATAAATCGCGAAAAATGTGGGACTTTTGTAAAATTCTGCCTTTTATCATTAACAGCCTAACAGGGACGTTTGTGTAGGGGTTCGTTTGA
Organism: Acer saccharum; assembly: GCA_030490815.1. NCBI lineage: Eukaryota > Viridiplantae > Streptophyta > Magnoliopsida > Sapindales > Sapindaceae > Acer > Acer saccharum. Next base: position 11,972,130 of record CM059874.1, read on the forward strand.
TAAACCCTAACGATTCTTTCTTTCGTCTTGTTGTTCTTCAAAGAGCAGCCTTTCACTTCAAATATTTTTTTTCCAGAGAACGAGAATGAGAGCAGGCAAGACGGTCTCTGTTGAAGCGACTTCACCGAAGAAGAAGAAGAACAACAACAATGACAAAAAGAAGAAGAAGCAGAATCAAACGGAGAAAGAACTCAATCAAAACCTCTTGAAGAAGACGACCAAGTCTGCAAACAGTGTCCAAACCGAAAACGATGCTTCTCTTAAAATTCAGGAACTAGAACAACAACAACAAAACACGACGCAGGAGTTATCAGCTACTGATTCTGACTCTGACTCTGACTATCAGGTGACAACAGTAATACTATATATATGAACTTTATTTTCGTTCAAATGCTTTGTCTGTGCATATCGTGTCATTAATTTTATTCATTTTTTCCTCAGCTGTGTAATAATGATTTAGTTCGATTCTACTTGAAATTATGTTTGTTTGTTGTGCAATTTGAATAGTTCGGGATCTTTTCTTTGATGTTAGGTTTTTTCTGAGGACGAAGTCTCAGAGGATTATGAATCGTTGAGAGAGTCAGAAGATGGAGAAAGTGACTCCTCCGGAGACGAGGTACACGGTAATTGCCTTCATTTCTATCTCTGCATTTACGTTATCTTATTCCTTAATTAAGATAAGAAAATTGGAAGATTTGTATATATAGTTTGTTTAGATGCAGGAAGAGAAATTTTTTTTTTTTAAACATATACATAATATGGAGAACTCAAAAAAGACAAACAATCTCTCAATTATGCAGCAGGGTTGTTACTGTTCTGGGTTTTGATTAATGAAGCTTCCGACTGTTGTTATCCTGTGATTACTTCAGAAGATGTTGTCTTATGCATTTGTGTTAATATTATTAATGGCTGTGTTGTCAACATAGGTAGCGATGATGACATGAACAATGATAATGATGATGGTCATGAAGATCAAAGTGATGGTTCTGAATCCCATCAAGGAGTTGAGGAGAGTGATTCTTCTGAAGATGAGGTCTGTTAGATTAACGGTTTCTTAGGAAAAAATGATCGTTAGAATTTCTGTTAAGAGTGTAATATAGTTCCTTCTCTTTTATTTTATTTTCTCCCTTTGTTATTTCTAATAGGTGGCTCCTCGAAATACGATTGGAGATGTTCCCTTAGAGTGGTACAAGGATGAGAAACACATTGGATATGATATTTCTGGGAAGAAGATAACAAAAAAAGAAAGACAAGATAAGCTGGCTTCCTTTCTTGCAAGTGTTGACGACTCAAAGAATTGGTGAGTTTTTTTTTTTTAAATTAATTATTACTTTCTCAGTAGCCATCTGCTTAGATGTAAAAGATTCTCTTATCTGTTTTTCAGCGAGGTTTAAGGTGATTGAGTTTGAGCTTCACATAGTAATATACGGCTGTTGTATTTGTATATGTATTTTTTGATACCCAGAATTGCCCCAACCTTTCCTTTGTACCGTGTGTTCTAAACTTGGTGAAATTGCTAGACTCTAAAACCTTTGTAGTCATGAATTTTGTAGGATTTTCAATATCCTAGGTAGGTGGCTCCAATGAGTTTTGAACTCTTGACCTCTTGACTGTTGTATTGTTAATTTCTTGTCTTATGTCCCTTTGCTTATACAGGGTGGTTTTGTTTTGAATTGCACATGGATTACTTGCTGCAATATTTGTTATGTGGAGTTGTATATTGCATAGCGGATATACTTTAGTTTGTTCTAAAAGGACTTTATAGGTCCAGTAGTATGGTGGTGCAACACAGCTAAAATTCAGTCTGTACTTGCATCAAGGATACGACAAAGGTTTATTTGTTGCTTCCGAGTGTTATTATCTGTCTGCAATTATTTATGTCTACTATTTGTGGCAACAGATGGGGAGAGAGGGATGACAGTTTAATTCTTTTTGGATATTTATGAAGTGCTACTTCCAAAATCATTTGAGAATCATATTTTCTTAATTTTGGTGAATTTATATTATTATCAGGCGCAAGATTTATGACGAGTATAATGATGAGGATGTAGAGCTGACAAAAGAGGAGACCAAAATTATTCGTAGATTACTCAAAGGAAAGGCACCGCATGCTGACTTTGATCCATATGCGGTATGTTGTTTCCATTTGTTCTCAAAATCTCTTAATATTCTTAAGATTATCAACCGTAAATATTGGTTTTCCTGAAAAGATAATGATATCTCTTCATCTTATGCTTAAGTTTTAAGGTTTCTTCTAATTGATCACAGGATTATGTTGATTGGTTTAAATACGAAGACTCTTTGCATCCACTGTCAAATGCACCAGAACCAAAGAGGCGATTCATACCTTCCAAATGGGAAAGTAAGAAGGTAGGTTATTCATAGTGTACTGTTTCTAGATAATATGAATTCACAAGGATTAATGCAGTGAATGCTCTACTACTTTCTGTTTTTCAGCATGTAGTTTTTGGTCTTAGTTTCCTTAGAATTTTATATTTTTTAATTGGTTGCCCTTTTCCTGAGGTAAACAGTTTCTTCTGATCTCTTGCTGGAAGAATATAATTTCTTCATGAAATTCGACAAGGTTCCGTGGTTAATTCTCTGTTTTTTCTCTTGTGAATTTACAGGTTCTTCGATATGTTAGGGCAATTCGCAAAGGATTAATAAAGTTTGACGAGCCCAAAGAAGAAGAACCACGTTTCTATCTCATGTGGGGAGATGATTCCAGCACAGCAGAAAAAGCTAACCGATTATCCTACATCCCTGCACCAAAGTCAAAATTGCCTGGTATAGTTGGTGGCAACTTTCTGGGTTTTTTTTTCCTATTTCCTGTGTGAAGTTTTCTTAGAAATATTAATCTAATTGCATTTTAGGTCATGAGGAATCATATAATCCTTCTTTGGAGTACATCCCAACACAAGAAGAGCTGAATTCTTATCAGCTGATGTATGACGAAGATCGCCCAAAATTTATTCCAAAAAGGTACCATACAATGTAACTTTTTGTAATTTTTTAAACTTTATTTACTTGTTATCTGATATTCAAACCACAAGCATCCTAATTCAAATTTGATCTACTCAGGTTCACATCTTTTAGAAGCATACCATCATACGAGAATGCTGTTAAGGAATCCTTTGAACGTTGTATGGACCTATACTTGTGCCCTAGAGTTCGGAAGAAACGGGTCAGTTAGAGTTTTTACTGTCTATGGTTTTCTTGCTAGATCTTTGAGTTTATCTTTCTAGATATGATCTGCTGGCAATTAATAAGCATCAAAACATTTTTGTATTTCTATGTTTCAGATTAATATTGATCCAGAAACTTTAAAGCCCAAGCTGCCGAGTCGAAAAGATCTTAAGCCTTATCCTGCAACATGCTATCTTGAGTATAAAGGTCATAAAGGTGCAGTTATGTCAATTTCTACTGAAGCTTCTGGCCAATGGATCGCTTCAGGTTTGCATGTTCTTAGATATTTATTGCATTTCCAATCAATAAATAAAAATTTCATTGGATGTGCATCTCATAATCTCTTGTAATTCTTAAAGGTTCAACCGATGGAACAGTGCGTATTTGGGAGGTTGAGTCTGGTAGATGTCTTAGGATTTGGGAGATTGGTGAACCTGTTCATTGTGTAGCATGGAATCCATCACCTGAGCTTCCTGTTTTGGCCGCTTCTGCGTAAGGCTCACATGGTCTTTTAGTTGGTTTCTATTTTCTCTTTAACCTTCTCTATTCTGGGAATCATGCTGCAGACGCATGTAAATCAACTTCAATTTTTTTTTTTTTAGGGGACAAGATGTAGTTCTTTTGAACACTGGATTTGGGAATGAAGAAGAGCAAAAAAGAGTCGGGGAACTTCTACAAGTCGATACTCATACAACATCAGATGACTCTGGTTAGTTTGAAGTAGCTATTAATTTGAATGTCTCGTTGAAGGAATTATGTCTGATTTTGCTGTCTTTTATATGCATAGACAACATGGCTTCCATTGTCAGCTGGCTTCAAGATGACAAGCTTGGTGGGATTAGATTAAGGCATTTTAAGGTATCTTTTGGTCTTTTGTCCCTCTTTTATTTGTTTGTTGAATTTTGTTAGTAGTTTTAAGCTCGAGACCTGTGGAAGGTCTTCTTGTGAAGAATTTAAATGCTTGCCTTGATCGACTTTTGCAGACTGTGACTTCAGTAGATTGGCATCGTAGAGGAGACTACCTCTCAACGGTGATGCCAGCTGATATCCTTTTCTCTGTTCATTTGATATTTATAGTTTTTGTTTATTCTTTCTTATCCATGGACCATGGTAGATTCTCCTACTTTTAGGTGACAAATCATTTTTTTGGAGTATCAGAACTTCATAGTTTTGTTCCACGCTCTAGTAACATACTCACTTCTTTCAAATTTGCAAACACACTGTTGTCCCTCTTTCTGATATTATATTCAAGTCTCCATGCTGAGGTCAAGGCAACTGATATAGAGCATAGACAAACACAGACACTAATAACACACACCCGAGTCTGCATAGGAGATATGCGTTCTTTAAATGCAAAATACCAGTATCTGAGGACATCACCATATCTATAATTATTTTGGTCTCTTGGTGTTTCTTTGTTTGTTCTTTTTTCTCATTCCTAATTGGGGGTGAGGACGTGAGGTTGTGTTGGTTATATAGGGGCACCTGAAATTATGTGTGTATATTAATTTATAAAATAAAATAAAATTGTGTATATATTGCTTTCATCAGTTTGATGGTTTCTTGACTCGTTAATTACGCGAATCCAGAGCAATTGTTATGCACCAGCTCTCTAAGAAGCTTAGCCATAGAATCCCTTTTAAGTTGCATGGGCTTCCTGTATCATCAGTATTTCATCCTTCTCGTTCTATATTCTTTGTTTCAACAAAGAAGACTATTCGTGTTTATGATCTATTGAAGCAAAAGCTCATCAAAAAGCTGGAGACTGGGCTCCGTGAAGTATCTTCCATTGCAATTCATCCAGCTGGTAAATTTTTGTTATTTTTATGTTTGAGTTTCACGAATGTCTAGCTTTTCTAATCGTTCTTTGCTGGATGACTAGGTCTTTATATTCCTGTTTATCTAATTGTCTACTTCTTGTATCGGATTTTTGTGACCTTGCAGGTGATAATGTAATTGTTGGCAGTAGAGAGGGAAAATTATGTTGGTTTGACATGGACCTTTCATCCAAACCTTACAGAATTCTCAAGTATGTGACAACACAAAAAATAAGTATTATAAATATTTGTTTTCTTATATGTTGTGAACCTCTAATGTGCCTCTTTATTTTTTATTTTTTAAGAACTTCAGAATATTTATGCTTTTGAATGCCGTAAAAGGCTGTATGATTTTTTGATAAAGTAGAAATTTCAAAAAGAAGCAACAATATGTTTAGTTATAAAGCTGCTGCATTCCATTACCTGTTATGTGGTGTTTGATGAGATGAGTAATGTATGATTTCTGATGTGATTTTGAAACTTCTCAGGTGTCATCCAAAAGATATTACAAATGTGGCCTTTCATCGTTCATACCCTCTATTCGCATCATGCTCTGACGATGGCACTGCATATGTTTTCCATGGCATGGTTTATTCGGATCTTAACCAGAATCCTCTTATAGTTCCCCTGGAAATACTCCGTGGTCATACAAGTTCAAATGGAAGAGGTGAGTGCTATGAATTTATCTTCTTCCTCAATAAGGTAGTTGGGCATTGAAGTAGTAATGTAGAAAACTCCTGAGAAATTATATTGCTTTGCTAATGGGTCAAATGCCAGGTTAACTAACACACGATATTAATTTAGAGTTTAAAATGCCAGTTTAGTGAAAAAACTTGACAAACTGCTCCTTCCAACTTCAATGTTTGGTTCAATATAAACTTGGTCAGGTGCCAAGTTGATGAAAAATAATCTCAACTTGGGATGTTTCTATGTGCTTAACAGTATCGAAGTTGTATTCGATTACAAAGAAGCATGAAAAAAATGGAAAAAAATAATAATAATTAAAGAGTATTTCGGACATTAAAACAGTCATGTCAGACATGATATACTCAGTTGCTTTTACATGATTGGATATTCTAAATATAAATATCTTAAGTTTGGTATTGACACGAAACTCATACCGTTGTAACTGCTGTGGTTGGATTGCAGGTGTTATGGACTGTAAGTTCCATCCAAGGCAGCCCTGGTTATTTACAGCAGGTGCTGATTCGACGATTAAACTTTTTTGTCATTGAGATTATATCTGACGAATGGAACATGTATTGATTCACAATGATTTTTAAAAAATCGCACCCTCTGATGATAAGGGGGGTGATGGGAACCTAGGAGCTTGAACTTTGCATTGTGCAGTAGAGGAAGAGCCGGAATTTTGTACTGTGGTAGAATTAAGACATTAGTGAGACGATGTTTTGTTAACTTGTGTTTCTGTGACCGGTTAAGCAAATTATTCACTGAACTAGGCAATTTTTTGACAGCAGTATAAGAATGTAGCATTATAATTTAAACAGGAAATGTTTTCTCTTATACTAGTTAGTAATTACAAAGGGATCTTGTGGTGTTTCTTGCTATTTTAATCTTTCCGTGTCTATTGTATTTTAACTTAATGATATCTTAAAAGACGTTATTTGGGGACACGTATCTGGTGTTATTATCTCAGCTAGGGATGGCAATAGGGTGGGTTTAGGGTGGGGTGACCCTCCTAATCGAAAAAATAAAAAATAAAAAATAAATAAAGATTAGATTTTAATCAAGGTGGAGTGGGGCGGGAATCGTAAAACCTGTCATTGTCTCATATCTACTGCAGGTTTTACCTTGTTATGAATTGTATCATTTAAATGAATTTAATGATTTTTCCAAAGTTAAATCACATACATAATTAACATGATGGAAGTTATTATTTTGTTTTATTGAATTATTTAGAGTTAATATATTAAATATTAATTATATATAAAAATTGGATTTTTAAAACATTTGTTTTAAATTAAAATACTTCATTGATTAATATAAGGTGTAATAAATACAAAATTTAAAAATGATTAAAATACAGTATAGTTAATATTATACTCGATTGAAAGATCTCAACAAAATATTTCTAATGGTATGATTTTTATAGTAATTAGATATATGAATAAAAAGTTATAATAAATTAATTGGATTATATAAAAGTAAATAATAAAATGGAGATTGGAAGTTTGATCTCCAAAATGAAGATCCAAATTGATCTCCAAGACCCCATTTTGGAGATAGATTGGAGCCAAATCAAACCGGCAAAATGGGGACCGGTTGGAGATGGTCTAAGGGTGTGTTCAGAAATTTAAATGTCTTTTTAAATAGAGCTTTTTGAGTAAATCTTTTACTGAAAGTTGTATGTTGTTTAATATTTAATTAATTTTTTTTTATTAGATTGTTTGATAATATATACTTAGATTGTTTGACAATTTATGTTTTTTCTAAAAAAAAAAATACTCAAAAAGAGCTTCTTGTGTAAAGCTTGTAGATTAAATAGTTTTTTTAATATTAAAAAAAAAAAAAAAGGCTTTTATTAAGTTTTGATAAACAAAAAAAAACAAAAAAACAAAAAAATCTCAAAAAAGCTTTTATTAAGTCATACTAAACAAACTCTTAATCCAAAAAGCTTGTTTCATTTTTTTTTTTTGGTTTGTAATCACAAACATAATCTAAAAAGCTTATTTTCAAGTTTTTTTTGGTTCGTTTGATTCCCAGTTTAGAAGAGTTTTTGGACAATTAAAAAAGCTGAAGTTATTATACATCTGCTGTGAGAGGTTCTAAATTTAGGTTAAAGAAAAACTCTTTTTGAGTTTTTTTCTTTTAAAAAGGAACTTTAAAATATTCAAAAGTATTCTTATGATATTTTATTAATTACACTGCCCATTTTCCAAATAAAAACCTTAATATAATTGTAATTCTTATATATCATTTTCACTCGATGCTAATTAACCCAAAAATTTAGCTCAAAAACCAACTCAAATAATATCGCAATTGATTTTTCTTTACCTTATTATTCACATCATTTCATGATCAGTGTAGTGCTGATAACTAATTTACCACATCATTTGAGTTGAATTTTGGATTTTGTATAGTTGATTTAATTATGTATTTAAAGTGCTTTATGAGGATATTGTTATTGATTACAAGAAGAAAATTACAGAGAGACTTCTATGCCTAATGAGAAAGACACTTGGTGCAGAAGAAATGCAAAGCTTATTCGAGATTTGTAGTCACAAATATTTTGTTCACTGTTACAATTTCTCTAATTGGGTTTTCAAACACCACTCAATGGGTATCCAAATAAATTTAAGAACTGTACACAAATGTATTCCACTATTTATACAGCTATTGTAACTCTTACCAGATGCAAAAGAATACGCATGGCCATTAAAGAAGTTGAACTGCAGCAATCGCTGGGATTTTCTCTCGCAATTTCTGGGTAACAGCCACTCGAACAGTCATGACTCCAGCTGCTGGACCTGTAATCCGGACTTTCACTATTGGTTCGTCAATTCCCACTAGTTCAAGAGATCCACCTGCTGCCCCAACAAGGTAGGGCCTGATTTCTTCAAGCACCTGAAAAAAAATAATACCAGTACATTCGAATCATGCAAAATAAGTGTAATATGCACATCATAATCATTTCACAGTTTGCATTTGAAAACGAGGGTCACCGAACTACAAACTCTATGATAAAGTAAATAAAACCTTCTACTAATGGCAACTCAACAGGTTCAAGACAAAATTACGAAGAGGGATGTAGCAATCATATTAAAAGCACACAAATGTTTAAAAGATAAAGAAAAGGCAAAGGTGCTGCTTCTGATCTTTATGCAAGAGAACTGACCTCAAGCAAAAGTGGAACCAGAATTTAATTTACAAGTATAGTTTTCACATATGTTAAGTGACTAACATAATATTTTTGAAGATAAAGAAATACAATTTGCAAAAAAAAAACAAAAAAACAAAACAAAACAAAACAAAATGAATGTCATTGTAAAACTCAATGATGTCGAAGATGATGGCAACAACAATCCATGGCAGTGCTGCCTTTTTGAGACAATTCCTCAAGTAGGTTTCTGTGGAAGATGGCAGATAAAAGTGATTTTTTATGTTTTGATCTTTAATGATTTCTAAAGTGTAACGGGCATATTAGGTATTCGGCATAGAAATAGTTGTAGAAATTAAAGAAGGAAGAACGTTCAACATTATTCTTTTAGTCAGCCAATATACCCCCTTTTTAGGTCTCAACGAAGCAAGTGTTAAGACTACCATTTTCTTTTTAATCTTTTACCCTTTTTCGATTAAACCATCATAACATTCCTTTTTATCTAATTAAAGATAATTATAATAGACCAACAATTGTGCCAATAACGAGTTGCAATTCTTTTTCATTATATATTCAGATACCTTGCCTTCAAATTACTAAAACAAATTATAAAAACATTAAAGAAAGAGCTTTCATTATAATAATTTTGATCCAATTGACAGAAAACATTCAAAAAAAGAGGGGCAAGATGAAATGGCAGGCAATTAGCCCACAACGTAAATGATCATGTCATTTTTTCTTCAAGCCTCACTCATTTTTGAGTTAACTCCTCACATATATTGTGCATTTCTTAGATTAACATAGATATGATACAACTGCCAAAAGGTGCAGGGACTACTTAATCATCCACTAAGTTTTGGCATTTGGCCACTTCATGAGCCATTCAATCTTTCAAGCCGCCATTTGGAGGCAACTGTACTTATATAAACTTAGAGCCCATCCCATGGTTTTGGCTGTAACGGCCTTCTACAGCAGGAACACACTTATGTGCCAAATGAATCATGCAAAACTGAATAAACCACATAGAGGTGTTGACAGCTTCTAAAATTACTTTTCCCCAAAAGCTCTAAAGAGTTCATTCTGCCTTAGCATGCTATTTAGCTCAAACTTCAAACTGCCAGCAACATGAATCTCTTGGAATAAGTGTTCAGAAATCACCACAATCTAAACAACAGAGATCATTTATTAAACTGCTTTATGACTTTTCTAACAAAACCATCCCCTCATCACAAAAGCTGCCATCAGATAATGTATGCAATATTCAGGTTGCAGGCTGACACACACAGTCTATAAATCAACAATGGGTCTCCAATCACTTCCTTAATCCTCAAAGTTTCAACACAAGTATAAACATTGAAAGGTTCCAACACTCAAGACCTATATATTTTGACTATGTTGCAAAGATAAAATGTGAAGTTTAGCAAACACATGGATTGATTGGAGCCTTATTCTGCTGTTCATGTGCGGATTTGAAATGTTTAGGAGGCAAGGTACTTTCATTGGATGATTGAACTTCTCTGGTACTGCCCTTCTCTACTCTCATTTGGCTTACAACTCTAAAATCTTCACTTGAAGCCAAAGTGTCATCTGGGCAAATTTGAACTATAAAACTTCAATCACATTCCTAATCCTCAGATTTCTCAAATCCAAACAAAACCATGGGGCTGAAATGTTCCAATACCCAAGACCGACCTCAATTTATTTCTTAAACAATATTCTTTCATCCTATTTCTCAGTTTCTTTTGTTCATTTCAAAGAAAATTAAGATCCCTTGATATATACACCGCCACATATCGCCTCTCACTTCTAACCCTTTTTTTTTCTTACCTTGTATGAGCAATTAATTATAACCTTAAAGATGAACTCAATCATTGCAGTTACAATAATGAAACACCATTTATAAAGACCATCTACTCGAGAAGGTGGGAAGAACAATAATGTGCAATAAAGGTTGCAAAGTGATTACCTTCTCTATATTTTCTTCGTTTAGCTCAAGCCCAGTTTCTTCATCCGCTACTGCTTCGATTGCAACTATCTCAGGGATTTTTTCCATCAAGCGACGCTCTATGCCCAACTTCATCGTTGTAACAGAGCTTGGACAGGACCCACATGCTCCTTGAAGCTTTAACCGTACAATATTTCCATCAATCTCATGTAACGCCACGTTCCCTCCATCCGCTATGAGATACGGTCGAACTTCATCCAATACATTCTCAACATTCTCAGCAGTTAACGGCAATTCAACCGCTGAATCGGGTGTAGCCACAGCCTTTACAACTGCAACCAGTACAAAACCGAAGAAATCCTTACAGATTCAGCAAAGCATCAACCAAAAACCAAATAAAAAACTACTAGATAAGATCAAATATACATGTTAAGAATCCAAAACTTCTTTTTTTTTTACTCCCAAGACATCAATGCATAATTTCCACCGTCTTGAAATCATAATTCATAAATATGATTTTTTTCCCTCATTTTTTCATACTTATTGAGTGCCAACACAAACCGTGCCCTATATAAAATGTAAGAATATTTCACAAACTATATAAATATATTAATAAAAACCAGAAAACATTCCCAAATTTCACTGAAAAAATACGTAGAGGCAGTTCTTAATTGATCTTTAACAACCAATTAGTCAAAACAGGCCTTATTTGCACAAATCAAATTGAAGAAACAACTAATTATTCTTCCAAAAAAAAAAAAAACCAACCACGTCTGCTCGCGAAGCCAGGAGTTCGAACCAGCAGGGAACTACGTGAGCTGCGCCGCACCGGATTCCGGCACCGAGTGAACGAGACCCGGGTGCCAAAGAAGCTTGAATTCTGCGTGAAATTTGGGGATTTTTAGAAGATGAAAACGCAAACAATGAATGAGACTAATTAAACCAATATAAAATGAAATAATAGTAATAAAAACTGGTAGGAGAGACCTTAGATGTAGGACGAGAACAGGAAGGAGGGTCTAGGGTTTGTTGAGCTCTACAGTATGTTGGGTTTAACACAACACCTTGCATCTCTCTCTCTCTCTCTCTCTCTCTCTGCGCTTTTTGTTTTGCTTTTTTGAAGATGTGTTATTGTTTTGCTTCCCGAACCCCTTTTTGTTTTCTTTGAAGTTTGTGCAATTGTGCGTGATACCGTGAAATGAATCGCTGTAATATTGTTTTGGGATATTATTCCAACAATTTTTCTCGAGGAGTGCCCACTCTATCAAAATACTTTCTCTCTATTCATATGGTGACATATGTATAACATTAACTTTTTTATATTAAATTTAGAGAGAAAATTAAAACTAACCATTTAAAATATTAAACTTTTGTTAGTAACCACTTTTGAAACTTTAATTGTTAATAACCACTTAAAAAAAAAAAATTCAATGTATGTCCGTAAATTACTAGAGTACCCTTGAATTTAGTTTTTTTTTTTTTAAAAAAAAAAAAACTCAAACTTGAAATCATGGCTAAAAACTTAAATGGTGAAACTTGAAATCATGCCTAAAATGCAATATGTGAAACTTGAAACCTTTCTTCCCCAAATTCCCAAAATTAACAAATTAGGTTTTTTTTTTTTTTTTTTTTTTTTTGGTTTCCCTTTTTTGCAGACCAAATCGCTGGCGGTGGGGAAGTCCGTCGGCCATGAAGTCGAGGCAAACAAGGCACAACGACGATGGCAGCAGCATCGAAGCAAGACGATGACGGCAGCAGCAGCGAAGCGTGACGACGGCGCAACCCCTACGTTCATGAAGCACCAGCACGCACGGCCGCACGGTCACGAGTCGTGCAACCTAGAAGGACGCCAGCGATCGACAGGCACACCCTCGTCGATGGTGAGCTCAGTCGACGACGTCGACGATCACTTTGAGGGAGAGAGAGGAAAGGAGAGAGAAAGAAAAGAGAAAAAGAGGAGAGAGAGTGTTTTGGGGATGGCTTTTATATGAGGGCTTTCCAGTAATTTCTCAAAAACATGGTTATTAACAATTAAAATTTCGTTTGTGGTTAAAAACGAATTTCCCATAATATATGTGGTCATTTTTGGCAATTTCCACTTAAAATTTATAGCCTTTATGGTCAAGAAAAACTTGGGTGCATCCAATGCATCACACTAGAATCTAATGCTAGTGCATTGGATCCACTCACTGATTGACACGTGTCCCTCCATTTTTTTTCCTCCACCTCACATCTTCTCTCTTCTTCTTCACCATCTATCAGTTTCTCTCTCTCCCATTTTTTCACGCACACAGACCGGATCCATCGCAGGTGCTCTTTCACCGGTGCTGTTTGACTCCGACGATAGTCGGATCTAGAATATCTGACGACGCTGAGTTCGATGGAGTGATCGGTTTCGTCGAATTTGCCACGGATCAACGCAGATCTGATGATGAAGGTTCGACGATGGTTTGGATTTGGATTTGGATTCGGATTCGGATTCGGATTCATTTCTCTCTCCACACAGCCTGAATCCGAAAACGGACACTTGAGTTATAATGCCTGGAATCCGACGAACGTTCCGGTGTGGGTGGTGTCGCTTCACTTGCTCCGGCGGTTGGCAGCGCTTAACAGCGGTCTGAAATGAGAGAGAGGGTTCTGATAAATAGGGAAGAAGAGAGAAGATGAGGTGGAGGAAAAAAATGGAGGGACACATGTCACTCATTGAGTGGATCCGATGCACCACCATCAGATTCCAGTGTGGTGCATCGGATGCACCCAAGTTTTTCTCTTTATGGCCTTATTTTTCATTTTATTTACATTACAAACCAACAACTTATTTCATAGATTGCCCTTCTCCTTTAACTTTAACATTAACATATATATATATATATATATATATATAGATTGCCCTTCATAGATTTTCTATTATCAGTTCGTCCTGACAATAAATATATCAGGACAAAGAATGTGGACCACTAGATTTACATACTTTGACTCAAAGTGTATGCACTTGTCAAAACTTCTCCATAATCTGTGGTCCACATTCTTCGTCCTGATATATTTATTGTTAGAACGAACTGACAATAAATATATCAGGACGAAAAATGTGGACCACAGATTATGGAGAAGTTTTGACAAATGCATACATTTTGAGTCAAAGTATCACCATAAGAAAAAAGGCCTATTGGGACAAAAATCTATATGAACGCTTTTTTTTTTTTTTTTTCATCCCAATAGGATGTCTATTGGAACGAAAAAATTAATCGTCCCTAAAAAACACAAAATTGATAAAACCTTTAGGGACGAATAAATTTGTCCCAATAAACATTCTATTGGGATGAAATAAATTATTCGTCCCAATAGATTGTCTTTCGGGACAAATTTTGTCGACCTTTAGGGATGAATTTTTTTTGTCCCAATATAACGTTTATTGGGATGAAATACATAATTCGTTCCAATAAACTGCCTATTGGGACAAATTTATTTTGTCCCAATAGGTTTTCTTTATAGGGAAAGTATCATTTTCCCCCCTGTAGTTTGCCATATTCATAAATTTGCCCCCCCTAGTTTCAGAAATGGTTGATATTCCCCCTGAAAATCAAAGTATTTGAATATATACCCCCTTCTGTTAGGATTTTGTTAAATTGGGGTTTGACCATGAAATAGTGAGGGCAATCTTGTAACTCCGCTTGGAGGACTTGAGTGGCAATTAATAATTGAAGGGCAAGAATAATAATTTATTTAATAAAACAACTAATATTAAATAATAAATTAATAAATATTATCAAATTAAATAATAAATATTTAAAATAAATTAAACAACAAATAAATATTAATAGTAATATCCCAACACCAAATCAATACAATCAAACACCAACCCAAAAATCAATCTCCGAAAAAAAATGAAATCATCAAAACTTCCATCATCAATTTGAACTACCAAAACCTAGAAAAAATCACCATCATCAATCTGAAATACCAAAACCCAGAAAAATTCATACGACCACACAACACCTAAAATCCAGCCCCAATCGAAATCAAATCACCATCCCCAATCGAAATCAAACAGATTTCAACAACCACAAACACAAACCAAGCCCCCAAACACCAAAATCTTCATCACCATCATCACTCTCCAGCTTAAATGATTTACAATAGCAAATCTCCCTCTCTCTAGCTTTCATTCATCATCATCGTTCATCATCACCTTCATTCATCATCATCCATTTCTTTTCATCCGTTCATCACACAAACTCAAATAAAAAACAAGAACCAAACCACTATCACCGATCTAGAACCTAAAACCCAGAAACTTTCTCACACACACCAAACTGCCATCTCTACACACCAAACCACTATCACCGAACCACCATCTCTCTCACTTTCTCACCAAACCACCAAAACTGGGTTCTTCACCACCATCCACCACCACCACCCCAAATCCATGAATCACACAAAAGCACCAAATTCGCAAATCACAGAAAACCCCGAAAATCCACAAATCAAACATCCCCACCACCAACGGTCACCACATCAACCACCATCCACACACAAATCATCAAAATTCGCAAATCAAACATTCCCAAAACCCAATCGACCATACCCACAGATCAAGCAACCACCCCTAAATCAACACAAACCATTAAGGAGAGAGAACAGAAGAAGTGAAACAAAGAAGAGAAAGAAAAGAGGCGGCGAGGAGAGAAGAGAAGAGAATTGGGGTGAGAGAATGAGAAGATAAAGAGAGAGAGTTAGGGTTGAGAGAGACGGGTGTGATTGTTGGGTTCTTCACCAATCTGGATTCCCGGTTCTGTGTTTTGTGGTGGTGATCGGGATTTTTTTTTTTAGATCGAGAGAGGGATGAAGATTTTTTTTAAATGATTTTTGATTTTTTTTTTCATTTGGTTGATTTTATTTTTTGTTTTGTCTTCTTTTATGCTTTGTAAATTATTTTGTAATCTCTACCATCTAATCTATGAGATGGATGGTGGAGATCCATTTAAGAAATTTTTTTTGATTAATTAAAAAAAAATCCCATTCATGTCTCAATTATTATTTGATTTGTTTTTTTTTTTAACAATTATAATATTTTATTATTTTTGATATTAATATTTTTTTTATAATTATCTCCACCGTTCATGTCTGAGATGGATGGTGGAGATTAAATTTGGAGATGAAAGGATGAATTTTTATTTTTGTAATTCTGATTTTTTTTATGTCAAGGGCAAAAAGGTATTTAAACCTCTTTTTTATGTCAGAGTTGCCTTATTTAACAGAAATCCTAACGGTAGGGGGTATATATTAGAATACTTTGATTTTCAGGGGGAATATCAACCATTTCTGAAACTAGGGGGGGCAAATTTATGAATATGGCAAACTACAGGGGGGAAAATGATACTTTCCCTTCTTTTTATTTAAAATTATAATAATTAATTAATTTTGTTGAAAATTCTTGATTATTTTTTTTTTTTGGAAGTTTTTCCTTAAAGATAAACCTTTAGGGATGAATTTTTTTTGTCCTAATATAATGTCTATTGGGACGAAATACATAATTCGTCCCAATAGATTGTCTATTGGGACAAATTATTTTTGTCCAAATAGGTTTTCTTTTTATTTAAAATTATAATAATTAATTAATTTTGTTGAAAATTCTTGATTATTATTTTTTTTTTTTGAAGTTTTTCCTTAAAGATAGACCTTTAAGGATGAATTTTTTTTGTCCCAATATAACGTCTATTGGGACAAAATACATAATTCGTCCCAATAGACTGTCTATTGGGACAAATTATTTTCGCCCCAATAGGTTTTCTTTTTATTTAAAATTATAATAATTAATTAATTTTGTTGAAAATTCTTGATTATTATTATTATTTTTTTGAAGTTTTTCCTTAAAGATAGACCTTTACGGATGAATTTTTTTGTCCCAATATAACGTCTATTGGGACAAAATACATAATTCGTCCCAATAGGTTTTCTTTTTATTTAAAATTATAATAATTAATTAATTTTGTTGAAAATTCTTGATTTTTTTTGTTGTTGAAGTTTTTCCTTAAAGATAGATTAATAATTAAATTACCATATAAATTAGAAAATGATGCAATATGGATCATTTTGTTCGTCCAAAGTGATTCTCTATCGAGATGAATTTTGTTTTTCCCAATAAGTTTTTCATAAGGATAAATAACTATTAGTTTTGAGAGGTTTTCTATTATTTTTTTTTAAAAAAAGAACCGAACCGCCGGAACTGGAATCGAAACCGCTGGTTCCGAATCGAAAACCAAAACCGTTGGTTCCAAATCGAAAATCGAAACCGTTGGTTCCAAATCGAAAATCGAAACCACTGGTTCCGAATCGAGAATCGGAACCGAGGTCATGTCTAATTCCGAGTACGATTAATGATTAACCTTTTGATCTGACAAAATGTGATTTTAACAAAATAGTTTAATTAAATGTTATAATAAATGTTTTTTAATATCAATTTGTTTATCATATAAAAATAAAATTTAAATTAGTGGAATCAATCTACATATAAAGTTTTGATTGAAAAATAATCAATAAAAAATTTAATAACAAGTAGATGTTATATATAAAAACTTTGCTTTAAATAGCACATTCAAAGCAACAGTAAGGTAGATAAGACTTGTGTGATTGGTGTGTCTCAGATTCAACACTCCTTGACAACCTCCAATTAATTGAGTGATTGGTGTGTGGGTCTTGGGTGGGGGTGTCATTTGGAAGGCAACAAACTATTTTTATTTATTTTTTATTTAATTTCATCCCTATAGGATATCTAAAGGGATGAAAAATTATTTAAAGAGACGAAATATTTCGTTCGTCCCTACATGTTGTCAAAGGGGACGAAAATACAATTTGTCCCTACAAGTTGTCTATGGGGATGAATAATTTCGTCCCTATACATTATCAATTGGGACGAACAAAAATCGTCCCTATTGCGAGCCATCTGAGACGACGTAATTTGGGACAAATTTTTTTCATCCCAATAGGTCTATAGGGATGAATTTCAGGCTATTGGGACAAAAAAAAAAATCTTCCCAATAGCTCTTTTTTTTTTTTTTTTTTTTTTTTTTTGTAGTGTATGTAAATCTAGTGGTTTACATTCTTCGTCCTGATATATTTATTATCAGGACGAACTGATAATAGAAAATATATATATATATATATCTCTCTATATATATATATATATATATAGTCTTTCTATTGTCAGTTCGTCTTGACAATAAATATATCAGGACGAAAAATATGGATTATAGATTATGGAGAAGTTTTGACAAGTGCATACACTTTGAGTCAAAATATGTAAATCTAGTGGTTCACATTCTTCATCTTGATATATTTATTGTCATGACAAACTGATAATAGAAAAATATATATATATATCAGGTGCGTGTTTTTTTCAAGACTCTACAACTTCTTTTATAGGGACGAATTTTGGGCTATTGGGACGAAAAAAAAATCGTCCCAATAGCTCTTTTTTTTTTTTTTTTTTTTTTTTTTTTTTTTTGTAGTGTATGTAAATCTAGTAGTCCACTCTTCGTTCTGATATATTTATTGTCAGGACGAACTGATAATAGAAAATATATATCTCTCTCTCTATATATATAGTCTTTCTATTGTCAGTTCGTCATGACAATAAATATATCAGGATGAAAAATGTGGACTATAAATTATGGAGAAGTTCGTCCTGATATATTTATTGTCAAGACGAACTGATAATATAAAATATATATATATATATATATATATATATATATATATCTGGTGTGTGTTTTTTTCAAGACTCTACAACTTCTTTATTTGTTGAGTGTACGGTCTTAAATTGAATTGCTCAGATATTTCTTTTCACCAAATTTTCATTACCAAACACTAGCTAATTTGATGGTTGTTGTATAGAATAAATAAATAGTAAAATAAATTATAGTTAAATAATTTTAAAATATATTATAAAAAATTCATATAAACCGAAATTCATTATTTTAATTTTAATAAGAAGAAGAACGTGAACCTCAGTTACCCTTATTGGGTCTACTCTAATTGTATATGTGCTTGAGTCAAAATCTTTACCTTTCAAGATTTAGCTAATGAAAGAATTTTTTTCTCTCTATGCGATTAAACAAAAAAAACAAATGAATTTGGTTAGATGGACAGACAAATTAAGTCAAAGTAAAGCAAATCAATTTTAAATTAAAAGATAAAAAATATGTAAGTATCTACTTAACACAAGATTTTTTATTTATTTTTTATTTTTAATTTAGATATAGACATTAAATTTTATTGATCTTGTCTTATGAATTTTTTATAATATAATTTTAAATTATTTAACTCTAATTTGTTTTACTGTTTACCATCAAGTTAGTCAGTGATGTAAAAAGAAATGTTTAAGTAAATCTGGTAAAAAAGAAATAGATATATGAGTTGTTCATATATTTAAAAAAAACAAAAAAAAAAACAAAAACAAAAAAAAAAAAAAAAAAAAAAAAACAAAAAAAAAAAACTGATATTAAATGACAATATGTTAAAGCTAAAGAAGAAGGGTAATCTAGGAAATAAGTTGTTGGTTTGCATTGTAAATAAAATGAAAAAGGAGGCTATTTATTAAAGACTACAAATTTAATGTGAAGAAATTATTGATGTTCATATGTCAGCATATGAAGAGAGAGTGGGTTGGGAGAGTGGATTGAGAGAGTGTATCTAGCACTTCTCATTTTTCTCATACGCAGACGGTATAAATATACTATACTAATATTTAGGAATGGCAATTGTACCTAGCCGGACCGAGTACCCAGCCTTACGTGGTCGGAATTTTCGAGTACCCGGTCAGTTGTGTACTGGCTCGGGTCTGGGTATACCCGGCTACCCGACCGAGTACCCGGTTTAATTATTTTTTTTTTTAATTTGTGAAATTAAAAAAAAAAAAAAAAAAAAAAAAAAAAAAAAAAAAAACCTAAACCTTAATTTTCTTTCAAACTTTTAAAAATAAATTTGTTAAATTAAAATATCCTTACCCAATTGAAAGATCTTTGTTGTAAGCAAATCGAATCTCAAAAACACTTGAAGAAATTGGATCTGTAGGAGACCATGAGAGAAATAGAGTAAGAGAATCATGAGTGATTTTAGGGAGGGAGACAAGAGAGAAAGAGAGAGATAAGAGAGTTTGAGGTTTGAGAGAGAGAGGGGAAATTCCAAATGAGAGAGGAAATAAGAGAAGATGAAACGTGATTGACATTCTAACCTTTTTTTTTTTATTATTTAAAAAAATTACTTTTAAAAAAGATAATCTTATTTAAAATATTGTTCTGCTTAATGTGAATGTAGTTTGGTGATATTTAATGATTGTAAGGAAATTGAGTTCTAATTAACAACTACCTGTTTTGGAATTAGTTGAGAAAGAAAGAGAGTGAAATATGGCTTGATGGAATATTTAATGTTTTGTCCAGGATTGGAGTTTATGTTATTAATATTGTGATATTGGTGTGCTTACTTTATCCTAATTAAGGTAGTATTTAAATTCTAAAAAAATAAATAAATTTTTTTTACCGGTTTTGGAATTAGTTGAAAAAGAAAGAGAGTGAAATGTAGGTCAATGGAATATTTAATGTTTTCTCTTAAATATTGAAATAATGTTCAGTCATCTTCAAAATATTTTTGTTAGTTTCCACACCAATAAATGTAGAGACTATAAATGTTTTGAAAAGAGTGAAGAATTGAATGTCAAATTGGAATCCAACATGCATTCTTTTGATACAATTTATAAGTAATCTCTCAAAATTTAATTAATGATGGTGCTTAATTCATAGTTTTTGTTGTAAATTAAATTGAAACAATAAATAATATAATAGAAACAAAATGAGAGAGTAATAATATGATAAAGTAAATAATTAATAAGAGATAAATAAAATAAAATAAGAGATGAAACAAAGAGAGATAGGCGAGAGAGTATATATTGCCTTTTATTGATTTTGAGTGAGTATCAATTTTTTACAACAACATTACTATTTACAATGAAAGCCACATATATAGGCAAGAAAGAGAGGGATGGTTATTGTAATATTCCACCACTTAATTTACTTAAACATGAAGCAAAACAAGGCATGCTTCCACATGGCTTGGCTTACTCAAGAAGCCAAAAGAATGTATGTGGTGGAAAAGCCACACACGTGTAACACTCTCCTTTAGATTTTTCACCACTTGTATTTTAATTTGCTAGGAAAAACCCAGTGGGACAAAAACTTTAGTAAAAATATATACAATGATCTTCTGGATCAAGTGGTGTATATGTGTTTAGAACTACCTCATTAAAACCTTTCCGGTAAAACCCAGTGGGACAAAATCCAGTAGAAGGAAAAAGAGTACAGTATACAAATATCTGTTCAAAATTTTGCTCCTCCTAATTGAACTCTCCCCCTGAATGAAACTTCAATATCAATCCTGTAATTTACAAAGCCGACGAATGCCAATTCCATATACCAGTTTCTCAAAAGTTGATGTAGGCAATGTTTTGGTAAACAGATCTGCAAGATTATCTGTAGATCGTATTTGTTTAACATTAATTTGTCGACTCTGTTGAAGTTCATAAGTATAGAAGAATTTAGGAGAAATATGTTTGGTTCTATCTCCCTTGATATATCCTTCTCTAACTTGAGCAATACAAGCCGCATTATCTTCAAATATCAGTGTAGGCATTTCTGTAGATAATGGAAATCCACAAGTATTTTGAATATGATAAATAACTGACCTTAGCCACACGCATTCTCGGCTTATTTCATGAAGTGCAAGGATCTCAGAATGATTAGAGGATGTAGCAACAAGAGTTTGCTTTTTGGAGCGCCAGGAGATTGTTGTGCCATTATATGAAAAAACATATCCCATTTGTGAACGGGCTTTATGGGGATCAGATAAATACCCGGCATCAGCATAACCAATTAAACCTAAAAAGTTGTTAGATTTTGAATAATATAATCCTAAATCTTTCGTTCCACGAAGATAACGAAAAAGATGTTTAATCCCATTCCAATGTCTTCGAGTTGGTGCTGAACTGAATCTAGCAAGCAAATTTACTGAAAATGCGATATCTGGTCTAGTACATTAAGTCTGATATAATAAAGCACCAATTGCATTAATATATGGTACTTCAGGACCAAGTATCTTTTCACCATCTTCAAGTGGCCGGAATGGATCTTTCTTAGGATCAAGATTTCTAACAATCATGAGGGTACTTAATGGATGAGCATTGTCCATATTAAATCTTTTCAGGATCTTTTCAATATATGTTGATTGATGGATAAGTATTCCGTCTGATTTATGCTCAATCTTCAAGCTGAGACAATATTTTGTCTTCCCTAGATCTTTCATTTTAAATTCCCTTTTCAAATATTCAGCAATTTTCAGGAGCTCTTCAAGAGTTCCAATTAAATTCATATCATCAATATAAACTGCTATAATAGCAAATCCAAATTCTGATTTCTTTATGAAGAACACATGGGTGTATAATATAATTATTATACCCTTATTTTATCAGATATTTACTGAGACGGTTACACCACATCCGTCTAGATTGTTTTTAATCCGTATAAGGATTTTTGTAGGTTCATCAAATACAGATTACGAGATCTCGATTTACATGCTTCTGACATTTTAAATCCTTCCGGGATTATAAATATCTGCATTGAGTGAATAATATAGATAAATGATTACTACGATTAGAAGACGTATTTCAAGCCTTTTAAAGGCAACCAAATTTATCAAAAATTCGGAATGTAATCGTATTCATTACTATTGAATACTAAGTTTCTGTGAGAAACCTTGTACTATGAGTCGTGCCTCATATCTTATGATCTCATTTTTCTCATTACGTTTCCGTATAAAGACCTTTTAGTATCCAACTAGTTTGACATCTTCAGGTGTCTGGAGAACTATTGATTTAAATATTTTATGTTTGGCTTATGAAATCAATTCTTCTTGAATTGCTTCTTTTCATTTAGACCAGTCATGCCTTTTGTATACAATCATTGATATTATGAATATCATAATTATCATTTATAATTTTAGTAGCGCTACTGTGTATAAAAATACATTATCAATGATTGTTTCTTTATGATTCCACATTTCTCTCATATGATTTATAGAAATTTTCTCAATTTCAATATACTTGAATCTCTGTTAAGATTTCTTCCATTTCAATAGATTTAGTCACTTTAGGTACTTTGTGTCTCTTTAGATATATCTAACTCTTATAGAGTTAATTTAGAGAAAGTGGATTTATTCATAACTTGAGTCTTGTTTACATTTGGATCCTGATAATTTATTTTCCTCTTCTGGGAACAATACATTTCAAAATAAAAGGTTTACAAACTTATGATATGCATCAGATGATTTATTTGTTGCATTTTACTCAGATCGTTCTTCAGGAACAATCACCTGGCTGGGGTTTATGAGATAGCAACTTATAAAATTTTGTCACTTTTAATATATCAAGTAACTGATTAATATTTATTTGATGATCAATTATCATTCGTATTTGAGTGATACGAAGATTGAAATGAGACGCATTTATATATATAGAGAGAATCGAACTGGTATCTCTATTTTGTATAAGAGTGACTTTTCATTTATTCTTTCTGGAGAAACTTTCTATTTTGAAATTAATCAATATAATAATATACAGGCCATGTGCAAAAGGATAAACTGTCAGAAGCATAGATGATCTAATAAAAGATTAATCAAAATCATCATAAATCTTAGAATGGTAGGGATTAATAGAATGTCTCCATATAGAAATTGGTAATTGTATTGAAATAATAAAGTTCTCACAATTACCTGAAGACGCTTGATAAGTGACTTTGCTAAACCATTCTGAATATAAACATGTGGAACTGGATGTTCAATATTAATCCCAACTGATTTGCAATATTCATCAAATTTCTTGGAAGTAAATTCATCAGTATTATCAAGGCGTATTGACTTAATCGGATGATCGGGAAAATGTGTCCGAAGCCTGATAATCTATGCAAGTAATCTTGCAAAATCAACATTGCATGTTGGTAATAAGCAAATGTGTGACCATCTGATGGACGCATCAACTAGAACCATAAAATAGTGGAACGGTCCACTTGGCGGATGAATAGGTCCACATATGTCCCCTTGAATTCTTTGTAGAAATGACGGGGATTCAAAGCCAACCTTAGAGTGGGATGGTTTTATTACTAATTTCTCTTGTGAACATGCAGTACATAAATTTTCATGGGATAAAAAAAAATCTTCTGGTTTTTTAATAGATGTCCGTGAGAATTTTTAATGATTCTACGCATCATTGTAGATTCTGGGTGACCAAGATGGTCATACCAAAGTATAAATATTTTTGGATCTGAGAACTTTTGGTTCATAACTGTATAAACTTCTACACCTCTTATAAGAGTATAATATAATCCAGATGATAAAGCACGTAGCTTTTCCACAACGAGTTTCTGGCCTGAGTCATGAGAAGTAATGCACAGATACTCAATATTCTCATCATTTATTGTTTCTATGTGATATCCATTACACCGTATATCTTTGAAACTAAGCAGATTTCTTCTGGATCTGCTTGAATATAAAGCATCATTGATACATATTTTAGTATTATTTTGTAACAATATCATGGCTCTGCCGGAGCCTTCTATCAAATCTGCTGGACCTGATATTGTATTAACATTTGCCTTAAGTAGAGTTAAATTCAGAAAGTATTTCTGATTCCGTAAAATCGTATGTGTCGTTACACTATCGGCTAGACATATATCTTTTGTATCTTGCTTTTCAATATCACCTAATTTACCGTTTAAAAACATATCTATTAATAAAGAAAAATAAAGTGCATATTAAACAAAGTGATCAAAAGTATAAATATATAGATATGAAAATATATCACTTCATAAAACAAAATCATGAATCATATTGATTTTTCGAACTTCCGGCTCGACCATGAACTGCGGGTTCATAAAATTCAGAAAACTTCAGGTTTTAAATAGAAATTACAAATTGACTTTTTAGATGAAATAATCGTAACTTGATCTAATTTAGAATTTCTGGTTCTAATAAACTTTGACATAAAAGTTTTAATATCACAATTTAAATTGAATTCAGAGTTTCAAGTCCGATTAGAACTTCATGTTCAAAACTTGAGAACTTCAAGTTTAGATTCAATACTTTGTATTCAAAATTAGAACTTCAGGTTCTATATAGAATTCAAATTTTGGAATTTCAGGTCCCAAGTATGACATTCATGTACATAGTAATGAATCAAGAATTCATATTTTTACTGAGATTTAAAATTTTAGAACTTCAGGTTCTGATCAGTTTGTAAAACCGCGCCAACTTAAATATTATAATGATAAATCCAGAAACTTCAGATTCTGGTTAGTCGGTCAAGCCGAGCTTGGCTTAAATTCCAGAAACTTAACGATCGACCTAGTTAGGCTCAACACATAATTTATACAAATCCAGAAACTTCAGGTTCTGGTTAGTTCGCATACTCAGATACATAAATTGCATAAAATTAAATAGATGCATAAAATTAAAATAACAGATAATAAAACAGATAATATAACAAAAATAAGATGAAGAAGAACGAGAAAATAACAGTATGAGATAAAGTGAAAAGGGGAGAAAAATTACTGTTTGCTTTTATTGATGATTTCGGATTACATCCTGACCACACAATTTCAGCTATGTAGTCATTTTGAATAAAGCAAAATTATACTCAAAGACTGATTTAAGTCTTGAAAACGTAAATGTTGCCACTGATACTTGTCATTTGGTAATGCAATATCGGGTTGGTTATCAAATCGATCTTTTAGTTCTTGCCATAAAACTTCTGGTTCTGTGACAGTTAGGTATTGGGCTTTCAGATCCTCATGCAGATGGTGACGGATAATAACCATGGCAGTAGATTTGTCTTGTTCATATGTCTCGGCCCTATTTTCAATAGCGTAATACATGCCTTTTGATTTTAGGAGTAATCTGGCATCAATAACCTAGGACATGTAATTTTCCCCAGACACTTCTAGTGTAGCAAATTTCAAACTTGCAAGCTTTGACATTATTACAGCTTCTGGTTATCCGAAAATCACAACCGGAGTCAGAACTTCTATTCTAACAAAAATCTAAGGAATTTAAACCTTTAGATATATAAAAGAATATTTGTAAGTAAATAAATCTAGAAGCTTTAGGTTCCGGTAATGATAAATAAATCCATAAACTTCAGGTTCTGGATGGGTGACCAAACTGTTTAAATAAAAATTATAAAATAAAATGCGTAATAATAAATGCGGAAAAAGTAAATCCAGAACTGCAGGTTCTGATAGGTTGGCATAGCCAATCTCATAAAAGCATATAAATAAATAAATGCAGGAAAGTAAATCGCGTAAAAGTAAATAAAATGCGAGAAAGTAAATTACGTAAAAATAAAATGCAGGAAAGTAAATTCAGAACTGCAGGTTCTAGTATTAATAAATAAAAACCTAGAAACTTCAGGTTCTAGTAATAATAAATTCAGAAGCTTCAAGTTCTGGTAATAAATCTAGGAACTTCAGATTCTAGTAGTAACAAATTTAGAACTTCAGGTTCTGGAAATAACAACATCATGCTGATAACGTGTTATAAATTAAATTGAAACAATAGATAATATAATAGAAACAAAATGAGAGAGTAATAATATGATAAAGTAAATAATTAATAAGAGAAAAATAAAATAAAATAAGAGATGAAACAAAGAGAGATAGGCGAGAGAGAATATATTGCCTTTTATTGATTTTGAGTGAGTATCAGTTTTTTACAACAACATTACTATTTACAATTAAAGCCATATATATAGACAAGAAAGAGAGGGATGGTTATTGTAATATTCCACCACTTAGTTTACTTAAACATGAAGCAAAACAAGACATGCTTCCACGTGACTTGGCTTACTCAAGAAGCCAAAAGAATGTATGTGGTGGAAAAGCCACACACGTGTAACAGTTTTCAAGTTTTAATCATTCCTATTTTTTTTTTCAAAAAAATAAATTAAAACCATATTTAAAAATAATAATAATAATTAAAAACCGGGTAAAAATCCGGGTATGGTACCTCTCATCACTTAACGTTTCTGTCTTGAGATCCTATCATGATGTTTTCATGCAACAAAATTCCACCAGGATCATAATTCACTAGTTAAATGGCCTTTCTAATTAAGCTCTCACCAACCTTTTTCAATCATCTTTATGGATTACACCTTTACCCTTTGTCTGATTGTTGATGATAAATTGATTAATAGTGAATTTTTAGACGATTGGGATTTCAAAAGAATTTTAATGACTTTTTTTAAATGGATGACTTTTGCAGATTTTATGGACTTTTATAGACTTTACAAGATTATGAAAAACTTTCATAGACTTTTATTTAAAAGACTTTCATTTTAAAAGACTTTCGTAGACTTTCATTTTAAAAGACTTTTATAGATATTTATAGACTTTCATTGACTTCTAAATATAATGTATAATTTGTTTTAGCAAAATTATATATATTTATCATGTCAATAAAAATAATTTTTCAAATGAATAAAAAAAAACTATCGTTAATTAAACTTGATAAAAGCATTCATGCTTATATATGTGAATTAATTAATTAATTAATTTTTAATTATATTTTGTATTATAAAGACTTTATGCTCCTTTTTTTTTTTTTTTTTTTTTTTAATAATTAGTCAAAATTTTATTTGTTTTTTTTTATAATTAGTCAAAATATTATACGCACCTTTAGAATAAATGTAGCAAACCGACAATAATATTAACGTTTACATATCTCTACGAAAATATGACAATGAGTATAAAAAATCAACCAAAAGTTCATTCAAGTTACTAAAGATAAAATATAAAAACCGCACCTAGTTGTTGAATAAGATCCATGCCTAAAAGTGGGTAGTTTGATATTGATCATAATTAAATGGAGTCACGCTCATACGTGACATTGATTATGACATATTGGTATGGTTAAGTAGTGGTTTTTATCTTTTACTATTTTTATTTTACATAAATGAAGTTCATTTGATTTGTTTCGGTGTTATTTAGTTGATTTAAAAATATAGGTAAAAAAATATGAAATCTCTCGTACGTCCTTAATTGCATAACCGATGAAGAGTTGTTTTATATTTATTTATTTTTAAAATTTTTTTTTTTTTTTTTGTAATAGATCATTAATGTTTGTATGTTTTTTTTTTTAATAATGTTTATTCATTTCAAAGTTATTCGTTTTATTTTATTTATGAAATTTGTTAAGAATGAGTGTGCTTTTATTTGAAAATAGAACATATATTTGGTGGTTGATGTTTTTTAAAGGAGTGGTGCTATTGGCACACCCCCTACCGATCTATTTATGCCCATTTTTTAAAATTTTGATTTAATTAAATAAAGTTAAATGGTTTTATTAATTTATTTTATTTATTTCCAAATCTACCATTTTTACTCATTTTTCAAACTTATTAAACCCCAATTATCTCTATCTATCTCAGACATCTTTTTCTTTTGATCAACAAGAACATAAGCTTTGTTTTATTTTCCTAAATAGCAATAGGAGCAGAATGTAATAACCAGAAACAATGTTCCAATAGAGTTTGCGAGTATGGCTTTGTCCATCGTCGCATATGTGAAACAAGAATAAGGATTCTATGTAGAGTTAAATCTCAAATACAAAATACTTCCTAAACACCGATGCGAGCACGATTTGAATGGCTGCCAATGAGTTCAGGGGATTCAATGTACAAAACTAATCAGTTGTGCTCTGCAACACACTAGGTGGAATGGCTGGTTGTTGCTAAGTAATGCAATATATATTTCCACCTGCCAAAACAATCTCCCTTGCACCTTCTATTTTTACCACTTCATGATTTGGAAAGGCTTGAGACAGGACACGAGCAGCTTCATCATCCCACTTTTGGTCCCCGAACTGTGGTACGATGATCCCTCCATTCGCTGTGTAAAAGTTTACATATGAAGCAGCAAGTCTTGTCCCACGAAGTCTAGGTTTAGCCTCTCCAGTTTGAAAGTTTCTTCATTTTCGTAAGACTAGCAGCAGGAGTTTCAGAGTCATTGACACAGTGATAAAATCCTAATGAAATTCAAAACATACAATTTTTTTTTTTTTTTTTTTGAAAAGGAATGTGGGGTTTTATTAGATTTACTTTATATAAAAAAAAATTCTTAAATTGTATGTCTCTTTTAGTAATTTTGATAAAAGAAAAATTAAAAAACTAAATAATTAAAAAAAGGGGCATAAATAGATCAGTAGGGGGTGTGCCAATAGCACCACTCTTTTTAAAGAGTTATATATTTTTCTTTTAAAGTGAAATTCTTTCTATTTTTTTTATTTATTTATAAAAAAAGTCATTCAAAGTCTTTGGTAAGAATGGAAGACAAATTATGATATTTGTTATAACTAAAAATCATTAGAAGTCATCAAAAGTCATTGATATTTTAAAGTCATTAAAAGTCATTGAGATTTTGAATACCTCTTAACTTTCATAGACTGTTAAAAAGTCTTGATTGAATACCACATGACTTTTAAAGACTTTTTAAAAGTCTATAAAAGTATGTATTGAATACCTCATGACTTTTATAGAGTCGTTAAAAGTTTATATTGAATACACCTAAACTTTTTAATTTCATAAAAGTCATTAAAAGTATTTTAAAATCCTAATTGAATACACTCTCCCAAAAGAATGTATGTGGTGGAAAAGCCACACACGTGTAACAGTTTTCAAGTTTTAATCATTCCTATTTTTTTTTTTCAAAAAAAAAAATTAAAACCATATTTCAAAAAAAAAAAAAAATTAAAAACCGGGTAAAAATCCGGGCATGGTACCTCTCATCACTTAATCGTTTCTGTCTTGAGATCCTATCATGATGTTTTCATGCAACAAAATTCCACCAGGATCATAATTCTTTTTTTTTTTTATTGGAAGTAACAAGTTACAACAACTGGAAAACCTGACCAGACAGGGACTATAACTGGGATCATCGAGATAAAACATCAAGACACAGTCCAGACTATAGTTTGAGAACTACCAAACCTTTTTACTAGTTAAATAGCCTTTCTAATTAAGCTCTCACCAACCTTTTTCAATAATCTTTATGGATTACACCTTTACTCTTTGTCTGATTGTTGATGATAAATTGATTAATAGTGAATTTTTAGACAAAAATTCATTGCAAAAAAGGTACGCATACTATTCATTTCCGAGTTAGTAAAACAATATAAAATTAGCAAAGGATGCCGACTGCCATTTAAATTCTTAAAAAAAAAAAAAAAAAACCTTTATATGTTTTCATAGAATGAAAATGTGATTGCAGTTGCATATCATTTTTCATCACTTTAGAATTTGTTTCTAATTGTATATCATTCTCCATGATTTATGAATCAAACAAAATAAAAAGAGAAAAAATATTAAAGAAAAAAAAAAGATATGTTAGGATTTGTAATAGATTGAGGATGACGAAAAATAAGGTTGAAGTCAGAAAAATTAGGGGTCGTTCGGTGTAGTTTTCGAAGCAATATTTTTCGGTTTTTGAGTTTCAAAAATGACAGGAATGTGTTAAGTGGTGTTCTCAGACAGAAAACGTTTGTTTAATGTTTTCAAAATTTTTCTTTTCCACACGTTCAAAAAGACAGCAAAATTCAATCTTTTCTTTTCATTCTTCTTCGTGGGATAGGATCCACAGATTTAAGGGTTTTTTTTTTAAAATTTTTTTTTTTATTTATATATGAAATACATGCCAATAGTAAATTATTTTTACTATTAATATATATAAATATATATAATTTAACTATTAAAAAAATATTTTTACTTTTACAATATGTTAAAAAATATATATTATTAAAAATTTTAATTTTTTTTTTACTAAATGCATATTTCAATAAAAGAATATATTCATTTTCTTATATTTATAATTAATAAAATTAATTTAAATTAATTTTGCTATAAATTATATTACTTTTACAAGTTATAACATGTTAACAATAGGTCTTCAAAATAATTCCACTTAATGCATTTTATAATATAAATACTGTATTTAGGGTTTTTTTCAAAATACTGTTTCCAATTATTTTTACTAGATGTGTTTTCAGTGTTTTCAACTTCTAAAAATACAAAAATCAATTTTTTGTTTTTAAATAATAATATATAAAACAAACAACAGAAAACAGAAACATTACTGGGCGAGCCTTTAGTTAGTAGTGCTTTTAGAACTTTTATTGTCATCTGTAGTAATTTTGATCAAGTCTAAAATTATTGTAGGATTAAACCAAGATATTATCTTTATTATCTTTAGATATTAGGTTGGATTTATCCTTTAGATAATTCCTATTTATCATTTGTTATGATTATCAGATAGTTAGGATTAACATGGTTTTATTTGTTGGTTATTATCTGTTAGAGGTTTGATGTTATCATGTTACCTCATCCCAGCTACTATAAATAGTTGGCCTTAGTTCATTGTTAATCATCAATTCAATAAACAGTTCTTCAGTAAATTCTTTTGTGTGTGTGTGTGTGAGATTTTACATTTGGTATCAGAGCCCGAGTTCGAGGCTTGGAGGGCATTAGGGTAGGATTCAGGAGTTCAGAATCCAGGAGTGGTAGGGGAATCCAGGAGTTGAGGATTCAGGAGTTCGGAGCAGCAGTCAGTGACGCCGGACAGACCTCCACGCAACCCACGCGCCGCCGGAAAGTGAGACGACACCACCCACACCAGAAGGTGCAGACGGTGCCGACCAACAAGACCTTCCAAAAGCTCGAAGCCAAAGGAGGTCGTCTTGCCGTCCGAATCAGCTCACGAAGGAGTGACGAGTTGACTCACCTTACCGTCTGCTGCCGCCATAATCGCCAGCGAGTTGACTGTCACCACCACCATCAAAATCTTCAGAAGACAACCAGGATCAAAACCCATGTGTCTATTGACCAGATCCGACGAGTTTTCCGGCGCATCAAAGTGATCCAAGTTGTTTGCTGTCCGTTGCTTGACAGGAGTACGTCGTCGCAGACAAAGAAAGTCACTGGAATCGTGACTTGTAGCGAACCCGTGACCAGTGTTGTGATCGAGAGTAAGGTCGTGAAGAATTTGAAGTTTTGTTGGGTAGTTGTGCGAAGTTGAACGATTGAAAATTTGAGGAATCGTGAACTGAGAGGTTTGGTATGTTTTAAAGTTTGGTTTGTTTGATTTTTGTTTTGCTGATATACTGGTTTGTCACGTGTTTTTATTTTTATTATTATTATTGTTTTTGGCAAATTACAATGGCCACCCTTAACAATAATAATAATAACACAATACAACCACAAATACCAAAGTTTGACGGAAAAACCAATTTTGAGTATTGGAGGGTCCAGATGCAACTATTGTTTGAATATCAGGAGTTGTGGACTGTTGTTTCTGAGGGTATTGTTGGGCCAGCAGATGCTGCAACAACCAGGAAGGATCTGAAGGCGAGATTTTTCATTAACCAGTCGCTGGATTCGGTGATTTTTGAGAAAATCGCACATACAACATCAGCAAAACGGGCGTGGGATGTTCTGATGAACACATACAAAGGAGTAGAAAAGGTGAAGAAAGTCCGCTTGCAGACCATGCGGAGGCAGTTGGAGCTTCTCCAGATGAAGAAAACGGAGAAGGTGGCAGATTACTTCTCACGGACATTGGCACTTGTTAATCAGATGAAGTCCAATGGTGAGACAATTTCAGATGTTCAGATCATGGAGAAGATTCTTCGAACACTGACCGAGAAGTTTGAGTACAAGGTGACTGCCATCGAGGAGTCCAAAGATCTCGAGGAGATGACATTGGATGAGTTGATGGGCTCGCTTCAAGCCCATGAACAACGTCTGGATGAGAAGTCTGTGACTGAGGTGGAGGAAGCTTTGCAGATCCAGTTGAGTCTTAAGAAAGACAAAGATGAGACCCGGAAGAATTCTGAGGCAAGCCAGAAGGGTCAGAACTCACAAAATTGGAGGGGAAGTGCTTCCAGATCTAGCCAGGGGAAAGGCGGAGGAGGCAATAACACTAATCAGAAGAGTAAATCTCAGATTTAGTGTTTCAGATGCAAAAGATATGGCCACTACAAGAATGAGTGTAAATCCAATGGGAGAAATTTCCAGGCAAATGTTGCAGAAGATGGAGACTATTCAGAAACATTACTGCTAGCGTGTAATGTAGCGGTGGATGATGCCAAGTACAAATGGTTTCTGGATACAGGCTGCAGCAACCACATGTGTGGTAGGAAAGAGATGTTCTCAGAATTGGATGAGACCTTTACTTCAGAAGTGAAGTTTGGGAACAACTCAAAGGTGCCAGTGATGGGGAAGGGTAAAATCTCCATCTCTCTGAAGGACGGATCCAAGAATACCATCTCAGAGGTACTGTTTGTCCCGAGTCTACAACAAAATCTGTTAAGTGTGGGGCAACTTTCAGAGAAGGGGTATGATATGAGGATCTACAGAGGGGTATGCACCATCAACGATGAACAGAAGGGTCTGATAGCAAAGGTAAATATGTCATCAAATCGTTTGTTTCCGCTGCATATTAACAGTGACATTTTACCATGCTTTAGTTCTGTAATCGGAGATGGGAGTTGGTTATGGCATATGCGGTTTGGCCATGTGAACTTCGGGAGTTTGAAGCTACTTTCTTCGAGGAAGATTGTTTCAGGATTACCTATCATTGATCCTTCTGATAGGGTATGCGAGACATGTGTTATGGGAAAGAAGCACAGAGACCCATTTCCTACAAAGAAGACGTGGAGAGCCAGTTGGCCCTTGGAGCTAGTGCACTCAGACCTATGCTCCGTGGAGACTCCGTCGAATGGGGGATATAGGTATTTTATTACCTTTATCGATGACTTCAGCAGGAAGGCTTGGGTGTATTTCTTGCAGCAGAAGTCAGATGCTTGTGATGCCTTCAAGAGATTTAAGGCATTGGTGGAGAATCAGAGTGAAAGGTCTATCAAGACTCTGAGAACAGATCGGGGGACAGAATATGTTGTCTGTGATGGTTTCTTGCAAAAACATGGCATCAATCATCAGTTGACAGCGAGATATACTCCTCAGCAGAATGGTGTAGCAGAGAGGAAGAATAGAACAGTCATGGACATGGTCAGGTGTATGTTACACTTGAAGAAACTGCCCAAAGGTTTTTGGGGTGATGCAGTTGCGTGTGCGTTCTATCTGTTGAATAGATGTCCCACCAGTAGTGTTCTCGAAAAGACTCCTCAGGAAGCCTGGACTCGACTCAAACCCAGCATTGAACACTTACGAGTGTCTGGGTGTATTGCTTTTGCTCATGTACCTGATGTTTTGAGAAAGAAGCTTGATGATAAGGCAGAGAAATGCATCTTCATCGGCTACAGTCAGGTAACGAAGGGTTATAAACTTTATAATCCAGTGACCGAAAAGGTGATTGTTAGCAGGGACGTTACCTTCGATGAGCAGGGATGCTGGGATTGGTCTTGCGGTAAGAGGAGCTCTTCAGACATTGATGTTGACCTGGATGAGATTGATGGTCATCCTAGAGATGATCCGGTTCCGACCCTAGTGGCTCCACCGTCCCTGGTGAACCCACATCCAGTAGAATCTTCTTGTCGTCCACAACGTGAACGGGTGTTACCAGCTCATTTGCAAGATTGTGTACTTAATAGTGACGACGATCCAACAGATGAAGAGTTGGTGAACTTTGCATTGTTTGCAGATTGTGATCCTATCACATATGAAGATGCTACTCGTAATGATTGCTGGTTGAAAGCAATGGAAGAGGAGATTGGTGCGATTGAAAAGAATAACACATGGGAGCTTACTGATTTACCAGGTGGAAAGCAACCCATTAGTGTTAAATGGGTGTACAAGACAAAATACAAGCCGAATGGTGAGGTGGAACGCTACAAAGCGCGTCTGGTTGCAAAAGGTTACAAGCAAAAGCCAGGGATCGATTATTTCGAGGTGTTTGCTCCTGTTGCCAAACTTGACACTGTTCGCTTGATTGTGTCTCTTGCTGCACAGAATCGCTGGAAAATCTTCCAGATGGATGTGAAATCCGCATTTTTGAATAGGGAAATAGGGGAGGAAGTCTACATACAGCAACCTACGGGGTATGTAAAGAAGGGGCAAGAAAGTAAGGTCTACAAGCTGAAGAAGGCCTTATATGGGTTGAAACAAGCACCCAGGGCGTGGTATACACGCATTGACACGTATTTTATCCAGCATGAGTTCCAGAGATGTCCTTATGAGCACACTTTGTATATCAAATCCAACTCCCATGGAGATATTCTTATTGTGTGCCTATATGTTGATGATCTGATTATTACCGGCAATAACCCTGAGATGATTGCAGAGTTCAAGAGTGCAATGACTGGTCATTTTGAGATGACAGATTTGGGGTTGATGTCCTATTTCCTCGGCATTGAGGTGACTTAGACAGATGATGGCATCTTTGTGTGTCAGAAGAAGTATGCTGGTGATGTGCTGAAAAAGTTCAAGATGGAGGGATGTAAGCCGATGCTGACTCCAGTTGAAGAAATGTTGAAATTAGAGAAGGATGGGTCTGGTGAGCTAGTTAATGCTACCATCTTTCGGAGGCTAGTAGGAAGTCTGAGATACTTAACTTCTACTAGGCCTGATATTTCTTATGGAGTTGGGCTTATTAGCAGGTTCATGGATTCTCCGAGGCAATCTCACTTGCAGGCTGGCAAGCGTATCTTGCGATATGTGAAAGGTAAACTGGGTGATGGTATCTTTTACTCTTTCGCTAACAAAGTCGAGCTTGTTGGATATACAGATAGTGATTGGGCAGGTGATACGGAGGGGAGGAAAAGCACCTCTGGATTTGCGTTCCATCTTGGTTCTGGAGTATTTTCTTGGTCATCGAAGAAGCAACAGGTGGTTGCTCTATCGACAACAGAAGCTGAGTACATTGCAGCTGCTGGTGGTGCTACACAGGCTGTGTGGCTACGTCGCATGCTTTCTGAGTTGAAGCATCAACATGATGCTCCCACAGTGATCTACTGCGACAACAAGTCCACCATTTCTTTGACCAAGAATCCAGTCTACCATGGTAGAAGTAAGCACATTGACATCAAGTTTCACTTCATACGGGACTTGGTGAAAGACAAAGAGATCGTGATTGAATACTGCCGTTCAGAGGAACAGGTTGCAGACATTTTCACGAAGCCGCTCAAAGTTGGCACTTTTCAGAAGCTTAAGAAGTCTTTGGGCATGATGAGTTATGAAGGACTTGGTTTAAGGGGAGCTATGTAGGATTAAACCAAGATATTATCTTTATTATCTTTAGATATTAGGTTGGATTTATCCTTTAGATAATTCCTATTTATCATTTGTTATGATTATCAGATAGTTAGGATTAACATGGTTTTATTTGTTGGTTATTATCTGTTAGAGGTTTGATGTTATCATGTTACCTCATCCCAGCTACTATAAATAGTTGGCCTTAGTTCATTGTTAATCATCAATTCAATAAACAGTTCTTCAGTAAATTCTTGTGTGTATGTGTGAGATTTTACAATTATCATTTAGAAATAACATTTAAATGGAGTGTAAAAAGATAATTGGTGGATAGTGAATAGCATCAGTCATTAGTTGCGAATTAATGAAAGGAATTGAAAGTGAATGACAAGTAAATTAATACCGATCAAACCCTTTTGTCAACAGTGATGGTAAAGCAAAATTTGGCGAGGTAATGTATGTCGAAC
Organism: Acer saccharum; assembly: GCA_030490815.1. Taxonomy (NCBI): domain Eukaryota; kingdom Viridiplantae; phylum Streptophyta; class Magnoliopsida; order Sapindales; family Sapindaceae; genus Acer; species Acer saccharum. Next base: position 12,008,671 of record CM059874.1, read on the forward strand.
GATAAAGCTTGAGGCGGACATAGCTAGGGTGACGAATGATGGTCTCTGTTGGAATCTACATGAATGCAGAGACAGTGGAGATCGACTACGTTTAGGTTAATGAATATAGGTCGACCGATTCCTTGTTAAACGAAATGGAGTTGATGTAGATGCAACTAATTAGCAATGCAAATTGTGGAGCTTAATTGAGAGTTCTCGCCTGAGTAAAGAGTAGAATTTTTTGAACCTTTTCAAATGAATATTTGTCGTAACAGTGGGTTTTGTTATCTTGATCCCCCGAATCTCGGATCGAAATCGTGGGCCGATATATCAGATTTATCTTAAGTATCTCGGATAATGACTTGGTTACTTGACTCGGTCTTGTTGGACTTAGTCGAGATTCGTACGAATCTAGCTTCTTATAGGGCTTGATCCTTGTTGTGCCTACTTACTGTATGGTTTTAGACTATTGAAGGACCAGAAAAGTAATGGACTTTGGAAAATGGGCCACAAGCCTGTTTTTTCCCACTACACAGTTATTTGTTCATTTTCTCTGATTACATTTGACAATTATATTTCCTTGTAATGCTGGTTTTGATTTTATATATAAAGTGACGATATTTACACCCCTTAAAAATGTATGTACACCTCAAATTAGTATCTTTTTAAAAATCTAATAATATCTTAGAGTAAAATTACTAAGATGACTAAATTGTTTATAAGTATACCCACCAATAATTATTAATTAGTTTCCTATTAATCATTTAAGGAAGTTCCATATTAATGGTTATATATTAAATATATCATAAAAACTCTTTCTTTTTCTTAAACCCTAGATTCTCTTTTAAAACAAATTTTAAATATATTTCTATTTCTTTTAAAGAAATACAAATTAATTGCTAATTGTAGTGGTCTAAAATAGGCCCACGACCCAATAGTCGAGCCTGTTGATAGAAGAGTAGAAGACCCAAAACATAGCCCAAAATGACCATCAGGTAACGAAAGCCATTGTTGAAGCATGCCCAAAGCTTGACTCACCCACCGTCATGATAGGACAACCAGAAACGTGGTCAAATGTGCTATTAATAGCCTTGATCGCACCTTTACCATAGATCGAACGTTACACAGCTCTCAACAGATGACAAAGGCCATTATTGCCCTTATTGCTAGATTCGTTAGAATCAAAACGGGCAATTAAGTGTCCGAGATCCACGCCTTCACTTGAATGGGCAAACTGTTGGAGTCTTGATGCCCTCGCTATTAATTCCAGACCCCTTTTCAAAGAAAGGGGTCATGTTTTTCACAACTCACACACATGAGAACACTAAACTTAGTAGCTCCGCAATCAACCCTTTTCATTTATTGCCATCTACTTGACATCCCAATTGTCGACCCACTCCATCGTTCGAGATAATCGAGCCAAATCTTGATTAGTAAACACTAATCTAGTAACAATCCATGGGTTCGCTACATTATAACTTGGTTGAAACTCAATATCAACTCGGCGCTCAATACTGCATGTCGAACCCAAGGTTTGTCTGTGTTTATTTTTTATATATTTTTTTTTTCCTACAATAGACTGACTTGAGTGTCGGAGAATCCCTTAAAGGGACCAACCCCTCCCGTGGTTCGACCACCGCTCTGTTTATTTATTTTGTTTCTCAGGTTATCAGTGCCCAGCTCGACAATTCAAGAAATTGTAGATACGATCTGTAAGTTCCTCATTTTTGATTGGCTTATTTCGGTAACAAACCATAATTGGGGTTTGATATGTAAGGGTAGCTTAGGCGTTTAATTGTTGGTTATCAATTGACACGCACGTAATAGTTCTATCCCCGGTGGCACCAAAAACTTGATCGGCACACGGGACACGACAGTTCTGTAAACTATCGGTAAATGATCGGACGTGCGAGTGTTTCTACCCTTTCGCAAGTATACGAATCGTTCGCCACGTATAATGGTTACGAGTATGGGTATCATTCCCAACGAGGAGGTGTTTACCTTAATCGGCTCTAGGTCTTAGATTATTTACACTATATACACTAATTACATGAGCATGAAAGTCAAGGGAGGATGATGGCAAGGCAATTACACTAACTAATAACTAAATTACACTAAGATGGCAATTATCTAAATTACACTAAGTTACACTAAATCTAACTACAATTAACTAAATTAACACTAACTAACCAAATTAACTAAACTCATGCATGGTCATGCAAGAGTGAGGATTGGATATGAGAATGTTAGGAAATGATGTTCAATGAAATAAATCCAATTCCTAGTTGATGGCAATATGCTTACAAGATTGGTCTTCACCAATCTAAACTAGAATAAAGACACATACATAAATGATCATTCATGCATGTTATTGATATCTCAATTAGTCTAAATCCATTACATATCAATTAATTGATTAATCAACTAACATGTATATATTAAGCTCAAACACATAAACACATCAACCAAATAATGAATATTATTACAATCTCACCAAAATCCCAACATAAACATATAGTTACAACAACAACAAACTAAAGAAAACAAAGAGATAAAGAAGACAATACAAACACTTGGTGAAGTCCTCAAGCTAGCTAGGCTTCTCCTTGACTTTCCCAAGCTTGGAAACAATGGTGGCTTGTGAGATTCTAGGTTGATTAGGCTATTTAGGTGTAATTCTAAGGCTAGTATGTGATATTTGGATAATAAGGATTGTGTTTAGGGTTAGGGAAAGTTGTATATTTATAGAGGGGAGTGTTTTGGGCGTGAAAGAGGCTTGAGTCGGTCTAGTTGGTGGGTTCAAAACCCCTGTCTCGCGGGTTTATTCCCGCCGTTGGAACTCGCGGCAATTTCTGGAAGTTGGCCGCGAGTTGTGACCTTTTGGACTGCGGCTTCTTTCCCGCAGCATGAAACCGTCGAGTTCCAGTGGTTTTGGACATCTTTGGGCATGAAAGAACCCGCTGGAAGTGAGCTTGAAGCTTGCTTTGGCTATGGAAGTTTGGAGCTTTTGTTGGAGTTGAAAACCCTTACTTGGGAGGCTCAAACTTGGTCCATCGTGACCAGGAGGAGATGGGCTACCGATCAGGGTGAAGAACGCCGAAAAAACCATCGAAAAACGGTCAAAAATGGACCGGGTCTGAACGGGGTCAGGTTGCTCCACCGGGTCGTCGGGTTGGGCTGCTGAAGGTAGAAGACGACTTGACGTCAGTGTGACGTCAGGCTGACGCAGGTAATGCCCAAAACGGTAGTGTTTCATGTGGTGACGTGGCAGGTTGCTGCGCTTTGGCTGGCGAATATCAATAAGTACCCCTGGTCTTCTCCTTATTCACATAATATTTAATAAAGTTCCGAATATTGCACTTTAGCCCCTGAATTGTCCAAAATGACAATAATACCCCTAAACTTCCCTATTTACCTGAAACACTTATTTAATCCATTAAATACCTGATTTTACCTAAGAAACAAGTACAAAAGAAAGGAAAAGGGAGAGCTAAATGTGAACATTTGGAGCGCGATCATTAATCTCAACAAATGCTCTCTTAAGACCTCAAGATGATAAGCACCTCAAAGGTAAATCACTAGTGCTTAATGACACTGAAGAGATTAGTTGCAATTACACACCTCTCATGTATGCATGTGTGTTTATTGCTTTCTATATACATTCTCTTCACACTTCACACTTGCACATCTTGCATATAGACTAAGTGTGAATTGTCACTTTGTAAAGCTAAATTTTCTCTTTACCATTGCATGTACCGCTGTTGATACACTTGCATGGACAGCAGTCCATGTTAGGTGCAACGCCTGATGTTTTATGCCGTGCATACCGCGGCTGAGACACGTGCCTCCGGAGCGATCCCCACAATGGTGGTTTTTAGCACTTACACGCTTGGTGTATCGCGGCACAGACACCCTGTTTGTATCGCGGTACACATAGCGGTTATAACGGGGTTTGGTTTAAAAAAATGACCAAAACGTTGTAGCTTTGTAGAGACCTCATACATAAGTGCCACTTTGTCTCTAGGTCAGTTCACAAGAGTTCAAAATCATATTTTTAACTTAGAACTTTTTCTAAGAGAGAAAATCATCCAATAACTGATCACTCAAAACCATTTCCATGTGCATCAAACTTCATCTAGCATCATCTAACTTTATCCGGGATTCTTTCTTGCATGGGTTTTCTTCAACACATGTGACTTGGTAAGTTAAACACCATTTTAATCCATTTTTGTGTTCTTACTTAGCAAGAAATCTCATTTATTACTTGTATGCATCTAGATTAGATTTTATATACAAGATTGAGATAATTGTGTTGATTGATTGAGTGTTGTATTGTGATAACTATTGCATCTAGGATTGCTTTATCTTAAATAGCTAAGTCTACACATGACATGTAGACATATTGTAAGTTCCTCAAGTTTGATTGGCTTGTTTCGGTGACAAACCATATGTGGGGCTTGATGTAAGGGTAGCTTAGACATTTGATAGTTAGTGATTTGCACAACCAAGGCCCTCTCAAGACCTCAAGAGAAGAAGCACCAAAGGTATATTCTTATGCTTACTTGCTTTGAAGAGATCTAGTTGCACACACACACAACTCATGCACATCCATACTTCTTATATATTGTGTGTTTTATTTGTGTCCATTCATGTTCTTGAATATCTCTTCATGCATGTTTAATTGATTGCATCTTGTTCATGACAATGCCATGACATGTTAGGCATTATGATGTATTCAACCCACACTTGAACTTCATGTTTGTTTGTCTTTTGTGTGGTGTAATTTGTTTCCCGAAGTATGTTCGGAAATGTCCGTGTGTGCACATTGGTGTACTTGGTTTAGCGTGATGATCGCCGTTGGAGAAGCTCTTGTATTCTCCTTTGGTTTCACCATTTTTGGTGAAATGGCGGTTTGTGATTGGCGGCCTGACCGTCGATTGAAACCGCTGTTTAGACCTGATTGATTTAATGTCTAGGGTCTAATTCGGCGGTTGTGATCGGCGGTTATGAAACTGCCGAATGAAAGCACCATTTGAAACCAGCGTTCTCAGGTTTCAATTCGGCGGTTCATATCGGTGGCTTGGCCACCGATCGAAACCACCGATCGGTGCATTTAAGGGGCAAACTTTTCAAAACGACGTAGCTTCATTTTGACACCCTATATATATGCCTCTTTATTATTAGGTCGAGTTCAAGAGTCCAAAATTAGATTTTTCACTTAGGATATTTTTCAAGTGAGAAAAATTCATAAAGAACTCTCCTTTAATCACTCAAAGCATTTCCCTTGTTCATCAAAGTTCATCTTGCATCATCTATGACCATATAGGATGCATTCATACATAGGTTTTCAATAACACAACTTGCTTGGTAAGGTTTTCACTAATTTCATCTAATCTTAGTGTTTTTCTTATCAAGCCTTCTCTTTTATTACTTGTATGCTCTTAGAACATATTCTAGATACAAGATAGAGATTGTTTGTGTTGTCTTGATTGAGTGATGTATTGTGATAGTTATACCTAGGATTGTTTAATCTAAGTTAGCTAAGCTTTATGACATGTCATTTAACATTTGATATCTATGATTGATTTAATTGTCATCTTATAATCCTAGATAAGCATTTAGTGTGCCCTAACTCTATTTGCATTTTAAATATCATATTTATTCACATAGGCTATTTGATCTCTTCATTGAGAAGTAAGTCTTGTGTGGTTAAGGTGACTTGGTGCACAAGAAATTGGACTAGGTCCACTTTTACAAGCGTACGGGTAGTGGTGGTGGGTTATAGACTGGGATTAGGTTTTAAACACCATTGCAATTAGTGGATTCAAGGTTCGTGTGTCGCACATAACAGCTCGTGATTTTTCCTAGTTTGGGTTTCCACGTAAAAATCAAGTGTCTTTTAATTTCCGCACTTTTATGCTTGATTTATTAAATTGACTAGATTGGGGCTATTTTCGTAAAATTGACTAAACGCAAAAATTTGGTAAAAAGGGTTAAAATCTATTCACCCCCCTCTAGATAATATTAGAACACACCGTTGTGCTTTATATTGGTTTCACATATGATATCTATGATTGATTATTGATATCATTTAATCTCTAGGTAAGCATTTAGTGTAACCTAACATTATTTGCATTTTTAATATCATGATATTCACATATGTTGTTGATCTCTTCTTTGTGAAGTGAAGCCTTGTGACTAAGTTGCTTAATGCACAAGCAAGTAGGTATAGAATCGCTATTAAAGGCATGTTGGGCAGTAGTGGTGGGTTAGTGACCGAGAATGGTTGAGGTCAACCTAGGTTGTAAACATTATTACAAGTAGTGGATTTGAGAACTGTGTGTGGCTAGCATAGTAGCCCGTGAGTTTTTCCCAGTTGTGGGTTTCTCACGTAAATCAATCAATGAGCAATTTATTGTTTTCGGCACTTAGAATTAAGTTGATTGAATTTTCTTAGATTGGGGTTTTTATTGAATATTGACTAATTAAGAAAAATTGGTAATTAACTTGATTAAAACCTAGTCACCCCCCTCTAGATATATTTAGACACATCTTATTAGTTTCATGATTGACTATAGTTTTGCGCCCACCGTTAGGCCCTTGTAATTTTTCTTTGGAAAATCACCAGTTACCTGACACGCACGAGATAGTTCTATAAACTATCGTAAATAATGGGGCATGTGGGTTTATCCGCAAGTGCATGGATTATTACGATCACGTAGCAGCAAGTACGGTTCGTTCCACAGGGAGACGGAATCCGTTAACTGTATCTAGTTTTAGTGTTTATTAAAGCATGTAAATGGAATGCGGTGTGGTGTGTGTGCTGTAAAATAACTAAACTAAGATAGAAATGTAGCCGGGTGTCTTGGCTATCTAATTAATCTACTCCTAATTAAGTTAATCTACTCCTAGAGGCAAGACACCCTAGCTACGAAAACAAAGGTGGCTTGGAGATAAGCAAGATAACACATATGGGACATCGGTTTACCAAACACAATATGCAAATCTATGTAGATTGTATAACATGTTAATTCCAATTAATTCAGTAAAGGGTTCGTTCTCTTGATTAGGGAATTACCGAAATCATGTCATCACTCTCCAATTGGAAGAGTGATTGTGTCTAGGGTTTAGACCCATTAAGCACAAGAACATATGAACCAAAGCTAAAGTGGCAAGTTATGCACACACAAGCTATTTCCATTCTATAGAGCTAATAGCCAAGCTCATACCCGGAATGGTAATCCGAGCACAAACTCAACTCTCAATCTCTCTAATCACTCTAAGCATAACATGATGAATCTTCTACCAACATACATACATAAATGAGATATTTGATTACAACTACTCCTAATCTCATCCATACATACATATCAATATACAACTCTACATACACATGAATATCATAATAAGAGATTATAAATGAATAGCATAGAATAGAACAATACATGAATCAAATGTAATAACAATACAAACATATATTATAGCATAAGTGTTGGTTTACAACAATCCCACATAAGTTACACATCAATAGACATACAAAGAGATGAGAAGTAAAGAAATCACCCTTGAAGACAAGCCTCCAAAAGCTCTCCCTATCTATGAAACTCCTTAGGCTTGACACACAAGCCCTCCTATCTTTGCATATCTACTTTCCATGGAGGAAAATCCCCTATGGAAAGCTTTAAGTTGCTCTCTCTCTTTTGTGATGTTCAATCCAAGAAAAGGGTTTCTTGGAGCAAAGTGGGGTGGTGCACTTGGTTGGTCACACACAAAAGAGAAGCTAAAGAGGTGTATATATATGTTAGGCACGTTTTGGACATGAATAGGGTGTGAAAAGACTTGTTAGGTTTATAGTTTGTGTTGACATTAATTCCATATCAAAATGTGTTTCTCTTGTAATGTTTAATGGTTCATATATTGAAGAATTAAGAAGACGAATGATGTCTCAACCACAATTCATTCAAGAAGTCGACATTTAAGAGATTTGTGCATCATTGTTCAACAAAGGTAATAAAGGACCTCATATCTCTTACAAGGCTAGGCACACACACACACACATGGCATCCTTGTGTGTTCCTTCATGATTAAACATCACTTATATATCACTTTCACAAACATGACAAAATATGCTCATGCATTCATATTATATTGGTAAAATTTTGTTTATTGCATTTTCTAGGACTATGTCCGAAAACTAGCATATGTGTGTGTCTTTGTGATTGTATGTTTCCGTATTTTTGTATTTGGACTTGAATATGATCTATTATGATTCCTTATTGAGTTCCAGTCATTTCGGTTACTCATTCATTTAATTTCGAGTCCAAACGATGTAGCTACGCTACTTTTCGTTCTCATTCGTTGAGTTGACTTCATCATCATTTTCCGAGATGATTTTTCAACAATTTTTCAAAGTTATGTAGTCTTTATCGTGCGTGAGAGAGTCATGGTTCATAATCCAAAAACGGATTTGAAATTTCCCTCAATGTAGTAGTGAAATATACCTAGAGGGGGGGTGAATAGGTATAGGCTCCAAATTCTTCCAATTAAAAATAATGCGGAAAATTACAAGACAAATGCACACTTGAATAGATTTAGCAAATGAATTGAATTAACTAAGACAAGAGTTAATCAATTTACAAGAAGTGCAATCAATGTAATATATGGAAGATAAAGGAAAGTAAAGCAAAATTAAACACAATGATTTTAACGTGGTAAAACCTCAATGAGGAAACATCCACGGGTTGATACCACAACCACCGGCGAAGCAATTCACTATGATGAAAAGGACTTACACACTCAAGCTACCAACTCATGATATCCGCTCAAGCTATCAACTCCTAGTCTACCCTCGGGCCTAGTGAACCACCTAGCCTACTTCCTATCCGAGATGTGTCCTACACCTCTAGGAAGCAACTTCCTATCCAAGACGCTCACGTCTCTAGGAAGATTTCTTGCTTGCCTATCCGGATCCTCCCGACCCTAGACAAGACTTCCTTGCTTGATTATCCGAGTCCTCCCGACTCTAATCAAGGCTCCCTTGCTCTATCCACAAAGCTTCACTCACTTTGCTAGAGACTTCAACCTAATGCAAGGCTATGATCTAAAGTGATGCAAATGATGCAAGCACAAACAAATTAAGCTAGATGATCAATCAAGCAAAATGTACATGTTCAATGATAGTCTAGAATATGATTTCAACACTCAATCACAAAAGATATCTAGAAATCAAAACATGCAAATCAATAAGAACAAGGTATCAATATTCAATTTAGCACACTAAAAACCTAGTTCTTAGATCATGAAATAAAACATAGAAAATAACATGAAGCACATCACTCATACATTTTCTAGAATCAATTTCATGATAGTTCAAGTTTAGCACATAAATGTTCAAGACTAATTATAAAGCTAAAACTCAATTAACAAATGATCAAATAACCCTAGCATGTGATCTAACATACTTCTTAACAAATTTCATCAATCAAATGGAAAGAATCAATAGTTGATCAAAAATGAAATTGAAAAAGAAGAAGTTGAAAATCAAGTACTGACCACGGACTGGAAATTGACCAGCTGAGAAAAATGCTGAAGTCAACTGCCTCTGGAAATACTTGGGGTTTGTAGCTCTCTTCGAGACCAACAATTTTGGTTTTTGAATCGAATGATTTCGAGTTCGTATGAGAGAGATATGATCAAAACAAGTAAACAAAAATTGTTGAAAAACTGATGCGGGATTTCAAGTGTTCTTCAAAAATTGCATAAGTGTAGAGGGAAAGAGGTTTGATTAAAAGGAGGGAAAAGGAGAAGATTTCCGAGCAAATCACGTGCTGCCACGTCAGCACCCCGTGGGGGGCGCGTGGGGCCCACGGGAGCAGAAGGCTCCCTTGCCCGTGGGGCCCACGGCCTCCCACACGGGCTGGCCAAGTGGCCACACGTGGTTTGCACACCTCTCGCGCGCTCCCTCGGTTCGTTGCCCCATATCTTGAGCATCCGACCTCCGATTTCGAATCCGTTTTCGGATTACAAACCGTGACTCCCTCATGCACGACTACGACTGCTTAACTTTGAAAAATGGTTGAGAAATCATCTCGGAATCCGACAATGAAGTCAACACAACAAATGAGAACGAAAAGTAGCATAGTCAACTTGTTTGGACTCGAAACCTTATGAATGAGTAACCGAAATGACCGGAACTCGATAAGGCATTAAATAAGAACATGTTCAAGTCCTAAACACAAAATACGAAAACAAATAAACACATATTCACACAAACATGCCATATCAAAGAGATAGTCACAAAGCATGCAATTTCACAATGTTTGTCAATACAAGATCAATGCATGAGCATGCTATGAAGTGTGTGAATGTGTTATACCAAATGTTTGAACCACGATGCAGGGACACACATGTATGAATTGTGTGTGTGTGCGCTAACGCCTTGCAAGAGGGTGGAAGTCAAGTTTTTACCTTTGACGATTTTCACCTCTTGAAGACGACTTTTGCACGAGATGTTGCTCTTCACTCTTTGAGCTTCCTTTCTTCAAATAATGTCCTAAGCAACAACTAATACAATCATAGAGTGTTTTGCAATGGAATCAAGCCAATACAAATAGTGAACCTTACAGGATTCAAAATCGAAGTTCGGATGCCCAAGATACGGGCTGAAGAATCGAGGGAGCGCGCGAGAAATTGGTACAGGCCGTGGGCCCCACGGCCAAGGGGGCTCTCCGCCCCCGTGAGGCCCACGCGCCCCCCACGGCCAGGGGTGATGTGGCCTCTTGTGATTGGTCCGTAATCCTCTTCTCTCTCCTCCTTTATCTTCCCTCCATCTCTCTCCATTTGATTTTAAAAGAAGAAAATTGTAAAGTTTCCCGTCAGAATTCTCCTCTACATTTTCTCATCTTCCAAACATCATATCTCCCTCATCCGGAGTCGGATTTGAGTGATTTGAATTGGAGAACATTCGTAATTGAGTCCTCTATCATTTCTGAGTGGTTTGGTAGCTGATTGATCGAGTGTTTTGGTGGTTGCACACTAAATTCCGAACCAGCTGTTGAATCAAAGGTATTGGACTATTCTTTGGGATTTCTTTCTTTTTAACCTTCAATCTTCTATATCTATGTTTATGTTTGGTAAAAGCTATTGAGAAAGATAGCTTGATTATCATTCTAATTTAAAGTCAATTTATAGACTAATGTTGACTAGTTTCTATGATTCTAGGTTTTAAATATGTTTGTGAGTTGTATTGTGATTAGAATGACATCTTAGGTTGTTTGGAACTTGATTGAATCAATTTTGTGATAAATGACCTTGAGATTTGATTTGATCCTTTGATTAATGAAATCTAGGATTATTGAATTTTGTTTGTGTTTTAGAGCAATCTAGGATTTAATTGATTTATATCTTGAATCCTTGCTCTATATTTTTGGCTAGAATATTGATTGATTTAAATCTCATATGTCTAGCATTTTATTGTATATTGATAGCATCTTGAACTTGTTCTTCATGAATATATTTTGATTCAAGTGTTGTATGTATGAATGAGACTTTGAGCTTATGTGTTTGATGTTTCACATGCTTTAGGTTTTATTCTTGTATTTTGCATCTAGACTTTATTACTTGTGATATCACATGTTTAGGTCTATTTGTACCATAGAATGTATTGATCACATGTTCTATGTTGATTTGATTATTTGCATCATTTGCATTCACATGATCACACTAGGAAGTCCTTGTAAAAGGCATGAAGTCTTGGTTAGAGTCGGGGTGACTCGGATAGCCAAGCAAGAAGACTTGCCTAGAGTCAGGATGACTTGGATAGGTAAGCAAGGAGTCATGACTAGAGTCGGGAGGACTCGGATAGTCATGCATGAGAGGCTCCCTAGAGGCATGAGTGTCTCGGATAGGGAGTTAGCTATTGTATTGGTAGGCCTAGGTGTATGGTTAGACATAGACTCCGATAGAGCGGGGTACACGGGAGGTTTGTGCACTCTTGAGGAATTTCTAATCTACCATCGATGTTGGTTTTGTGTGGTGTCCAATATATGGTGGTTTCACATCATTGAGGGATTTCACACTTTCCAATAGGGTTGGGTAGGCTTAGACTTCACTAGGTTGGGTGAGCTAAAGATTGGTCACTTTGTGAATGTTCTATGTTTACTTTCCAATAATATAGTACCCAATGGTTGTAGTTCAACCCATGGATGTTTCCTCCTTGGAGGTTTTACCACGTTAAAAAATCTCTTGTGTTAATTCTTCCTGTCTCTATCTCTTATATTTTATTTGTACATTTTATTATCTTGTTTCATAATATTCACTTATGATGTATTGTGAAGCAAGACTTTGTATAGTGTGATTAGTGAACTCATTTTATTGATCAATTTTATTTCTATGATTCTTTTGTATATTGTATTTGTGTATAGTGATATTCGATCACTCTTGTAACTCATTGAACATATAGTGAAATACAAGTATTCTTTGTTGTTATACTTATTTGTTTGTTTACCTCATACAACTTGGTGATGTATGTAGACCATGCTTATATGATTACCTATTCATATTGTCTATGTATGTTGTCTTTTCTTAGTATATTTGTTGTATGTAAGGCAACCTTGAGGGACAAACGAAAGTTTGTTCAAGGGATTGAAAAAGGCGTAAAAACCTATTCACCCCCCCTCTAGGTATGCCTTAAGCAATTTAACTACGTTTGTATACTTTCAAGACCGAATTACCCCTGCAAAATATCATCATTTCAGCTTGGACGGGGGTCTGGCGGGTTCATGCCGCAGGACATGTTGTAAGGTTTATGATTTGTATTGGCTTGATTCCATTGCAAAACACTCCATATTATGTATTAGTTGTTGCTTAGGATATTCTTTGAAGAAAGGAAGCTTAAAAAGTGAAGAGCAACGTCTAGTGCAAAAGTCGTCTTCAAGAGGTGAAAAGCGTCAAAGGTATATCTTGACTTCCATCCTCTTGCAAGGCATTAGCGCACACACACACAATTCATACATGTGTGTCCCTGCATCGTGGTTCAAACATTTGGTATAACACATTCACACACTTCATAGTATGCTCATGCATTGATCTTGTATAGACAAACATTGTGAAATTGCATGCTTTGTGACTATCTCTTTGATATGGCATACTTGTCTGAATATGTGTTTATTTGTTTGTGTATTTTATGTTTAGGACTTGAACATATTCTTATTTAATGCCTTATTGAGTTCCGGTCGTTTCGGTTACTCATTCATAAGGTTTCGAGTCCAAACAATGTGACTATGCTACTTTTCGTTCTCATTCGTTGAGTTGACTTCATCGTCATTTTCCGAGATGATTTCTCAACCATTTTTCAAAGTTTTGTAGTCTTAGTCGTGCGTGAGGGAGTCATGATTTGTAATCCACAAACGGATTCAAAATCAGAGTTCGGATGCCCAAGATACGGCTGAAGAACGTGAGAGTGCACGAGAGAGGCTAGAGTGGCCATGAGACCACGTGTGCCCTTCCCCGTGAGGGAGGCCGTGGGGCCCACGGCCAGGGACCCTCTCTGGTCCCGTGAGGCCCACGCGCCCCCCACGGGGTGGGTGATGTGGCCTCTTTGTATTGGCCCTGAAAACCTTCTCTCTCCTCCTTTTAATCACTTCTCCTTCCCTCCAAAACACTTGTGGATTTTCAAGAACATTTTCACGAAATTTCTGCAGATTTCTTCAATTTTTTGTTTTCTTATTTTGATCATAACTTTCTCATACGAACTCGAAATCAATCAATTCAAAAGCCAAAATTGTTGGTCTTGAAGAGAGCTACAAGCTCTAAGTATTTCCAGAGGCAGCTGACTTCGCCATTTTTCTCATTACGTTCTTTATACCGTTGGAACCGTATCTAAAAAACGATCACCCCAGCATGGACAGAAAAATTTATTTCTTTACCGATTGATACAATTTTTAAGAAACATATTGCCTCAAAATTTCAAAACAGGGCATCTTCACAAGTTTTGAAAAATAACACTAAAAATAAAAAAAATAAAAAACAAAAATACAACTATATCATATATAAACAATCCTAATATCTACAACTAACATGTAAACACATATATACAATCCTAAATATCCACCACTAATCACATTACAACAACCAATCCTAATCACTAGGCAAAACAATCACTTCACACTCTTAAGCTAAACATGAGATATAAACTTGAATTAAAAGCTCAAGGGTAAGAGATTGGACCTTCAAAGGATGGTGTGGCCTCGTGGTATGGTGTATTGTGCATGGTGTGTGTGTGGCTTTAAGTTGCGGACAACTCTCTGGAATCTTCCGCGGCTTTGGTTCTTCTGTCCAGCGGCTGTTGCTTGCTGATTTGAATTCACGGCGAATCATGGAGCTTTGCCACGAGTTCATACATGCAGCAAGGCTGGCAATTTTCCACGAATCTGAGGTCGCGGTGAACTTCCGCGAGTTCCTTTGTTTTGCTCCGCTAGTTCTTTCCCGCGGTTACTTCTCGCGCAAGGTATTTCTTCTTGATTCCAACCCTGCACACATACAAAAACAATACCAAAAATACCACAAGCATATGCTATACAAGTTTATAAGTAAGGAGCATAACCCCCAAACCTATCTATTTTCATGCATTTCATAGCACTTTTGCAATATGGTAAGTGGATGAATATAGACTCAAGACTCCTAAACTAAACGAAACCTAAAAATAATGAAAAGAAATATGTTCATACGTGTAATGAAACACGTAATTCACTCAAAAAGTGATCATGCAATTTGTGGAAACTCGAAGGTGTATCTAATTTAACATGACCTCCATTGTGGTTCTTCACTACCCACACCTTACCATTAGGTGTGTCATTTCTTGCAACGAAAGGCAACTCTTTGGTTTGGTCTAGTTTGTCCTTACGGATCCAAACTTTCCTCACCTTTCTCACTCTCCCCCTAAGCATGCTTCTATTTTTGCAATATTCAACATATTTGGCACAGTGGGTCTTTTTGTGACCCCTAATAGAGCAAAAATAGCATATAGGAGAAAGGTTAGAAATACTACCTCGGTTGTCTTTCTCTGTTGCTTTGGCTTGCTTGTGGGCAACCTTCGGAAGGCTTGCTCCACTCTGGGTAGTGCGGGGCTTTTTGGTTGATCTTTTTTTGATCCCCTTCTTTTCCAAAGCCTTGATTGGACATTCGGCTTTGTCTGATTCCACAATGTTGTCACGTCTCACTGGTTGTGACACCTTCAAGGCATGGTCTTTTTTGACGAGTTCCACACTCATAGACTCCAATGCCTTGTCCCTCTCTTCTGCCTCCACTTGCATTCTGCTCGCTTTTCGAGCGAATTCCACCTCTTGTTCCGCCACCAATATGGAGAGCTCTTGTGCTTTCTTCCTTTCAGAGTCTCTCTCATCCTCAAGCATGGCAATCTTCAATACTAGGTCTACACTTAGACTTATCAACTCGTTCTCCTCAATATCCTCTTCCTCATGGACCTCTTTCCTTCCCTCCTCTTTCTTGAGTTGATCTTCAAAGATACTAAGGAGCTTGTCCATGTAATCATCCGAGCTATCCGGAGAAGTCACCGATTTGAGCACCTCTTGTGGCCTTGACTCACCATTCCCATGAATGGTAAGTATATTTACTTGCTCACTTTGGGTCGGAAAATTTTCATTGTCTTGTCTTTGGTAATTTTCCGCCACATGCCCCACTTGAGTTGCCAATCTCTCGGTGGATTCTTCAAGGAAAATCATCTGTTGCTCGATGAATGAGGGGTTGTCTTGATTGCCCCATTGGTGGTCTTGCCATTCTTGATCCTGGCTTGTCTGATGGTTGTAGTGTTGATGTGGATACATGGATTGTACTTCTCCTACTACCGGTTGTTGCCCACAGTGTGCCATGAGGTTCTCCATATCCCGTGACAAGTCGGCCAATTGCATTGTTAATTTTGCCTCGGCCTTCTCCTCATGAGCACCATTCCTTCCGCTTCGTTGTTGGGAATTTTCACCCAACATCTCATAAACGGCATATACCTCCTGGGCGGTTTTCTCCCTCATTGCTCCCCCACAAGCATTGTCAACTGTGGCTTGTGTGAGTCCCGTCAATCCGTCATAAAAGCACTGTACAAATAGGACGAAGGGGAACATGTGATGCGGGCACTGTGCAAGGAGTAATTTAAACCGGTCCCAAGCCTCATTGAAGGTTTCCTCTGGTTCTTCTTCAAAGGCTGCTATCTTCCCTCGTATTTCTCGTGTCTTCCAAGAGGGATAGTACCTTGAGAAAAATTTGGTCTCTACCGCCTCCCAAGTAATCAACGATCCTGCAGGTAGAGCCAATAACCAATTCTTTGCCTCATCCTTCATGCAGTACGGGAAGCATCTCATCCTCAACTGATCTTCCGTGAGCTCTCCGAGTCGGATGGTGGTAATGACATCGTAGTACTCCTTAATGAACTGAAGGGAATCCTCATCCGTTTCACCTCGGAAGACTGGAAGAGTATTGAAATGAGAACTCTTTAACTCGTAGTTCCGTTGCAAATCACTCAATAGAATTGCTGACGGTTGAGCTCCCATAATCGGAAAAGCAAAGTCCTTTATAAGTCTCTGAGTAACGGGCACATTGGTAGGGTTCTTCATGTTTATCCGAATCCTGAAATAACCAACAAACAAAGATCAAATCGAACAAGATAATATATGAACACTAAAAAGTAACACTAAAAATACGAAAATAAAAATTCAACTAAAACTAACTAAAGATAACACGCTGTCCCCGGCAGCGGCGCCAAAAACTTGATGGGCCGAAAATTGGTTACGCGATAGTTCTATAAACTATCGTAAATGATCGGACGTGCGAGTTTTTACCCTCTCGCAAGTATACGAATCGTTCGCCACGTATAGTGGTTACGAGTAAAGGTATCGTTCCCACGGAGGAAGTGGTGTTTATCTTAAGTCGGTCCTAGGTCGTATATTATATATACACACTATATATATACAATATGTTTATATATAGGGGTGAATTCAAAAAGAGCCAAAAAATTTATGGATTTATTGTTTTTAGCCACAAGTTTATTTTTTATTGTTTTCGTCACTTTTTACCAATTTTGGACATAAATACCCTTAAATTTGAAATTAAAAAAAAAAAAAAATCAAACAAACTGACAGGGTGGAACCCACCCATCAGTAAAACAAATGTTAGGGTGGAACCAACCCATCAGTGAAGGAAAACGAGCAAAAGTAAAAAATTAAAAAGAGAGAGAAGGGAAGAGAGAGAT
The DNA here is from genome assembly GCA_030490815.1 of Acer saccharum. Taxonomy (NCBI): domain Eukaryota; kingdom Viridiplantae; phylum Streptophyta; class Magnoliopsida; order Sapindales; family Sapindaceae; genus Acer; species Acer saccharum. Next base: position 12,025,907 of record CM059874.1, read on the forward strand.
AGATCGCCGTCCGTCGCCGAGAGAGAGATCGTCGTCCGTCGTTGTCGCGAGAGAGAGATCGTCGTCCGTCGTTGTCGCTGTTGCTCGCCGTAGTGTCGCACTTCTTCGCCGTCGCTGTAGAGAGAGAAAGGAGAAGACAGCTGCCGTTCATCGTCGCTGCTGCTCGGCGTTGCTGCCCTCGCCGTCGTGTCGAACTTCTTCGCTGTCGCTGTAGAGAGAGAAAGGAAGAGAAACAGCTGCAGTTCACCGATCTTCTTCTCGATCGTTGATTCTGATGTGCAAGGTTCTCGATCTATATATATATACACCCGATTTTGTTGAATGGGAAGAGTTTTTGTTTTTGTTTTGTTTTGTTTTGCCTTGTGGCTGCTGTTGTCGGGGGTTTTGGGTGTGTTTTGGTTGGTGCGTCCTGTGTTCCTTGTGAGTGCGTTTTTGTTTCTTTCTGATGCCTTTTCTGGTTGTTCGTTTAGTTTGTGTGGTGCATATATAGTTTAAGCAGTAGTCAATTTGTGTGATATCAGGGAAGATATTTATTCAATTGTTATGTATTATTTTCACTAAAAAATAATTGTTTGTTTAAAGTTAATTAATTTGAAGTGTAAACCTGATTCTCCTCTACAATACTTCATTATATTGCCACTACCCTTTTAGTTTCTTCAGATACGAGGTTGAATAATTAAACTTTTGTGCTTTCTTCTCTTAATTTGCTACAATTAATTAATTACTACATGTATTGATGTTGAAGCTCAACTCTCTTAGAATCACTCGAATGATACTACATGTATTGATGTTTTTTCTGGGTTGTTTGCTGTTGGGGTTTCTCCCCTGTCTGTGTTGTTTGTTGTTGGGGTTTCTCCCCTGTTTTGCCATTTATAATAGTTGTGTTGAAACATGATATTTATTAGTATTCCACAATTTTTTGAATACTAAGGTTGTAGGGTCCAGTTTTAGGAATATAGTATATAGTAAATTAGTAATTAATATGATCAGTTGGGCTATACCTTAGATGCTTACACACTAAAACTTATACATGTAGTCAGGTGAGAGAAAAGAAGACTTGTTGGAGATTAGTACAGTCAAATGTCATCTTTTATCTTTCTTGAGCATTGAACACTATTGTGTCTTCATCTTTGAAGCTTCCTCACTCCTTAATTAAAGATATGGTCATCTTTGAATCTCTTAGTTCTTTCAATTTTATTTTGATTTGTTCTTCCATAATAGCTCTACGTGTCTTCATTGTTGATAAATATGTATAATTACAAATAAAAAGTTATTTAAGGAGTTAGTTAGTGTGGCTAACCAACATAACATCCTTGATCTATCTAACAGCTGTATACTACCATTTTTTTTTCTTATTCATATTTAATAATAAGATAGGTATTTTTATTTTTCCTTTATTATTAGACCATGATAAGCCATGCACTGATGCGCATTTCCTGGTTTAATGTTGTTTCTTTATTAGCTTATTAGTTTAATTAATGTTGATTATGAATGTTGTGAATCCTGAAATACCATCTTCGTGCTCATTTTGTAATTTTATTACTTGCTGTAGGGATTGTTTTATACTTCTATGTTTTCGAGACCAATGTTCCGGATATTTTCAACAAAAAGGTATACCACCTAATGGGAAGGTGTTTGTTGTTCATCAATCTACTCCAAAAAGGCTACTAGCGCAATTAGACGATCATAGTTGTGGTGTCTTCATTTGTCGATACGCTGATATGTTGATGCGTGAAGACTATTCTTAGGGATGGGGAACCAAAAACATCCCCAAGCTTAGGGAGGAGATGGCACTACACATTTTTGCAAATCGTGTACCGACAGAATGATAGCTTAGTTGTTGCTTCATCTTTGTTTTTGAAGTTTATAAACTGTTATGTACATGGAATGATTATAACAAAAAACTGGAATTTATGATGTTCTGTACTTTTTGAAGCTTAGTCTACTGGCATGTAAATTCAAAACTAACTGGCATGTAACTTCAGAAGCCTGGCATGTAACTTTTTAATAGGTGCTGGCATGTAAAAATACTGGAATGTTTAGTTTTCAACTGAGTCAAGACCAAAAAAATACATCATTAAAAACTTGTTAACAGGTGTTGGCATGTAACAATACTGGAATTTGATTATTTAAGTGAGTGTCTTTCAAGTAAGGAAACAAGAATAGCCCGGCATGTAACTTTAAAATACACTGGCATGTAATTTTAACATACACTGGCATGTAAGTTGTTAAGGTGCTGGCATGTAAAACTACTGGAATGTTTAGTTTCCAACCGAGTCTTTCAAATAGATATATCATTCCTAACTTGTTATCAGATCTGCCATGTAACAATACTTGACTTTGATCATTTAAGTGAGTATCTTTCAAGTAGCGAAGCAAGAATAGCCTGGCATGTAACTTCAAAATACACTAGCTTGTAACTTGTTGAGGTGGTGGCATGTAAAACTATTGGAATTTGATCTCAAAAATACATGAATTCAAAACTGTTATGTAACTTTAAAAAGACTGCAATACGAAATACAGTATTTCACCAATACACTTAAGAATTAAAACATCATTGCTAATAACTAAGTTGTACCACTAACTTCCGGTGTCAATGGACATTTTTGTGAATTGTGGCCTTCTTATCCACATTTCTTGCACCTGTACGGTCTACGTGGTCACTTCGATGTTGCAGATGGTATAGAAATCTGACATGGTTGTGCATTCCGACAATTTTGTCGGTTGTGACCGGATTTACCACAAATTGTGCAATTTCTTGTCTTTCAATTTTGGCAACATTTTGTACCAACTTCACCAAGGCATCATAAGTCAAACCTCTAGGAACATGAACCCACTTTGTCAAACCACCCTCGTAAGAATTGCCCACCCAACTTCCACCGTGATAGATGACCAATCTCTTCGTATCCATATTCCTGCATGTCAAGTATTTCACTATAAATCAAAATTACAAAATCACATGTAAATTAGAAATAAACTGGCATGTAACATGAAAACAAACTGGCATGTAACTTGAAATAAACTGGCATGTAAGTTAGAAATAAACTGGCAATTAACATGAAAACAAACTGGCATGTAACTTTAAAACAAACTGGCATGTAACATTAAAACAAACTGGCATGTAACATTAAAACAAACTAAAAATCGAATCCACTATCTTAATCTTCATATCAAACAACATATAATTGTAAAAAAACAACAGGAGATTCATTTCACTATGAATCAAAATTACAAAATCACATGTAATTTAGAAATAAACTGGCATGTAACTTTAAAAAAAAAACTGGCATGTAACATTAAAATAAACAGGCATGTAACATTAAACCAAACTGGCATGTAACTTTGGTCTAGAAAATAAAAATATCTGGGTTTCACAAAAAAGAGAGAAAACCAAAATTAGCCATCAAAAATATTAGAATTTCGTTTCTAACCACATATGAAATTTTAATTGTTAATAACCACATTTTTGAGAAATTACTTGAATGCCCTCATATAAAAACCATCCCTAAACACACACACTCTCTCTTTTTCTCTCTCTCCCCTCTCCTCTCTCTCTCTTCTCCTTTCCATCCCATCAAAATCTTCACCTGGTTCATGATCAAATTCTGATCATTGTTCCTGCAAATCAAACACCAATGATCGAATTTCGATGGTTCTTCTTGCTTCTCTGTTCGTTCTTCCTCTTGCTTCTTTGTTCGTTCTTCCTCTTGCTTCTCTATTCGTTCTTCATGATCGAATTCCAATCGTTGTTCCGATTTGCTCTAAATCTGTTTAAGTTGTGTAAATATCATTCATTTGTTCATTAATTGAGTTACAAACAGTTACTTTAACATGGTTTTAGCGTTATTGGATCACTTTTGTGTGTTTTTGTGAAGAATTAATTTCAAAAAAGTTTACAGATTTTTCCAAAATATTTCAAGGTTCACAGATTCGATAACTTGAAATCTTCTGTTAAAACTTGTTGACAAAACTTGAAATCTTCTATAAAAACTTGAAATCTTGACGAAAAACTTGAAATTATGAAACTTGAAATTTCAATCACGAACCAGAAGAGTTTCAACATTTCAAGTTTTTATAGAAGATTTCAAGTTTTGTTAATAAGTTTTAACAGAAGATTTCAAGTTTTCGAACCCATGAAACTTGAAATCTTCTGGAAAAATCTATAAACTTTTTTGAAAACGATTCTTCACATAAACACACATAATTGATGCATTAAAGCTAAAACCATATTAAAGTAACTGTTTGCAACTCAATTAATGAACAAATGAATGATATTTATCGATTTAGAGCAAATCGGAAAAGTTTTTCTCATTGACTTCGTGAAATCCACAACAAGATTATGAAGAACAAAGAAGAACGATGATGAAGAACAGGGAAGAACGAAATCTTAAACAATGGTGCGGCCATTGGTGTTCGATTTGCAGGAAGGTGATGAAGAACAAATACAGTGATGAAGAATAGAGAAGCAAGAAGAAGACAGTGAGAAAAATAAACAAAAGAAAATAGAAATATTAATTTGGGGGCATCTTGGTAATTTATGGACACCCACTGAATTTTTTTTCAAAACATGGTTATTAACAATTAAAATTTTGTATGTGGTTAAAAACGAATTTCCCATGTTTAGAGTGGTTATTTTTAGCAATTTCCACCACAAAAAATCGAATCCACTATCTTAATCTTAATATCAAACAACATAACATTATGAATCAAAATTACAAAATCACATGTAAGTTAGAAATAAACTGACATGTAATTTTAAAACAAATTGGCATGTACTATTAAAACAAACTGGCATGTAACATTAAACCAAATTGGCATGTAACTTCGTTCCAGAAAATAAAAAATTTCAGGTTCCACAAAAAATCGAATCCACTATCTTAATCTTCATATCAAACAACATATAATTGTAAATAAAACAACTGGGAAGGGGATACATACATTCTAGAAGGTTGTTCGGCTCTAAATCTACTTCAAGAGAGACAAGATAGCACAAAACGATATCGACGAAATGGGTTTTAGTTTCGGTGGAAGAACCGAAATGGTGTGGAAGAGACGAAATGGAGGTTGAGGAAATGGAGGAGACGAACTGTAGGTCGCAGATCTCGTTTTTAGAGAGAGAGAGAGAGAGAGAGAGAGAGAGAGAGAGAGAGAATAGAAGGGAAGGGAAGGGAAGAGAGAGAGAGAGAGAGAGAGAGAGAGAGAGCATATCAGATTTTTAAACATAAAATCTGATACAGCAAACATAAAAGGCATACATCAGGTGAAAATTTTGGGAGGGAAATTTGGAGGGAAATTTGGGTCCAAGTAAAACAAAGATGAGGGCAGTTTTGGCAATTTAAGGCTAAAGATGATGAAAACAATAAAAAATAAATTTTTGACTGAAAACAATCACTCCATAAATTTTTTGGTTGTTTCTTGCAATTTCCTCTTATATATATATATATATATAATAATTACACTATAAACATACAATAAAAGTGAAGGAAGATGATCAAAAGCAATTTAAATAACTAATCTAAGATTACACTAAGAAAACCTTAATCTAATTACCACTAAGTTAACTAATTCTAACTACAACTAAGGGTTGTCAATCCTTAGCAATTAACTAATCTAAACAACTAAACTACCAATACAATTATACTAAATTAACTAAATTAACTAATTAGTTAAACTAATTACCACTAATGCAAAGTTATGCAAGAGTGATAATAAGATGTGTTAGGGAACTAATGAATCATGCAAATTACCTAATTACTAGTTGATTACAATTAAGCACTTCAATTAGAGGTTAACTAAATTAAGCAAGGTTTGCATTAATCTAGTAAATCCTATTTTGCATGTTAACAATTTGATTAATTAATTAACAAGCATACATCAATTAAAGCTCAAATCAAATGATATGTTCAACTAGTATCAAAGATAATAATACATAAATACACCAAATCCTTAACATAAATATTTAATTACACATTAACAACAAACTAAGGAAATAAGAGAGAAAATAGAGACAACCCAATGATGTTGGAGAAGTCTTCAAGCTAGCTCACTCATCTTGCTTCCCCAAGCTTGGAATCAACATGTAGATGGCTTGGATCGAGATTGGTGGCTGAAAAACCACCTTACACACTAGTTAAAAGCTAAGTGAAGTGGTGTGTGTTTATTCTAAGCTATTGGGTGTAATCTATGATATAAGGATGTAATATTTGCTTCTTTGGATATTTAGGGGTGTGTTTAGGTTTAGGGAAAGGTGGATATATATAGTAGGGAAGGTTTGGGAGAGTTTGGACGTGCAAAAAGGCTGAGTCGGTCTGGTCGGCGAGTTCAAACCGTCGAGCGCGCGGGTTCTTGCCCGCCGTCGGAAGCCGCCGCATGAAATTGGACGTTTGAGGCGAGCTTGAACCTTCTGGATGGCGGGCATAAAGTCGCCGCATGAACCCGCGGTCTTCCGATGAGTTTAGACCGTCTGGAATGCGGGCAAGAGGCCGCCGAAGTTGGCCTTGAAGCTTGCACATCCATGGAGTTTTGGAGACTTGGATGGCATGGAAAATGTTTGCATAGGATGCCAAAAATGGGTGCAATGGAACCTCCGGAGTGTGGGCTGAAATTCTGGGCAGAAAACCACCAGAAAAATGGTCGGAAAACGGTCAGAAATTGGCCGAAAAGTCACCGGGTCAGTCGGGTCAAATGCGGGTCTGAACCGGGTCATGGCGGGTCGGGTCGGGTCGACCCGGCAGCAGCTAGAAGACGACCTGACGTCAGGCGTGACGCAGCAAGCGCAAAACGACGCCGTTTCTGGGGGTGACGTGGCGCTGACTTTGACTTCTTCTGGCGAATTACACTTTGCACCCCTGAACTCTGCTCAAATCACAGAATGATCAATATATTCCCGAATATTGCACTTTAGTCCCTGATTTCTCCATAATTACCAAAATGTCCCTGAACTTCCCTAATTCCCTGAAACACTTATTTACACCCTATTAAATACACAAAAATGCTCGGAAACAAATACGAAAGATAGGAAAAGGGAGCGCTAAATGTGAACATTTGGAGCGCGATCAATCCTCCCGACGCTAGACAAGACTCCCTTGCTTGATTATCCGAGTCCTCCCGACTCTAATCAAGACTTCCTTGCTCTATCCACAAAGCTTCACTCACTTTGCTAGAGACTTCAACCTAATGCAAGGCTATGATCTAAAGTGATGCAAGTTATGCAAACACAAACAAATTAAGCTAGATGATCAATCAAGTAAAATGTACATGTTCAATGACAATCTAGAATATGCTTCCAACACACAATCACAAGATTATCTAGAAATCAAGACATGTAAATCAATAAGAACAAATGTATGAATATTCAATATATCACACTAAAAACCTAGTTCTTAGATCATGAAATAAAACCTAGAAAATAATATGAGATACATCATATATTCATTTTCTAGAATCAATTTCACACAAAATCAAGTTTAGCACATATATGTTCAAAACAAATCACAAAGCTAAATCTCAATTAACAAATGATCAAACACCCCTAGCATATGATCTAACATGCTTCTCAACAAATTTCATCAATCAAATAATAAGAATCAAAAGAAGATCAAAGATGAAATTGAAAAAGAAGAAGTTGAACAAACAACCTTGACCTCGGACTGAAAATCAATCAACTGAGAAAAATGGCGAAGTCAACTGCCTCTAGAAATACTTAGGGTTTGTATCTTTCTTCAAGACCAACAATTTTGGTTTTTGAATCGATTGATTTCGAGTTCGTATGAGAGAGATATGATCAAAATAGTAAAACTAAAAATTGGAGAATTCTGCAGAATTTTTGTGAAGTGTTCTTCAAAATTCAACAACAAGTGTTGAGGGAAGGAGATGAGTTTAAAAGGAGGAGAGAGAAGATATTTTTGAGCCAATCACCACCTGCCATGTCACCCTCCCGTGGGGGGCGCATGGGCCTCACGGGGGCAGAGGGCTCCCTTGGCTGTGGGGCCCACGGCCTCCCTCACGGCCAGGCCAAGTGGCCTCATGCGCTTCAGACCACTCTCGCGCGCTCCTTCGGTTCTTCAGCCCGTATCTTGGGCATCCGAACTCCGATTTCAAATCCATTTTTGGATTACGAACCGTGACTCCCTCACGCATGACGAAGACTATACAACTTTGAAAAACGGTTGAGAAATCATCTCGGAAAATGACGATGAATTCAACTCAACGAATGAGAACAAAAAGTAGCGTAGTTACATCGTTTGGACTCGAAACCTTATGAATGAGTAACCGAAACGACCAGAACTCAATAAGGTATTAAATAAGAACATGTTCAAGTCATAAACACAAAATACACAAACAAATAAACACATATTCACACAAGCATGCCATATCAAAGAGATAGTCACAAAGTATTCAATTCTACAATGTTTGTCAATACAAGATCAATGCATGAGCATACTATGAAGTGTGTGAATGTGTTATACCAAATGTTTGAACCACGATGCAGGGACACACATGTATGAATTGTGTGTGTGTGCGCTAACGCCTTGCAAGAGGATGAAAGTCAAGATATACCTTTGACGCTTTTCACCTCTTGAAGACGACTTTTGCACTAGACATTGCTCTTCATCTTTTAAGCTTCCTTTCTTCAAAGAACATCTTAAGCAATAACTAATACAAACATAGAGCGTTTTGCAATAGAATCAAGTCAATACAAATCATAAACCTTACAAGCATTGACCTAGAAAGAGTCTATTCTTGTCTTATTGATAATCCATGATCAATTTCCTTTCGTAGTAACCTACCCCCAGGGGAAGTTGAATCCCCGCTGCCTCCTTGAAAGAGAGATGTCATGAACCACTAGACAATAGGGGCATAATTGCTGGACCGCAATCATACTATGCTCATAGTATGAGCAGTTTTATGAAATTGTCAATATAATGGAATGGTATGACTAGATCCGAAGGATCTTTACGTCTTTTTTGATCCCATACCATAGCATTTTTTGATTCGTTTTCGTCATTTATATTCATGAATCACTCATTTGAATCTTTATTCTGAAGATTCTAGAAAATTAATAAATAAATAAAATAAAATAAGGTTAAACTTCATTTCTTCCACTTTTATTCATTGATTAACTTCTTGTTAAGATCAGAGAGGCATATCTCCATATCACACTAAGCTAAGAAATTAATAGATGAGAAATCGAAATCTGAAAATCTGGGGGATCAACAAGTTATCCTACAGTGATGAATATAAGCGCAATTGAAATTCCTGAGGAGTTATACATTTGTGTATTGCTGCCTTTTTAATTACCATTTTAATTGCCATCATGAGAATCAATTGTCATGATTCTTGGTTTTATGGTTTCCATACGTTTTGCTTCCCTTGCTTGATTGAATTCTCTCTCTCTCTCTCTATATATATATATATATCATTAGTTTATTCAGTCCAAGAGACATATGACATATCAGAGCAATTAAAATTCCCTTTCAAGAAAGAATGTATTTCAAGTTCTACTGTTATTCTTCTATCGTTTCTTTCTCCTGTGTATTTGTGTGGTAAGTTGGTAAGTTCATACTATAATTTGAGTTTGCTGAAAGTAGTCGTGGTATATACACTTCTACTGGTTGAATCGTTGTATCTTGGGAGACAAATGCCAAACACGTACGGTGTTGACGGTGAATTTGTCTTAAGAACACTGTGTGAAACACGGGCCTCGATTTTAGGATTCTTTGTACCAAATTTTTGTTTTTCATTTGTATTTCATTTGCATCTGTAATCCAGAATAACAACTTTCTCTAACACAAAGATGGAGCACAAAACCCATGTGCAGGGGAAGTACTGCAAAACCACTATAAGTGAATGTGCATGGTTTTTGTTTGGATTAATTTTACTTAAATCCACAAGTCACCAAGAAACCCGTATTTCTAGGAACTAAATGCTCATGTTAACACGATGGATCGTAAATAGCCAAGATGAGATGAAAGCAGTTTGCCCATTAAAAATAGCCACTTGCCGGGTATTAGTCAAAAAGGAGAGTTGACCCAAACTCACCCATAGCATAAATGAGACAAGATTTGGGAATATTCTCTATAAAGTTTGACATCATATTGGGCAAACCAATCACTCACAATCTGGTGGTTGACAAATCCTGCAGTAAATACAAAGATTTAAAAAAATTTCCCACAAGGAATAAAGACCACAACGCAATAAGTATTCAAGGATTTGATTCGCCAAATATCACTCGATTCACCAAAGATCTCGCCGAGATACGATCCTTCCTTAGATCTCACCCTATAGTGTCTCATGCTTACACAACAAGGATTAAGGCAACATCTTAACCCCTATATAAGTACATATATTGAGGCGAGAGAGGCAAGATAGAAAATACTCAAGTTATTCATCTCTTATAACTGTAATATTATTTTCATAGTGAATAATCTTTTTCTATCGTTCATAATGACTGTGGTTTTTCCCTTCATCAAGGGTCCACGTAAAAATACTCGCGTCATTTACATTTCTGCATTCATTTATTTCTGTCTCTTTATTCATTTCAATTACACACATATTAGGTAGGCGACCTGCTTGTACTTTGCGATCACTTTGCGATCTACCCAAGCGCCAATCTGCATACGAGTCACTGTTAACTAGATTTCCCAGAAATCGACGTCAACAATTGGCGTTAGAAGGAGGGGGTGAACCTTCAAACCTTGTGATTCACCACGAAAGATGGAAACCAAACTGTAGACGGTGAAATTTGGATTATCACGTACCCAATGATTATATCAAAACAAATAATAAACAATAAGAAAAAGAATGCATGCAAGAGACAGATTTTACGTGGAAAAACCCTTGAATGGGAAAAAACCACGGCACCCAAGAGGGCAGAAAGATAATACTATGATTCGCTGTTTGATTACACACTCAAGTCTTTCGAATAATTGCTTTTCTCTCTTTAGATTTTCAAACCCCTCCCTCGTGGGATAGGTTGTTCTATATATACATGATTATTAGGGTTTTCCCCTCGTTCTAGCTGTGTTGGTGGTAGGATTCCCTCTTTGATTTGTGTTAGGAATCTGAGGTTTGTAATGGATTAGGATTTGCTTCCTATTTGGACTTCCATCGGTCGAGGTCGGTTTATCTTTCTCCTTAAGGCGTAATGTCTTTTAAGTCCTTCCTGGATTGCAAGGAACCTGCTGGGTTGGTGATTTTGTTTGTGTTTAGCTGAGTTGGTTCGTGCGGCGAGTACATTTGCTCCTGGGTACTGTTATATTAGCGACCACACCTTATCTCTGGCGAGTATATACCCAGATTTGGCGAATACGCCTATGATTGATTTGACCTAGGGCTTATTGGTGCGTTGACCAGTCCGCGTTTCCCTTTTGACTTGATCAGTAGGTGACGTGTCAACCTTTCTTTCTGTATTTATTGACTTCTTTGATGATGTGTCTGTTTGGCGAATTTATACATACAACACAAACCTTCAAGGTTTCTCAGGGATCTCAAAAGAAAGGATTAGAAGAAGAAAGAAGATGAGGAAACCCCAGGCAAATTCGAATTCGACCCTAGGGAAGCCATCGAAGAAGATAACAACAAGGAACCAGTTGAAGAAATAATATTGGATCCCTTACAACCCCCCAGAATGATTAAGATAGGTGTGCTACTAGCAACTCCAGTCAAAGATAGCTTAACCGCACTTTTACGCAGTGGACGATAAGCATAAACCCTTAGTTCAAAAGCACTGAAGCTTTAACGTAGAAAGAGGCATGGCGATTAAAGAGGAATTGTCCAAACTTTTGACAACAGGTTTCATGCACGAAGTCAAGTACCCTGCCTGGGTTGCCAACGTTGTGCTAGTCAAAAAGAAAAATAAGCAATATGGAATGTGCGTAGACTTCACCAATTTCAATAAAGCTTGCCCTAAAGACAGTTTTCATCTCCTACGGATCGAACAGCTAGTGGACATAACTACAAGTCATGAACTCCTCAGCTTTATGGATGCATACTCTGGATACAACAAGATCAAAATGCATGGCCCTAACGAATAAAAGACCTCATTTACCACATATTAAGAGTTGTATTGCTACATCCTCATGCCCATTAGGTTAAAAAACGCAAGAGCCTGTTAGGTTTTAGATTTATGTTGGCTTGATTCCATAACAAAACTCTCTTTATTTGTAATAACTAGTTACTTAGGTGATTCGTGGTTGATATGTGCTTCAAAGGAGAAAAACAACTTCTCATGCAAAGTTCGTCTTCAAGAGGAAAGGTGTTTACTTGGATGTTAAGGTATCACGATTCTTCTTCTTCTTGCAAGACATAAGCACACACACACACACATTGCATACATTTATGTCCCTGCATCATTATGCTAAATTGGTATAACAATTTCACACTTATACTATAGTATGCACATGCATTAGATTTAATTTGACAACTTTTGTAAAATTGCATGTTCTGGGACTATCTCTAGGAAATGGCACACATGTGTGTTCTCGTGTTTGTTTGTTTGTGTTTTATGGATTTTGAAATTCCCTTAACCACTTATAGCCTCTAGGAAGATTTCCTTACTTAGCTATCTAGATCACAAAGATCCTAGTCAAGCTTCCCTAGCTCAACCATCCGGAGTGCCATACTCCTAGCTCAGACTTTTGCTTGGCTATCCGGAATACTTTCGTAGCCAAGTCTTCTTGCTTAAATTAAGGCTTCACTCACCTTAACAAGAGACTTCAACCTTTCCACAAGGCAATGATCTAAGTGATGCAAATGATGCAAACACAAATCAAATAAAGCAAGATGATCAATCTAGTATGAACATGCTTAGATATATTATAGGATATGCTTTCAACAAACAATCACAAATGTACCTAGAAATCAAGGCACGTGTATCAATAAGAACAAGATGAAAAATATTCAATATATAACAAAAATCTTAGTTCTTATATCATGAAATTAAACCTAGAAAATATCATAAGGCACATCATATATATCAATTCTATAATCAATTTCAAGATAAGTCAAGTTTAGCAAAATATGTTCAAATGAGATCACAAAACTAAAACTCAACAATCAATAGATCAAACAAACCTAGAATGTGAACTAACATCATTCTTAACACATTTCTTCTATCAAATAAAAAGATTGAATGAGATGATCAAAAGAAAAAGTGATAAGAAAATGTTTCACCTACAATCAATAGGCAATTTAACTACGTTTGTACATTTCAATATGTGCTCTAATTGATTACTAAAGAAGTTTGTAGATCTAATCTCATTTCTCTAGTATTTTAGTTTTTGTTCTAAAGTCTTGAATATGTGCTTTATGAACATGATTAATTTCAAGTTTTAGTTGCATGAATCAAATCTAGGATTAAAGTATGTTTGGTGATTTTGGCATACTCTAGATTTCAATTTCATGTGTTAGACCTAGACTATTTTATTGTGAACTTTGTTGCCTATGTCTAGTTCTTTATGGAGTGTACATAATCCATACATTTCATATATTCATGCATCATTTTATGTGATTTCATATTTTGGATTATAAACTAGAAAATCATACATTGTGTGCTCATTGTCTAGTTCTAGTTTCCATAGGAAATGTTGATCATCATTTTTCTATGTTGCATGCTTGTTTGCGTCTTGCATTCATAAATGACTTAAAAAGCCTTGCAAAAGGTAGAAGTCTCATGTTGGAGTGGATTCTTCAATTTGAGCAAGGAAGACTTAACTAGAGGCATGAGATATGTCTCGGTTAGTTAAACAAGGAAGACTTGACTAGGGGTGTGAGGCTCTGGTTAGTCAAGTAATGAAGACTTGACTAGGGGTGTGAGGCTCTGGTTAGAAAAGCAAGGAAGTCTTGGCTAGAAGTATGAGGCTTCGGTTAGTCAAGCTAGGATACTTTCTAGAGGCATGCGATGTGTCTCGGTTAGAAAGTAGGCAAATCTCTCTCTAGTAGGAATAGGTAGTTGGGATATCCAATAGAGAGTGAGTCATGTGATTTGGTCACTTTTGAGCGTGTACTTTTATCTATCTAGTGAAAGATAGTTTGCTGGTGATTGTGGATTCAACCCGTGAATGTTTCCTCTTTGGAGGTTTATCACGTAAAAATCAATGTGTCAAATGTCTCTATCTCTATCTCTTTATATTTGTATGTATGATCAATATCTTGTTTAAGTTCTTCATTTCTTCATATCATTGTAAACAAGATTTTTGTAAAGAAAGAGATGCACACACATTCTTTGTTGAATCAACATTTGTCTCTTGCATCTTTGTAAGTGTTTGAACATTGTATCTTGTGATATTCTATATCAAGTTGTAAAGTTCACTTAGTGAATTTACATTGTAATATTCAAAATACAACTTGTGGAATTTGCTTTGCATTGAACATACTTATATATAAGAAACATTGTCTTTTGTTATATGTTGTGTAGACTAAGGGTGGTGAATTGAGCATACATGTGATAATTGTTTTCTTATAACAATCATATTAAAGGTTAATTTGTATGCTCACCAAGGTTTTGACAAAAGCCTCGAAAGAGTTTTAAAAATAGAGTGTCAACCTATTTACACCCCCCCCCCCCCCTTTTCAGGTTGTTTAGTATAATCTTGTTGTCATTACCAACCAATACATCATCTATATCTATAAAATTTCCACCATTCTTGTTTGGAATGTGACGAACCCGTTCAAAATCAAACGTTTAATACCAAAAGTCAATGATCATATAACAACCTAGGATGTGATGCATTTTGAGTAGTGGAAAGACTACCTACATTGTTCCGTTTTAACCTAATAAAATTTTGAAACTCAGTACATACATCTGTTTATAAGTCCTTTCATTTCTTTCGCATCATTATTGACCTAAGGCAGATCAGATATTGCATAACCAAGAGAAAAATCATTTTTTAGCTCACAAAGTTGATTTTTAACATATGCAAAAGTGATTTTCTCAAACTCATTTGGAATACCACCATTTACTTAGTCCTCATGTGATGGTAGTGGATATTGTGGGAATTTCTACAATGGTTGAGCACTGTAAAAAAAGACTCGCATCCTAAATTGGGGTAAGCCGTAAGATGTTGTTGCCATCATGCTTAATCCTGCTAGATAGTTCACGAAAACCCAACTTCCTATAGAATGATGGCCTAAAAACCCACTTGCAAACTTTAAAATATCTAGAACCATTACAAGAAATTTGGCCTTTCGCAACGCGCAAAATGCGTTGCGAAAGGTTTTCGCAACGCACGGGTGTATGTTGTTGATACGCCTGTTGCCAAAAGTCTCAAAGCTTTTGGCAACGCGCAATGTGTGTAGTCATAGAATAATAACAACGTACTATGCGCGTTGTCATTGACATTTCACGCAACACACGGTTGATGTATGTTGCCTTACTATGCATTGTTTTTGACAATTTTACCATGTGTTGCCTTAGACAATTTTTGCATCACGCATTGTATGTTGCCTTAGATAATTTTTGCAACGTGCATTGTACGTTGCATTAGGTTAAGAAAAAAAATTTTAAAAAAAATTGATTTCTTTGGACCGGGCCCCCCTACCCTCTCTTACTACCTAATCATTATATAGCCCCCCTTGACCACCTTACATCTCATTTTTTGTTCAAATGAGGGTTTGAACATGTGACAAACACATCCACCATGAGAGTCTTTGCCATTCCGCTGCGAGTTTAACTTTGATATATATTACACACTTTTTTATATATATATAACATATGTTATAGAAAAAATTAATTCAACATTTTATTGAAAAAATTATTAATTTTATTACTTGATTATTTAGACTCATTATAAAAATCATTATAATTATTTTTATGATAAACAATTAAATATTATAAATTTTAACCCAACATTTAATCAAAGGGTTTGGTTACTATACATGTTTCCAATAATAACAAGTTAATTTTTTTTTTTTTTTTTGAATTATTACAATAATTTGGGATTTGGGGGAGGGGGATAGACTCGAACCCACAACCTCATGGTGTAGGTGTGAGGGCAAATCACTAAATCAACTTCATATTATCATTGGATTTCTCCAATAATCTACAAAAATCAAGGATTTAAAAATAAAATAACTTTCTATCAAAACTACACATGTAACTATACATGTTATATGTAATAGCTAAATCATTTATTTGAAATATTAAAAAAAAAAAAAAAAAAACAATCGGGTTAAGGGTCTATCGAAACCTAATGACTAATAATGCAGCTCCGACTTTATGAAGACATCCTCCATATTTTACAATTAAATGGGTAAAAGTAATATTCAATTCCTTTTCGTAGAAGAGAAGAGAAAATACATCACTTTGCTAATGATGGTTGTGTATTTTAATATTTGTGATAATAATGTCCATGATGTGTATGTTGCCAAATATTAACATTTTTGAAACACACAAGTGAACAATTTCTTGTACACCAACGTTCATATTATATATATGTTGTGGAATATTAGCCTTTTTCGCAACACACAAGCAAACAATTGCTAATAAGACTATTACAACAATGTGCATAATATATATGTTGTTGAACATTAGCTTTTTGCAATGCGCAAGCCAATAGTTGATAAAGAGGATCCTACAGCAACGTGCATAATATGTGAGTTTAAAAATATTAGCTTTTTAGTAACACGCAAGCCAACAGTTGCTAAAAAGACTCATACGGCAACGTGCATGATAAGTGTGTTGTGGAATATTAAGCTTTTTCGCAATGTGCAAGACCTATGACAACATCCATTATGTGTGTGTTGCGGAATATTAGAATTTTTTTGCAACGCACAAGGCCTATAACAACTTTCAAGATGTGTGTGTTGCTAAATATTAGTTTTTCAAAAACGTACACATCTATATGTTGCTAAAAATATATATACGGCAACGCGCATGATATGTCTGTTGCGGAATACTGGACTTTTTCACAACACGCAAATCCCTTGGCAACATCCATGATGTGTGTGTTGCTAAATATTAGATTTTCAACAACGTACACATTTTTTTGTTGCTAAAGACACCTACGACAACGTGCATGATATGTGTGTTGCAGAATATTTGACTTTTTTCACAACACGCAAGACCTATGACAACATCCATGATGTGTGTGTTGCTAAATATTAGTTTTTCAACAACGAGCACAATTGTATGTTGCTAAAAGCATGTTTATTGCAACGTACACAAAATGTGCATAGTCTAATGATTTAACTACGACAACTTGCAACTGTTGTGTGTTGCCATATGTGTTCAATTATTTGCAACATTCATTTGTGCATTGCCGTAGATGGTTTCCACAACACACATTTTTTGTGCGTTGCGATAAATGGCCTTTAGCAACGTTTATAGTCTGCGCGTTGCGATAAACCATTTTTAGCAACACGCACAGCATGTGCGTTGCCTTTTGAATGTTACTAAAAGTCATTTTTCTTGTAGTGAATATTCTCCATTAGAACGTACTTTGGCTATAGGTAATAAATGATGTTGATGTACACCATTAACTGACAGTTTTTTATAGCTTCCAAATAAGCATTCGAGTTTCTAAAACGATTGAAACTACTAATCCATTGACAAAAGTGTCCAATATAAATAACATCAACATCTCTAGAAAATTGTAATATGTTTGATTTAAATCCTTTTGTCATGAATTCTTCACTTTCTCATGCCAATCACTTAGGCTATTGATAAGCTTCTAAGTGTCATACTTTGGATCATAACCTTTTCAACGTACCTTATAATATATTACAAACTTCTTAACTTATTTTGGATCACCATAACAAATTCATCCCACCAAAATATTGGGGTTTTTGCCTTAAAGCTTGTAATACGTAAATGATGATTAATTATAAATAAAAGAAGTAGTCCTTTTCATTTTATTTATATGTCTCATATTTTTATATCATATGTGCTAAACATCCAAGATTGCCGAATGTAATCTCGAACTGAGTATATGAGTGTCATATATAGAGGAATTCAGTTTGAGACGTGCAATCTAAAGAGTCGGTAAAGAGCAAATGAAGTTGGGTACTTTATTTGTGGTTAATCTACAGTTGCGATCCATTTCATAATATACGGTGGTCTTTTCATAGACTACTCATATGGTGATATGAGAATGAAGACACCTTATATGATGTGATCATAAAGGACTATATAATGTGATTATAAAGGACTGGGCCACGATCTATATGAATCTCTCTCCAATATCCGTTACATAGGGAGATTCATATATATCGACAAATGATGGATATATATGGGTGATCTTAATCCTGAGTGTCTTACTGACTCCTTCAGGTTAGATCATGGTTTTTGATTTACTATAGGTGAGATCGGAATAGCATTCTCGATCAATATCTTTGTATCTTGGAATCACGGTTTGGCTTATGGCTGGGTAGGTTTGTACGCAATATTGGAATCTACTCCTTCTTGTGAGAAGTAGAGAAGTAGTTCCCTTAAGAGTTGATTCGGGTCTTGAACAATAAGAGCGCTCTCCTTCTTCCGTAAAGGAATGAGGGATATAATTGTTCATTAGAGAATCAATAGTACTTAAAGGAAAAGATATAATTAGAGGAGTATAATGAACTTTATGACTGTAAGGTTCCCATTTGTTGATTGGCTCATTTCGTGGATAAACCACATGTTGGGGTTCTTTGTAAGGGTAGCTTAAGTGTTGGTGTTATTGCTCAAAGCCCTTTGAAGACCTCGTCTTGATAAGCATCGAAGGTAAATTTCTATGTGCTTACTTGTCTTGAAGAGATAGTTGCACACACTCACAACTCATGCATATGTTTAATCCTTATATGTTGTGTATCTTATTTTTGTGCATTAATGTTCATTAACATCTCTTCTTGCTTGTTATTTTGATTGCATCTTGTATGTCCTATTGCATGTTCATGCATAGACTTAGGATTGCATTTTTGCAATGGGCGCTCTCAAAAGCGCTCTATAGAAGTGCTGTACGAACAGCGCCCATCGAGCGCTATATAGACCTGATCGATTTAATTGGGTCGCTGTTGGGTCGCTGTACAGGCGCTGTACAAAGCGTTGTACGTACAGCGCCCATCTCAGACCCGAGAGTCCAAAGTTGGGGCGCTGTACAAGCGCTGTACAGAAGCGCTCTACGTACAGCGCCCAAGGCAAAATAGTGGTGTCACTTATCAAAATGACTACACTTCATCTTGACACCCTATATATATGCCACTTTGACTTTAGGTCAATTAAGAGAGTTCATATTCAGATTTCATACTTAGGATATTTTTCAAAGACGAGAAAAATTCCAAGAACTCATTTTTAATTACTCAAACACCTTTTCATGATCATCAATCATCATCTAGCATCATCTTTGATCATCTAGATGTCTTTTTGCATGGATTCTTCATCATACTTTGCTTGGTAAGCTTTTCACTAATATCTTACATATTTTGTGTTTTTCTTAACAAACAATCTCAATTTATTACTTGTATGATCTTTATATATATTTTGGATACAAGATTGAGATTAGTGTGTTGTATGTTTGAGAAGTTGTATTGTGATAGCTAATTAGGTTTTGTGCTTAATCTTGATTAGCTAAACTATTTGACATGTCATTTAGTTTTAATATCTAGGATTGTTCTAATTGCATATTCATCATCTTAGATAAGCATATAGGGTTTCCCTTGCTCTATGTTGCATTTGGATATTCATATATTCACTTAGGGTGTTATTCTCTTCATTGAGAAAGTAAGTCTTGTGTTTAGTTTTCGGGATTAGGTTTCTTATATCGCAAGCAAATTGGACTAGGTTCACTTATACCGGGATTAGGTAGGTGTGTGATTACTTCCGGGATTAGATTGTAATCGTTTTACACATTTAGTGGATTCAAGGTTCGAGTGTGGCTTACTTACTAGCCCGTGGTTTTTCCCGTGAGGGTTTCCACGTAAAAATCAAGTGTTATTTAATTTTCGCATTTTATACTTGATTTATTGCTTTATCTAGTTAGGGGTAATTCCGTAATATTGACTTCACACGAAAAATTGGGTAATAAGTTTAAAATCTATTCACCCCCCTCTAGATAGTTTTATACACACCGTGCTATAATTTGTTTCAATGACTTAGCTCTAATTATGAATTACTTGTAGAGGATCATACCATATGTAATAATGAAATTCCCTTAAGCAATTTTAGTGTAAATATACCTAGGGGCGAATAGGTATAGGCCCAAATTCTTCCAAACTTCTTTTTCACGGAACAATGATGTGCACATTTGGTGTGTCTCACAAATGGATTGCTTTACTCAACACAATTTAGAATACAATTCACAAGTGATACAATCAATAAAAGAAATGGAAGTAATGAAACATAAAACAAAACTTGACATAAGTGTTTTTACATGGTAAACCTCCAAAGAGGAAACATCCACGGGTTGAATCCACAACCACCGGCAAACAGCAATTCACTATGACAAAAAAAAAGAGATACACACTCAAAGGCAATCAACACATGATACACTCCTCAAGCTATTGATCGGTCATTTATTGTATATGTTTTTTATCCTCATTCCTCCAATCAATTACTTGTTTCTCGAGTCTTTTAGGGTTTTAATTTGTGTGTTTGAGCATTTTCAGGTTGTTGGATCCAAATGATGTGTTTGAAGTATTGCAGAGGAAAAGAGCAATTTTAGAATATTCAAGGGACTTTTATGCAATTTTCCATGATTTCCATGCCAATTGCCATCAAGACCACTGTGGATTTCCACAGCGGCACCCAAAGCGCTCTCAAGAATAGTGCAGCGGTAGTCACAGCGGTATCCCGAGACAGTGCAGTTGAGCCATGTTGTGAAGGCCATATCTTTCAACTCCGATTTAATTGTGTATCTTGCCACCTATGGATGTGAATCCCCAGAAGTCTAGTTTCTGACCCAATTTACGGTTCATCGATTTGAGGTTTTTAGAAGAAGTTATGCCCGTTTTAGTACCCAAAGGTCAGATCAGTCAGTCATAAAATCAGCGAATACTTACGGGATTTGTTTCACAAGTTATCGGAATGAGAAATATTACCTTCTTAGACATATGTGAGAGTCTTGGGAAGTAAGTAGACATCTAATCCTTATCTTCCTTCAGTAAGTAATCAATTTGGATGGATTAAGAAATAAATAGAATCCCAAAAAGATAGAGTTCTAAAAGGGAATTGATTTCCTTGTTGTTTAAGGACATGGCATAGCATCTGCACCTATTTAAACACCTTTGAACCCTAATTTTGGGATATCTAGCCAAGGGAGGTCCCAAGCCACCAAGGGGGCCGTCCCCCATAACCATAATCCATCTTTACACATTGGGGGTTTGCAAGACGAAGAAGACTCATCATTGAAGAAGAGAAGAAGTCGTTGAAGGCCTCAATGGGTTTTATCTCCTCTATCTCTTGTTTTTTTATTTCCATGATGTGTAACTAACTTCATAATAGGGAATCAATGTGAACCCCTATGAATACTCTTTGTTAGAATTGATTATATTTTCTTATTTCAAGTTTTGATTCATTCAATTCATCTTATGTCATAACAATTTATTATTGCTCATGCTTGTTTATATGCTCGGCATGAATCTAGGGTTTTGATAATTTAATACTTGAGTTTAGGGTGTGTTACGTCACGTACTCTCAATCAATCTTCAATTGAATGGGTAAAACTTATCATATTTTGTTATATGCTCGTAAGTTTTGGTTCACTTGTTCCTTAACTTGATGTGGGATAAAACTTATCATGCTTGGTTATATGCTCGTAAGTTAATCATACTTAATTTAAGAATAAACCCTTAACTTGATTAACATCTTTTATCAAAGTTAATTCGAAGCATTGAGTAAACGTAGTTGGAGAGCATTGATGACCTGGTTTTCTCACATCTTGATCACATTCACACATTATTGTTAACTGCTTTCTTAGATAATTCGGTTATAAATCAATCAATCAATTAATCAATCTCAAATCTCTTGGATACTGTTACTTGCTTAGCTTTAATTAAAATTAGTTTAATCGATAATTCACTTTTCCTCGTGGGAACGATCCCTACTTTCCGTTGTACTTATATCATAATTCGTGCACTTGCGAGTTAGGTTTTTATAACACGATAATATCTATCAGCTATCTACTCTAAATCTACCCTCGGTCCTAATGAGTCACTTTGCCACAACTTTCTAATCGAGACAAATTGTTTGCCTCTAGAAAGCCACTCCCTAACCGAGACTATCCTCAAGTCTCTAGAAAGATTTCCTTGCTCCGACTTACTTGAAGCCTAACTTCTTGCCAAGACTTCCTTGCTTAGTTATTCCGAGTCCCTTGCTCTTAACTAAGACTTCCTTGCTTGGATTTACCTAGAACCTCACACTCTTTACCAATACTTCTTGCTCGTACTTACTTAGAGTTTCACACTCTTTGCCAAGACTTCCTTTGCTCTATGTTAAAGAATCACTCAACAACAAGAGACTTCACACCTTTTGCAAGGCAAATGATCTAAGTGATGCAAATGATGCAAACACAATCAAATAGAGAAAGTAGATCACACAAACTCTATGAACATGCACTTAGATAACTAGAATATGCTTTCAACACTCAATCACAAAGTTATTTAGAAATCCAAGCATGTGAATCAATAAGAACTAGATTAGAATAATCAATATTGCAATGACAAATCCTAATTCTTAGATCATGAAACCAAACCTAGAAATCAACAATCAAGCTCATCATACAAAACATTTATAGAATCAATTTCATGTGAATCAAGTTTAGCTTTCAAATATGTTTAATCAAAATCACAAAAAGCTATAACTCGAAAATCATTCAAACAAGTCTAAAATAGGAATCAAAATCATTCTAAACATTTTTCATCAATCAAGTAATAAGAATCATCAAGTTGATCATAAGAAAAATGCAAAGAAGATGATTACTAATAAAAAAGATGAAACTCGAACTGAGATCAGATCATCACGAGAAATCTGGACATTTTTTTCAACTTTAAAATGCTTGATACTTGTTCCTCTCTTCAAGACCAACAATTTTGGCTTTTACATCACTCAATTCGAAGTTGAGATGAGAGAGATATGACTAAAACAAAAATGTAAAAGTTATGAGGTATTTGACACGAAATTTGAATTAAATAGGGAGGGAAACCAAATGGAGAAGGAGAAGGGCAAAGTGGTAAATTGGGCCTCCTTTTAGCCTTGGTCCCGTAGAGGCACATGTCTACCACGGGAACCCAGTGGTGGCCATGCGCCTCCACGGGAAGCAAGGGTGGTGGCCTCTTGCCTTCTCTCTTCTCCTCCACTCCCTTTCGCCCACCTCACGCATTCTTCAACCGTTCTTCGGCATCCGAACTTCGAATTCAAATCCGCTTTTGGATTATAAACCATAACTTAACGACACGCGAGGACAACTATGGAATTTTGACAATTGGATATGAAATCGACTTGATACATGATGATAAAGAAAATGTATTGTTAGAGAACGTAAAGTGACGTAACTTCCTCGTTTGAACTTGAAATCAAATGAGAGAGTAACCGAAATGACTGGAACTCAATAAGGAATCATATGAGATCATATTCAAGTTCAAGACAACAAAAAAACTAAACACATAAACACAAGATCACACAAGTATGCAATTTCCTAGAGATAGTCCTAGAACATGAAATTCTGTAATGTTTGTCAAATTGAGACTAATGCATGTGCATACTTTAACAAGTGTATGAATGTGTTATTCCAAATGTAGCACAATGATGCAGGGACACATATGAATGCAATGTACATGTGTGCGGTTTGCTCAACAATGCAGGGACACACATGTATGAATTGTGTGTGTGTGTGCGCTTACGCCTTGCAAGAGGAAGAAGTATCTCAATACCTTAGCATCCAAGTAAGCGATTTTCCTCTTGAAGACGATATTTACATGAGAAGTTGCTTTTCTCCTTTAAAGCTCCTTTCCACCAAGAAATATCTAAGCAACTAACTATTACAAATAAAGAGAGTTTTGCAATGGAATCAAGCCAATACAAATCTAAAACCTTACAAATAACTATATCAATGGACACTGGATTTTGGTTCGTGTAAAAACATTTACAATTACGAGAGTACAGCCTCAGGTTTATAGTAGAGTAACTCCGAGGTTAATAATCATGAAATATTAATTAAAGAATTCAATTAGTTTTTCTAAGGATTATTGGAGCTCAAGACTGTGGGTCCATCAGGTTCCCTTGCTAACCCGGAACGTTGATGGTAATAAGGGTCACGGATAATTAATTGGATGGTCCAATTAATTTTGTTACAAAAGTAACAAGGATTTATTTCAGGCAATTAATTAAATGATGTGATTATTTAATTAATGAATTAATAATTAATTAAATTAAATAATGTGATTATTTAATTATATAAATAATTATGAATTATTAATAAAATTAATTATTTCATGGAGGTCAAGGGTTTGAGCCAAGACCAAAGCAAAGATATAAAATAATATTGATTATTTTATCTTTAACGGGTCAAGGGTTCAAGTCGCAGTGACAACATTAAATTAAATAGTATTTAGAATCCTATTTAATCTAGGTCACTTGTAACCCTATCATGATATTGATATATAGATAAATATCAAGAGATTTTGTTTTTAATATAATTGATTTTAAAAACAAGATAAAAGATATTTTAGGTTTTAAATATTAGGTTAATTGCACAAACATACCCTCTATTCATCTAATAAAGAAAATTTTCAAACAAATGCCCTATTCAAACACAAACATCCCAATTGGAATGTGCTTGGGGTATGGAAAGTCAATAGTGCCCTTGGGTAAAAGGGATAGGTTATTTTGTTGGGTAAATTTCACAAACAAACCTGAATTTAGGTGTAATTGTATAAATACAGTCTAACTTCTCTACATTAAAACCCCAATAATTAATAACCTCTGACATTTAATAAAATTTCATGAAACCGACCGCGTTTTATAGGCATAATTTAATATTTATGCTATCTAATAATTAATACAAAATATCACATAAAAATTAATTAGTAGAATCACGTTCCTTAGAGAACCATCTATCTAGAGTAGCCTATTTCTTTCCGGTTGTCCTAATCTCGAATTGTATACCTCAGAGTACCTTATGTGGTTGATGGTTCTTTATGTTGGGACTTTTGAAAGTTGAAATTGTTCTATTGCTCATTTGGCAAGGGCGGATTGTGTGATGGAGGGATTCATTGCTTTGTGCAAACAAATTTTAAGTCTTTGAGCATTGTTGAGTGAAGAAGAAAGTTTCATTTAGGAAGAAATGACTAGGTATAATTGGGGAAGATGAAGTTTAGAACAAACTTTCACTATTCTAGATTTTATAGATTTAACTTTTTCTTGATGTTGGTTTTCTCATATTCCTTGCATTTAATATTTAATTGGAGATATGTACCATCCTTGCATTTAATTTTTTATTGGAGATGTATACCAAGCTCATTGGTAACTTATAAACAATAAATATATAATACTAAATTGGCATGATGACGACTTTCTAACTACCTAGAAGTAGTGGCAAATATACATGAAATATACATGAACTACTGAATTAGCAAATATACATGAAATAATTTTATTTTTTTAAGTAGGTGTTCTACAAATTAATAACCTCCACTAATTAATAAATTACTATGCAACAGATCATATTAATTTAGAGAGGTCAGATTGTATTAATTTTTTTTTTCTAATAATTACATAAATATACCCTACTATCATTTGACTTTTGTTAACTTTAACTTTTAACCATATTTGTATCCCGAAATGACTAAACTACCCTTGAAAACTTATTTATCTTTTCTTTTATTATTTAAAAATATTAAAAAATATTTACTTACAAAATTGAAAAAATCAGTACAATTTTTTTTTGTTACATTTTCCATGTCCCTAAACACCAAATTTTCAGATTGCAAAAACCAAATTTATCTCCAAAACATTCAATTTCATACTTATTAACCCACAAACAATTTCATTTCATCAACACAATCAAAACCCATCAACAATTACATTTAATCAACAGAATCAAAATCCACAAAACTCACTAAACACAATCAAAACCCACCAAACACAACCATTTTTCCAGTTGTGGGTTCTAATTGTGTTAAAAAAAAAGGATAGAAAGAAAGCAAAAAAAAAAAAAAAAAAATTGTACCGATTTTTTCAATTTTCTAAGTAAATATTTTTAAATATATTTAAAGAATAAAAAAAAATATAAATAAGTTTTCAAGGGTTGTTTAGTCATTTCAGGATACAAATGTGGTTAAAGGTTAAAGTTAACAAAAGTCAACTGACGATAAGGTATATTTATGTGATTATTAGAAAAAAAATGAATATTTACACAATTACACCTAATTTTAGGGTTGTTTATGAAATTTACCCACCAAAATAACCTCTCCCTTTTATCCAAGGGCACTATTGACTTTCCATACCCCAAACACATTCCAATTGGGATGTTTGTATTTGAATAGGGCATTTGTTTGAAAATTTGCTTTATTAGATAAATAGAGGGTATGTTTGTGCAATTAAGCCTTAAATATTTGATATTTAAAATATACCTATCTAATATATATCAGGTGGTGGCTATTTTCATCTTTTAATTAACCTAATTGAGAAGAGATAGAACTGTACACAAAAGAAAAAGAAAAGAGGGGGTGCGGCAACAAGGTAGAGGAAAAGAAAGAAAAGTTTTTTTTATTTGATATTGGGTGGCCGAACTCCATACATACAAGACAAGAGTTGTTTTGTGTTTTCTTCTTCTACCACCATTAATCAACCTCTTGAAGCCCGTGACATGCCCACACACAGTTGTCGGAACCTGGGAGATAGCAAGGAAGATCCAGTGGTATAAATCGGAAAGCAAAATCAAGAAGTGAAAGAACGAAGGAGTTAGCCTTGAGGTATGATTACGAATCCTACCTGTTTTATTCTTATATATTGTACATGGTTATCTAAGTCGCTTAAATAATTTTTAAAAGTCTAAAATTTCTTCCAATGTGCGACTCTAGGACTTACACAAACCGTATTGACAATTTCATCCCATCATAAACGACCAAATGGCTTAGGTGACGTCTGATAGCACTATTTTATACATACTTTAGGTCCCAATTTCCTATTGTTTTATGCTTGTTTCTTGGGTAAAATTGGGCTTTTTAATGTTGCAAATAAGTGTTTCAGGTAAATAGGGAAGTTTAGGGGCATTGTGGTAATTTTAGAGAAATAGGGTCTAAAATGCAATATTCTTGTGAAATTGAAGTATATGTGAATATGAAATACGTCAGGGAGGCAAATGGTAATTATCCAGCCAATCAGCGCTTAGCACGCCACGTTATTAGTGAAACAGTGCGTTTTGGGCGTTGCGTGCGTCAGCATGATGTCACGATGACATCATCTCTTCTTCAACCTCCAGCCGGCCTGACCCGCTGTAAGGTCTCATTTATTTGATTGGCTTATTTCGTGGACAAACCACAATTGGGGTTCATTGTAAGGGTAGCTTAGGTATTGGTGTTCAAGTTCAATGCCCTTTGAAGACCTCATCATTGATAAGCACCAAAGGTAATTTCTAAGTGCTTACTTGCAATTGAAGAGATAGTTTCACACACTCACAAATCATGCATACGTTTAATTCTTGTTTGTTGTGTGTCTAATATGCGTGCATTAATGTTCATTAATATCTCTTCTTGCATGTTCTTTTGATTGCATCTTGTATGTCCAATGCCATGTCATGCATAGGCTTAGGATTGCATACTTGTAAAGGGCACTGTTCAAAGCACTTTACAGAAGCGCTATTCGAACAGCGCCTATCCTGACCTGGTGGAAAATGGGTTTTAAATCAATTAGACCTGATGCATATTTTTGAAGGCACTGCACGGTCACTGTTTAAAAACGTTGTACGTACATCGCCCGTCTGAGACCCGAGAGCATCAATTGTTGTGGCGCTGTTCAGGCGCTCTACAAAAGCGCTCTACGAACAGCACCTATGAAAATGTTCTTCATGTTCTTCATATTTTCCAGGTAGGCGCTGTACAAGTCGCTCTACGTACAGCGACTCGTACAACGCCCAAGGCAATTTTTGTGTCACTTATCAAAACGCACCACTTTGATTTTGACACCCTATATATATGCCTCTATGACTTTAAGTCACTTGAGAGAGTTCATAATCAGATTTCATACTTAAGATATTTTTCAAAGCAAGAAAAATACACAATAACTCACTTTTGGTTACTCAAACACTATTTCCATGATCATCAATCATCATCTAGCATCATCCTTGATCATCTTGCATGGATTCTTCATCACACTTTGCTTGGTAAGTTTTTCACTAATATCTTACATATTTTGTGTCTTTCTTAACAAGCAATCTCATTTATCACTTGTATGTATTTTATATATATTTTAGATACAAGATTGAGATTAGTGTATTGAATGTTTGAGAGTTGTATTTTGATAGCTATCTAGGTCTTTCATAATCTATGTTTAGCTATGCTATTTGACATGTCATCTAACCATTGATATCTATGATTATCTTAATTGCAATATTGTCATCCTAGATAAGCATATAGGGTTACTTAGCTCTAATTGCATTTTTTGGATATTTCATATATTCACTTAGGTTGTATTTTCTCTTCATTGATAAGTGAGACTTGTGTAGCTTCCGGGATTAGGTTGCGTAAATCACAAGCAAATTGGACTAGGTCCGCTTATACCGAGATTAGGTAGGTGTGTGATTATATACCAGGATTAGGTTATAATCTTAACACATTTAGTGGATTCGAGGTTCAAGTGTGGCACATTTACTAGCCTGTGGTTTTTCCCGTGAGGGTTTCCACGTAAATATCAAGTGTTATTTACATTCCACACCATATTACACTTGCTATACTATATTGACTATTAGGGGCATTTTCGTAATCTTGACCATACACGAAAATTTGGTAAAATCGATTAAAATCTATTCACCCCCCTCTAGATTAATATTAAACACACCGAATATTTGTTTCACCCGCAACTGATCCGACCCGCGAGTAGACCCAATTCAGACCCGATCTAAACCCGACGCTTTCCAGCTCATTTCCGACGGTTTTTTTTGGCCATTCTTCTCCCAAATCGTCGATGCACCTCCTTCCGGTCACAATGCAACCCTTTTCAGCGTCCAAATCGCATGTTCCTCTCTCCTCAGTTTGCCACCTTTCCACCATTGAAGACCAAAGCATTAAGCTTCATTTGCTGGTTCAATCGCACATCACCAACTCACAGATCTCCCTTAGAGCTCTCTGCGACTTAAATCCACGAGATCGAAATCGTAGATTTCGTTTACGAACCAGCAGAATTCCCATTTTCAACAAGGGTAGTTTCATCCATTCACACCTACTTCAATCCTTAATTTCCCACACACTATATATATATACAGTCTTTCTATTGTCAGTTCGTCCTAACAATAAATATATCAGGACGAAAAATGTGGACCATAGATTATGGAGAAGTTTTGACAAGTGCATACACTTTAAGTCAAAGTATGTAAATCTAGTGGTTTACATTCTTTGTCCTGATATATTTATTGTTAGGACGAACTGATAATAGAAAATCTGTATATATATATATCCCACTTTTTGTCTTAAATGAACACACTTATAATTAGTTTTTAGATCTAAGAATCCATAGATAGTTTTTAGGATAAATCTCCCTCCACATCCAACACACAAACCACTCTCTCACACAAATATCTCACTAAGCTACCATCGTTGCACTCTTGGATCTCTTGGAGTTGAAGATAGAGTTGGAGCTCTTGAAGAATTTCTTGGTTGTTTCCTTCTCTTTATTTTTCTCTTTGATTTCTATTAAAGTTTGTAACTAGATACTTGTTAGAATTTTGTTGTATTTATATTATTACTTATCTATATAATTTGTTGATGTTTTTATTTACGTGAGCTTTCATTTAAATGCTTTGTAGTTAGTTCATTATACTTGCTTTGATTTAGTTAAATTACTTGTTTACCTTAGGTAGATTATTTGGATTATTTGCATGAATTTGTGATAGCTTTAATTGTTGCTTTCTAGTGATAGTTGTAGTTAATTGAACTTTGGTTGATTTAGTTGTGATGGCTTTGGTGTAGTTCAATTGTTGTTTTATATTGCTTTGCTCTTGATTTGGTTTAATAGAATTTTCGAATCCTTGCCTTTAGTTTAGTTGATTTCAGTTTCGAAGCTTTCCGTCCCATAACCACGATTTTATTTTTCTTGCATGTAATTAGTGTAAATAAATTGTATATATTATCTAAGACTTAAAACCAACTTAAGGTACCATACCTCCTCGTGGAAACGATTCCCTTACTTGTGTCCACTATACACGACAACGACAACGACTCGTACATTTGCGAATGGTGATTTTACACTTGCATGCTTCATTTATATATATTCATTTCGTAGTACCGTCTGGAGCATTTCAATACGCCGAGGACAGAGTCCGTAAAAAGCGTGTCAACGTCCCACAAACAAACGTCATTGCATAATTAGCGACCAACGGCTTCCCAAATTTCAACAATATTTTTTCCACTAATGGATCCCATTTAACCTTATTGTCCTCACCAACAAATACATTGGCTATATCTCTAAAATTGCACCATTCTTTTTAGGAATGTGACACACCCGTTCAAATCATAAACGTTTAATTCTAAAAGTCGATGATTATATAACAACCTATGATGTGATGCAATTTGAGCAATGGAAAGACTAGCTACATTGTTCCGTTTTAATCTAATAAAATTTTGAAACCCAGTACGTGTTGCTGTTTATAAGTCATTTCATCTTCTCTCACGTCATTATTGAGGTGAGGTAGATCAAATATCGTATCACCAAGATATATAACATTTTCTAGCTTATAAGGTTAAATTTTAGTATATGCAACAATGATTTCCTCAAATTCATTTGGAACACCACCATTTAATTTGTCCACATGTGTTGGTAGTGGATATTGTGAGAATTTCATCAATGGTTGAGCACCCCACAAAAAGACTCGCATCCGAAATTGGGGTAAACCGTAAGATCCTACTGCCATCTTCCATAATCTTGCTAGATAGTTCATTGAATTTGAAACCCAACTTCCTATAGCATAATGACCTAAAAAGCCACTTGCAAACTTTAAAAAATCTACAACGTTCTTCATTAGAATATACTTTGGCTTTAGGTAATAAATGATGTTCTTGTAAACCACTAACTGACGATTTTTTACATCTTCCAAACGAGCTACCAGTTTTCTGAAGGTGAAAAAGATGAATAAGAAAGGGAGAGGAGAAAGTTTGGAGAGTGTTTAAATATGGTGTATATAGATAATTTTCCAAAAATAAGGTTATTAAGAGTTAAACTTTTAGTTAAAAAAAAGAAAAAAGAAAAAAGAAAATCTAAGGCCCCGTTCGGTACCGTTTCGTAAAAGTGGTTTTCGGTTTTTTGGGTTGAAAAAATGTGTAGAACACGTTCGGCAGGAGTTTCCAAAAATATAAAAACAAGAACACCAAGATCATGTCTTTTAATTTAAAGTGCTGGAAGCCACCATTATGGAAAACAACGTAATTATGTTTTCAAGGTTTTGTTTTTTCATTTTTGATAGCCCACCGATTAAAACTTTTATCGCAGTATTTTTTTTTTAATATATAAAATAAGTTACTTTTAAAGTTAGTTTTTAACTATTTAAAAAAAAAAAGAGTTCAGATTATGAAAATGAGAAAAACATGTCTCCGATTTGGATCCCTTCCTCACTTTAAGTGTTCTCACATACATAATTTATTTCCACATATCTAATAAGCAAGACATGTATTAATTTTGTTAATTTTTATGTCTTTACTTTCTCAAAAGATATAATTAATCTAAGGACATTGATTTCTTTATTAGACACGTGACAATAAATTATGAAAGTGAATACACTCTTAATGTGATGAGAGGATCCAGATCCCTCTTGATTTAGCTGATATGTTGCATACTAATTAAGATATTTGAAAACTTGAAAACACGTATATATGTCTTAAGAAAACACAACACAAATGAACTAAGTTTGGATGAGATTACGGTACATTTGTGGATTGACTATAATAATAGATAAATATTATGGTTAATTAAATTTTGTATGGTTATTGTTAGCATAATATATTGATTAGGTGTTATAACAATTGTTTTCTTTGTCAAAATGACATTATATTTTATTATTATTGTTGTTGTAATTTTTGTTTTATATTATTATTAATAAACTCTATTTTGTAAATTTTTTTATGGAAGATAAATTGAATAAAACCTTATAGAAAGTTTGATTATATTGGTACGGTTAGTTGAAAATGATTTTGAAATTATTCTACCAGACGCGATTTTACTGTTTTCCCATTTTCAAGTGTTACTGCTAGACGCGTTTTTATGTTTTCATTTTCCGAATGTTGTTTTCAACAATTGCTACTTGTTGCGTTTTCAAATTCAAAAATTACAAAAATCAATTTTTCGAAAACAAATAAAAACGAGAAAACAGAAAACAAAAAACAAAAACGTTACCGAACAGTCTCTAAAATTTTTGAAGGGATAATTTTGATTTTCTTTTTGAAAAAAAAAAATCCTAAGAGTTAGAGCATCTCCAATGTATATGTCAATGCCAATACCAATACCAAATTTGGTACATTAATTTAGCATTGTGCTCTAATACATATGTTAAATTTGACACATTATTTTGCATTGCATTGGAGGATAGTTTTTACATCCCGTACTAAATTTTAGCATTTGCACAATAATTTGACACAACGTTGGAGATGCTTTTATAAATTGTTATATAATAATGTGTCTGTTTTTAAACGGTGCATATTAATGCTCAACGGACAACAACGCCTCAGAAAACACAGAGCCTTAAAGAAAAAAAAAAATCAGAAAGAAAGAAAGGAAAAAAAAAAAAAAAAAAAAAAAAAAAAAAAAAACAAAGAGCGTTTCTTTTTCGTCTTCCTTGAACTGCGATCAGTTCTCTATTTTCTTCACTACAGAAAAAAAAAAAATGGCTCCCAAAAAGAAGCCACAAAAACACAACAAAAACAACAAACCCAGTTCGAATTCTTCATCTTCCGGTCCAAGGCTACAGATTTCGGCCGAGAACGAGAACCGGCTGCGAAGGCTTCTACTGAACTCGTCGGACAGGCCGGCCCAGACCACCGTGAACCCGGTTCAAGACATTCTCTCTAAGAGTCAAAAGGCCAAGAAGCTCAAAGCTGTTTACGAGAAGCTCTCTTGCGAAGGATTTTCTAATGATCAGATTGAACTCGCTCTCTCTTCTATCAAGGTAAACCCTTTCACTTGTTTTTTTTTTTTTTCCTTTGTTGCTGTCTTTTTAATGAATAGCCGTTTAGTTTATGACTGAAAATGAAGTATTTTAAAATTTGCAAATCAATTCTTAGTTGAATTGGATTGGTTTTTGTTGAGGGTTTCAAGTCCCCATCAGCAAGTGTGCATTGTAGGAGTAGCTACTCGGGCTGCATTTATATTACTTCATCTAGGCAGGTCCCGACAGACTGCCCACTTGCTCCGGT
The DNA here is from genome assembly GCA_030490815.1 of Acer saccharum. Lineage (NCBI taxonomy): Eukaryota > Viridiplantae > Streptophyta > Magnoliopsida > Sapindales > Sapindaceae > Acer > Acer saccharum. Next base: position 12,059,429 of record CM059874.1, read on the forward strand.
GTTAGTTTTATCGTGTCAGCTTTATAAAAGATGATGCATTTTGAAATTCAGTATTCAATCACTTTGGTGGGTAATTTTCTTTTACCTTAAGTTTTAATTTGGTTCTTTTTCTTTTTTAATCTTGAGAAATAGATAAGAATTCAAGAAGAAATGGAATTTTTGGTGTTTGGGTTTTTTAGCAGTTTGTCCTTGTATTTTCTAGGATGATGCTACATTTGAGGCTGCTCTTGATTGGTTATGCTTAAATTTGCCGGGGAATGATCTTCCTTTGAAGTTTTCAAGTGGGATTTCGTTGCATAATGAAGAAGGTAATTTATGTGTGCTGAATATTTTGATGTTTTACTCTGATCATTCCGTTGTGTTTTTAATTTCATAGGAATCAAGCGTAAACCTGTGGCATATTTTGACATTGATGTTAACACCATTGTTGTGGGATGTGTTAGTAGCTTCTGTTGGTGTCTTATCTGTTGCACGGGAAGATTGGACTCCTTCTATGGGCCCATCCACTGAAATTAAGGAGGAAGTGCAAGAAATTTCTGTTAGGATCAAGGGCCAGCGAGATGACGATGCCTTAGATTCATGCCAACCATCTCAAGCAGATTGGATTCGGCAATATATGGAACAACAAGAAGAGGTTCGTGGACCTGAAAACTTTCCATAATATATATATATATTTCTTGTTTACATTGCTTTTTAAAATTTATTTTCTTTTGACGAGCATTGCTGATGAGTTTAAGGTTGTGGTTTTATGTTAATCTTTATTCTTTAGCATATATGTTCCTTTATATATTTAGAAGAAAAATGCTTATGCCATTAATGAGTCAATAGTAATTTTGTTATTTGCAGGATGAATATGAAACTTGGGAAGATATTGCAGCTGACAAGAGTTCCTCCAAAGAGGTATGCTCATTTTATTCTTCGTATGGAATTGTAGATAGTATTCACTAATCCGTGCAAAATGATTCATGAAACAAGGGTAGTCCTTTTCTAAAGCTAATTGCGGGGTTAGTTATCGTTTTATTAAATGAGGAGCCCTTGAATCAACAAGAAACTATCAAATCCACAATAAAAAGCTTTGTTCCAAGGAACCTGAATTTTATTAAATAAACAAGTCTTTATGAAAACCAAGTATAATAAGTCTATTTATAAAAATATATTCATAATCCAAAAAGAATAGACATATCCTATTAAAAAAAACATAAATATATTCCATCTAAACAAGGATTAAAAATTCTTAAAAGGAATCCAAATTAAACAAGTTTTCTAATCTAATAGATTTCTATCCTACATCAATAATTTCACATTAGAGAAATTAGATGGCATCTGGAAGAAGGTAATAATTGAAAGCAATAACTTTTAGACTAATGTTAGGAGTGTTGAATGATGATGCAATAGCTGATGCCTAGTAAATGTTTACATTATACATTTTAATTTTCATATTTTCATACCATTTGTAATGCTGTTATTATGGTGTGCTAAATTAAAGAAAAAAAAAAAATCCTATCTGATGCATAGTAGATGTTTTTGAACAAATTCATATTTTGTTATTATTCTTCTCTGTATAGGAGGTAATTTATAGGAGAAATACAACTATGAAAAAATCAAGAAATCCTATAATTAAGCTAATTGATTCCTTAATCAAAGTAGAAAGAGAAATATAACTAAGAAAGAATTAGGAAATCCTATAAAAATATATTCATAATCCAAAAAGAATAGACATATCCTATTAAAAAAAACATAAATATATTCCATCTAAACAAGGATTAAAAATTCTTAAAAGGAATCCAAATTAAACAAGTTTCTAATCTAATAGATTTCTATCCTACATCAATAATTTTCTTTCATATTATTATTGAAAAACACACTAATGGTTATGTACACTTAGTTACTAGAATTTTGTTCTCTATCTCTTAAAGTGGTGTGGAAGTAGGCTATAGTGATTATGGAATGATGGGAATATTGTCTTTAACTATCATGCCATGGTAAAGGACGTGAATCGATCATTGTTTGGTCAACAGTAGCAGGATGGTGGAAAGTAGTTTGTTGTTTGTTTGGATGTTATTTCATAGGAAGATAAGTTAAGATGAGCATGATAGGCGTAAGATGACTTTTGTAACATCTATCAGGACTTGTTGGGCCATGAATGCTAGTTCTTTTGAATTCTGCTAGTCTCCCTCACTAATTCGGGTTGCATCTTAGTCAGAAGAAAAAAGGGAAAATGAATTGAGAACTTTGAAGGTCATTCACAAGAAAGGGAAGGGGGGGATTTCTCCATTAAATACCTGTATGATGGAAACATTTTCAGCTTCATACTTAAATACATGATGGTTCATTCAAAGATAAAAAATCATGTTGTTTGAAAACCTACTTGGCGTAATGGATAATTATAAAGCTAAACTGGCAATTTATAAATTTGAAACTTTGGTAAGCTGGACACTTGGGGACACGGTACTCATGTCCAAGCATTTGACAGTTGACACTCATAGAAACGATTTAAGAGAATGCACTTTCTATAATTTGTGTAAAATTTTGAGGATGCTATAGAAATTATGTTGTGGAATTTTCAGAGACTTTCAAGCTTGATAATTCTTATACTTTCTTTGGTTATTCACCATCGAACAAACTCATGATCAAAGTTTTTGCCCCTGATTTAGAACCATTACTCTTATTGCTTTGGAAACCTTCATAAATATTTAGAATGAGAAAATCACATCCACATAATTTGTACCAGGTTTTCTTTCTCTCTCTATTACATGATATTATTGCCGCCATCTAGGTTTTCTTTAGTTGCTGATGTTAGGTGATATAACGATGTTCTTTTTTGTTCACTATTTTGATTTTTTGATTTCTCATTTATTTTACCTGTATTTTAATAGGTCTCTCAACCAAGGTTGTATGATGATATTGCTAAAGAGTACCATGTGGCTCGTTTGGAAGCTGTTAAAGCCAAAACAAATAGGGACAAGAAAAGCCAGGAAAGAGCAGGCGATATGATCCGCAAACTGAAGCAAGAGTTGTCTGCTTTAGGTTAGATCTATTTTTTCCTTGATATGTGCTGAATATGGCCATTTTGTACCTTTTCTCAATGAGCTGTTTGGATGCATTGAACAGGATTATCTGATGACATGTTGGCGTTGGATTTTGCTCATGAATGTGCTTCTAAGGATGCATTTACTAGTTCTATGCCTGATGAAGACCCTGAGGCCGTAAAATGCGATAATGTAGATGGTGGTTTAGGTTTTGTTGTGCATACAGATGAATCTAGAATTGTTGGAGACAATTCTGTGAGCTGCAGCTCTGAGGCGTTTTCACCCGATCCTGTTCCCTTTTGCATACCTGCTCAAGAACAAACTGTAGATGAGTCAGAAGATGTGGAGCTTGGTGATTTCTTTGTAGAAGATGCTCCCTCTAGTGATACGATACATCCTGAAATTTTGAAATTAAAGCAGAAAGAAAAGATGAAAGAATTATGCAGTGACAAGAATTTAGAGAAATTAGATGGCATCTGGAAGAAGGTAATAATTGAAAGCAATAACTTTTAGACTAATGTTAGGAGTGTTGAATGATGATGCAATAGCTGATGCCTAGTAAATGTTTACATTATACATTTTAATTTTCATATTTTCATACCATTTGTAATGCTGTTATTATGGTGTGCTAAATTAAAGAAAAAAAAAAAATCCTATCTGATGCATAGTAGATGTTTTTGAACAAATTCATATTTTGTTATTATTCTTCTCTGTATAGGAGGTAATTTATAGGAGAAATACAACTATGAAAAAATCAGGAAATCCTATAATTAAGCTAATTAATTCCTTAATCAAAGTAGAAAGAGAACTATAACTAAGAAAGAATTAGGAAATCCTATAATAATGACAAATATTCTAACACCCGCCCCCCCCCCCCCCCCCCCCCCCCCCCCCCCGTATAGGAGGTAATTTATAGGAGAAATACAACTATGAAAAAATCAGGAAATCCTATAATTAAGCTAATTGATTCCTTAATCAAAGTAGAAAGAGAAATATAACTAAGAAAGAATTAGGAAATCCTATAATAATGACAAATATTCTAACACCGCCCCCCCCCCCCCCCCCCCCCCCCCCCCCCCCAAGTTGGTGCATTGATGTCACTTATGCCCAACTTGCTAATTAAGTCATGGAAGCTCCTTCCATTAATATCCTTCGTAAGGATATCTGCAAGCTGGTCTTTACTTGTAGGTGGTACCGGTGGTCGGAGATAGAAGGGCCGGCTGTGAGGCTTACTGGAAAACAAAACAACTTATAGTAGTAGTAGTAGTAAAACAGGCAGCAGTTCTGTTTAGTAGAGAAGTTGAAAATAGGCAATAGTCCTGTTAGCAACTAATAGTAGTAGTAGAAAAACAGCCAATAGTCTTGTTAGCCACATATAGAAGTAGAAAAGAAAGAAAGAAAAAGGGATAGCTTTACCCATCTAGTTTAATCTCAATCCATGAATTTTTATTTTTTTTAAACTTATAGTAGTAGTAGAATTGAGTACAACCCCCCTCTTTTCCTACCAGTTCCAATCGTCTCCTTGGTTTGAATGTCCTGAGCTGAACATGAAATTTTTAGAAAAGTTATCAGGATTGGCGATGTGGATCGCTGTTGGAGAAGAGGAAACTGACATGGGTCGGGTCGGGTCGCAAAGAAGTTTCGCAAGCAGAAGCAACGTGAGTCGCTGGATAGGGTTAGGATGACCAGAAGAAGACCGGCGACGTGATAGGCTGTCCAGAAGTCCGATGAGATGCTGGTGGTAAGGCTCATTGCAAAAGAGAAGCAACAGAGTATTGTAGCAATAAAGAGAAAAGAAATATGCAGAAAAGAAAGATTTAGAAAGTAGCAAAAGAACCCTAAACAATTTGTTTAGGCTTGTTATTATTCTTCTCCGTATAGGAGGCAATTTATAGGAGAGATACAATTAGGATCAGGAAATCCTATAATTAAGCTAATTGATTCCTTAATCAAAATAGAAAGAGAAATATAACTAGGAAAGAATCAGGAAATCCTATAATAATGACCAATAGTCTAACAGTTTTGTAGTGGCTATGAGTTGTTTTCATATCCTTTGTCATGATATTTTTGTTTTTGTATAACATGATTTTATGCTTTCAGTATACTTGCATATCAACTTTGGATTACGTTTAGCCTCGTTGTGATCTGTATTTGTGTACATTGGTGTTTGTCTAATATATTTGTATTATAAGAGCTTTCTGTTTGTTTTTCCATTTTGGTAATGTGGTCTAACGGTAACAGGGGGAGCCGCAAAAGATTCCAAAGGCTGTTCTTCATCAATTATGTCAAAGATCAGGGTGGGAAGCACCAAAATTCAATAAAATTCTCGGGAAAGCTAATAGTTTCTCTTATGCTGTTAGTGTATTACGTAAAGCTAGTGGCAGGGGTAAGAGCAGAAAAGCTGGTGGGTTGATCACCCTTCAGCTTCCTGATCAGAATCAAACCTTTGAGTCTGCTGAGGTATTTATTTGTTCCCATCTTTCCACATTCACACAGAAGCACATATGACGGTTTACTGATCACCATGTGTAAGCCAAGAAATATAGTTAAAATAAATTGGAAACAATCATTCTTTTGAGACTTAATTATGTGGGTATTTATATGTCTTTGCCATTATTATTATTATTATTATTATTATTTAAATTTCTTGAAGTAAACGTTATAATGTAGCTATTAATTAATTACATTTAAAAAATAGGAATTTTCTTTTCTTTTAATTTATTTTTACCTTCTCGTATTGGAGTTCTAGGTTACAGTGCAACTTCTGACTGAATAAAGAGTTTGATATAACCATTATACTTCATTAATATCAACAAACATGTTTTGTTGAGTAACATATATTAGATATTTCTAGTAGAGGAATTACATGTTTACTGTATTGAATATCTACAGAGAAGGTGAAATGCTTTTTCCTTGAACTCACAGGCTAGATGGATAAAAAAAAGAAATAATAATAATAATAATTATTTTTGTTATATAAAGCTCAGCATGTGCATAGCTCTAGAAATAGAGTTCTATTCTATCTTTTTAGGCTTTGATTTTGCAGGTGGTATGATGATTGAGATCCTTTTGAAAAGGATAATATTTCTTTATCATATTACACATGGTGTAAGACTGGATATTCTTGACCCTTTTGGAAGTTATTGAACTGTAAACTTTTTTTTTTTTCCCTTATAGATTTTATAGTTTAAAATGGAAGCATAATCTATCTCTTAATTGTGGAGGAGATACTGGCAAATTGTGGACCTTCCAAAATTTGTGTTGCAGATTTTTTAGTTGGAGTTCAAGTAGGGTCTGCTTCTAATTAGTTCGTCTCTTTTGACTATGGTCAGGTCCATCCTGACTTAATTTACCATTTTTTCATGCCATTACCCTTTCGAGGTTTTGGTAGAGATCCCTTAGCTTGTATAATGTTGCTTAGTCTTGCTCTTTTCAAATTAACTTGATTAAATGTAATGTTTGAACTAAGGCACGTGATGAATAGGGGTTGTGTATCAGATATGCATTTAAGTTACAGCATTCATTTTGGTTACAGGATGCACAGAATAGAATCGCAGCATTTGCTCTTCATCACTTGTTTTCTGATCTTCCTATTCAACTAGTAATTACAGAGCCTTATGCTTCTCTAGTTTTGCAGTGGAAAGCAGGTGATCCTACAATCTTTTTGGTCTCAGTTTGAATATCCAAGACTGTCAAAAGTAATGTTGTTGGAATAGCTAACAATTTTGAAATATTTGAGTTCATACAGAGGAATCATCAATTAAATTAGAAGAAAGTGAGGAAGATCGAAGAGCTTGTTTTGTGGATAGATTGCTGAGTGGAGATGGTTCTAGTACCACTGCTCCTGTTGATGTTCCTACTACTTCTCCTTCAGATCCATCTCAGAAGCCCTCTGTTCAAGTAAACAAAAATTTGAGAGTTGCAGCTGCTCATCCGATTGCTGAGAGTGAAAGTATGTCCATTCGTTTTTCTTTGGTGCATCGTAAAGCAAATGATGTAGCTACTGTGCTGCTGTATTTTTATGAGATTAATTTTTCTTTTAATGAATATCCATGTCTAGATTTTCCATACTTATTTTTGCTGCTGAACTCCTTATCATTTCTTACTGTTTGTTTCTCTTCTCCCTTCTCCCATCCTGCAGTCAACCTTCTCCTTTCATAATCAAATTTTTGTTGTACCAATAAACAAAAGGAACCTGAATGAGCAGTCAAGTAGGATTGAACCTGTAAAACACTAATGAAAGTGTGCAAACATTAAGGGGTCATTTGTTTTTTGCATCAACACTTAATGGGTTTGAATTGAACTTATTAAGTTGTTTTTGTTTGTTAGTTTTAAGAGGTCAAACAGCTTAAAAATATCCAAAACAACGGAAAATAAAAAGTAAAGAATCCTTACTTATCACTTGACTCCAAATTACTGAATTGCATTTAATATATTTCTTTCTAAGAATATCCTAAGAGATAACATATTTCTAAGAATATCAAATTAACATACAACAATTAATAGAAAAAAAGGTATAAATGTCAAAGTAATTGTTTTCAAACAATTTTATCATTAAAAAACAAACAAGTTAATACTATATTTAGAGGTGAGGAAACTAAAAAACAAACATATTGTTCAGGTTTCAGTCCCTATTCACTCTTTAGTAAAATTTAGGACCGTGTCTTCAGACAACAAACGACCCCACAATTGAAATAAGCTTTCATGCTACAGTACAAGAAATGTCACATAGTATACTCTAAAAATAGTTGAAACACAGTTTTGATTAGAACAACATGCTTGTATTCTCTAAATAGAATATATTTTTTACTTTTGAATTTGGTATGGTTTAGTTCTCAACTTTGGTACATGTCATTCTGCAGGAGTAAAATATGCTAAAGAAGCTGAAAGTTCTCATTTGAAACAGCAACAAGAAAATAGAAAGAAATTGCTGAGATACAAGGTTGGTTTATTCTTGTTTTAACAATCCTAATATAGGAAGACTACAGTGAGCCATAATAAGGTTGAATGCATGTTCCAATCTGTTGAGTGTAGCAGAAATTATTGCATAGTTCACTACCTCAAATTAAGTTAATCACATTTTTCTTCCTTTTTGCATAAGTTCAATTTCCGGTACCCTCAAATTTCACTATCTTGCTAATTACAAGTGTAAAGTAATTTTGTCTATATATTCTTTTTCAAGTAGCTGGATTTTACTGTTTTCAAGTTAATTTTATTCCATTTTATTTTTAATCATACACATTAGGGTAAAGAATAAAGATATTGTAAATATCATGCATATCATTAAAATTTATTCTGTTTTTTATTTGCTATATAGTGATTATATTATACCTCACTTCCTGCATTATATATTTGTTTTTTTTTTTTTAGTTTAGAAACAAATACATTTTATTTGTTTTGATTAATCCAATACACAGTGAACCAACAGTCCACCAGGAGTACAAATAAAAATGTAAACAATCTACAGAATATCCTAACAAGCTCAAGATTTATCTATCTATAATCTCCCAATCAAGTCTTGCCTTTTAATCTTTTGGTTTATATTATTGCATGTAGTGATTTCATTTGTTCTGTTTGTTAATTGATCTGTACATGTTCTTTTCCCATTTAGGACATGTTGAAAACCAGAGACACTCTTCCAATTTCTGTGTTGAAGGGTGATATATTACAACTACTGAAGGAGAATAATGTCCTAGTTGTTTGCGGTGAAACAGGTTCTGGAAAGACTACTCAGGTTAATATTTATTTTTAATCTGTCTTGACATAAATTCTCAGAAAACTATTGTCTGCCTCCCCCTCCATGACATTGTTATTGTAGTTCTCCTACCTTTTTAGAGATCAGCATCACATTTTTTCTTTCAATCTTTCGTATGGTTTACAGAAACCGTCTTACCTTGTATGTCCTGCTAACAAAAACCCTTAGGCTTTTTCTAACTGGCTTTGTATGTAGGTTCCTCAATTTATATTGGATGATATGATTGAATCAGGATGTGGTGGATACTGTAACATCATATGCACACAACCAAGAAGAATAGCGGTCAGTACAAAAATGTTTTGATCTAATTTACTGCTTTTCAATCTTTGCCTGAAATGCATGTTTGTATTAAACAAGATTAATGTTGCTAATTAGTTGCTACATTTTCTGCAAAATCATGATAACACAAATTAAAGAATATAAAATATAACTGTAGTATCATTTTTTTTTTTTTTTTTGCATGCCAAAAATTAAAGTTAGGCATGTGTAGAAGTACAATTATATGGTTGGAAACTATGGAGAAGATATTTTTGTGGTTTTCTTTGAAGTTGGAGCATACTGCATACATATAATTTTTTATATTATTAATGTTATTATTACTACATTTTGAGTAAACGTTACTCATGAGAAAGTTGTTAGAAAGTAATGAACAAAGAAAAGAAACTCTTTGATAGTTTGAACAAAGAAAAAATCTTTAATATTTTTATTCTTCTCCGTAGGAGGATATTTATAGTGAATTTACAGTATGGAAAGAATCAAGAAAGGAAATACAAAAGGAAATAAATCATCCTACAATTAGGCTATTTAATCACTAAGCTATAATTAAGCTAATCAAATCAGTCAAATGTCAACTATACAATCAAGCTATAATTAACCACACTAATTAAGCTAAATAACCTATTAGTCAACTATACAATCATAATTGAGAATAATCTCATTGATTGATGGTTGACTTTAACACTCCCTCTCAAGTTGGAGCATAGATATTTTCAATGCCGAGCTTTGAACAAAGATATAGGCCATGTTTTTAAAAAACGTTATGAGGCGCGCTTTGCCTCAATACGTTTTGGACAAAAATTGTAGTGAGGCGGTAGCCTCATAAGCAGCCATTGAGGCTTACGCCTCATTCTTATGAGGCGGTCGATTCGAAACGGTGCCTCAATACGGTTATGAGGCGCACACATCAGAAGAAATCAAAGAAGAAGAAGAAGAAGAAGAAGAAGAAGAAGAAGAAGAAGAAGAAGAAGAAGAAGAAGAAGAAGAAGAAGAAAGGAGGAAGAAGAAGAAGACGAAGAGGAAGAAGAAAGAGGCAAACCTATCTGTGTTGGGCGGCAGCAACAAAAGAAACAAAGAATGACAGTAGAAAAAACCCTAGCATTTGTTTTCTTTCTTTTTTTCTAGTGATGGGCTTTGTTAAAAAGGGCTATAAAATGCATAATATCCCAACAAATTACCAAATTAAAAAACAAATATGGATTTTGGGCCAAATGGGCCATTCAATTAGGTTTTAAAACACTTGAAAACCCAACAAATTACCAAATTAAAAAACTAATATGGGTTTTGGGCCAAATGGGCCCTTCAATTCCTATAAAACCTTAAAAGAATGCTACATTAAAACCATAAGGAATTATTACTGTTTTTATGTGCTTTATATATATATATATTTGTGTTTTACATGTCTTTTATGAGGCTTACGCCTCATTCCGCGTTGAGGCTTACGTCTCGCCTCGGTGGAAGAAAACGCCTTGATACTAAAACGTTTTTTAAAACATTGGATATAGGAAAAGAAAACTTAAGCATACAAATGATATTTCCAAAATTCTTAAATCAGCCCCTCAAGCTCGAACTATAGGCCACTCCATATGTTAACTATGGGTTGACTTGATACAGTAGCAGCGGAAGCAAAGAAAACAGGCAATAGTCCTGTTAGTAGTAGTAGAAAAACCAACGGCAGTCTTGTTTAGTAGTAGAAAAGTTGAAAACAGGCAATAATCCTATTAGCAACTTATAGAATATAGAAATTGTGAGGAAATATTTTTCTCTTATTTCTCACTTAATCTCACAAATGAGAGATTACTAGAAAATATATATGGAAGTTAAACTACTTCCTTAATACAAGGACTCTCAACTAATGTAGAACAACTCTAGAGATGAGATTGAGTAACAGACTACTCAACTCTCTTTATTGTAGATAACTAAAACACCACAAATAACTAACAATACCTAACAACATATATCAGAAACTAACAACTTACTATCAACACCCCCCCTAAAGCTGGGCTGTAAATATTTTTCATACCCAGCTTGGTACACAAATCTTCAAAATTAACTCTAGGAAGTGCTTTTGTAAGTATGTTAGCATTTTGAAGAACTATAGGTGTGAACACCAGCTTCACACTACCTTCCAACATCTCTTTGATAAAATGCCTGTCTATTTCAACATGTTTTGTCCTGTCATGATGTACATGATTTTTTGCTATGCTAATAGCAGCTTGGTTGTCACAGAACAGCTTCATTGTCTTGTCCATAGGAGTTTCCAGTTTTGTTAACAGCCTTTTTAATCATATCCCTTCGCAAATACCATGTGCCATGGCCCTAAATTCTGCCTCGGCATTGCTTCTTAACACTACTGCTTACTTCATACTCTGCCATGTAACCAAATTACCCCACATGTACAGTTCCTCGAAGTGGATCATCGATTTGTGACTGACCCTATCCAATCGGCATTAGTGAAAACTTAAATATTTCTATTTGAGCCCTTATTGAAATAAAGGCCCTTTCCTGCTGTCATCTTAAAATACCCAAAAATTTTGAAAACTGTATTCATATGTTCTTCAGTAGGGTTGTTCATAAATTGGCTTATTGTGCTTACTGAAAACCAATGTTTAGTCGTGTGTGAAAAATAGATAAGCTTTCCAACAAACCGTTGATATCTACCTATGTCCACAGGAGTATTGACTTCAATATTTCCCAATTTCACTGTATAGTCCATTGGAGTCTCTGTGGGTTTGCATTCAAGCATCCTGGTTTCTCTCAATAAGTCTAAAATGTACTTACGTTGAGAAACTACAATTCCTTGTTTTGACCAAGCTATTTGCATGCCAAGGAAATACTTGAGACTTCCCAAGTCTTTGATTTCGAACTCCTTTGCAAGAAACCTTTTTAGTATCTGAATTTCCTCATCATAATTCCCTATAAGAATTATATCATCAACATATACAATGAGAATAGTAATTTTACCTCTAGATGAATGTTTGACAAACAGTGTGGTCGGCTTGAATTGTAAATACCCATACTGTTTTACTGCCCTTGTGAACCTCTCAAACCAAGCATGTGGGGATTGCTTGAGTCTGTAAAGTGATTTTCTGAGTTTGCATACTTTACTGGTCTTTTGAGTATGTTTCTAGGCCTGGCAGAACCTCCATGTATACTTCCTCTTCTAGGTCATCGTTTAGAAACGCGTTTTTCATATCCAATTGATGAAGTGGGTAGTCCAAGGTTGCTGCTAATGATAGCAATACTCGGATTGTGTTGAGTATGGCCACTGGAGCAAACATCTCCTTATGATCGATTCCATAGGACTGTGCGAATCCTTTGGTGACCAACCGGGCTTTGAACCGTTCAACACTCCCATCTGCTTTATGTTTCACTGTGAAAATCCACTTGCAACCCACAATATTATTCCCTTCTGGAAATTCTGACATTTCCCAAGTCCCATTTTTTTCTAGAGCTCTAACCTCTTCATAAACCACATCCCTCCATTCAGGTTCTCTGAGTGCTTCGTGTATGTTGTTAGGAACTGAAATGGTTGATATATTAACAGCAAATGATCGGTAGCTTGGAGACAAGCCCTCATATGAGATGAACTTGCACATAAGATAGAGAGGTCGGTCCCTGCATTCTCTCACTCCTTTCCTTAGAGCAATAGGTTGATCAATATCAGACACCTCACTCTTAGTATGAGTAGATTTCGAATCACTCTTACCCGAAATACCTTTACCAGCAGCTTCTCTATTCAGGTCTGATTTTTGGAATTGTTGATTTGGTTCAGAATCATGGTGTTGCAGTGATTGTGTTTGGTACTCTTTATCTCTTTTTCATTTTTCCTTTTCTTAGTATACACAATGAACTCGCTAGCAGCTGGTTGTATAGAATTAGTTTGTTGACTAGGATGGCGTTGTGATTCAGTGACAGAATGAGACTATGATTTTCGGCTTGATTCAAAGGTAAATGAGATTATGTAGGAGACGTGTGGGTGAGGTTCAATGGTTTCAAAAACAAATGAGGGATAAGGTAGAGTTATGATAGTATGGGTTTGAGTTTGAATTTTGGTAATTTCGTTTGGATCAGATGAAAAAGATTACTGAATTTGAATTTCAGTAGATGGATCAGATGAGGAAGAATTTTGAATTTGAATATCAGTAGATGAGGGATGTGTTTGAATTTGATTGGAAGTTTGAAGAGTTTGAATATCACCAGCAGATGAGGGATGTGTTTGATTTTGACTACGATACACAGCTTCCCACAACTTAATATCCTGATCAGTAGTAAGAGTCTCCCAAAACTGAAATTCTCGACTCAAATTCCCCTTTTGAATTTTAGGTTTGGGATAAAAATGATGATTTTCCATAAATGTCACATTCATGGAGGTATAAAAATGTTTTGTGGCCAGAGAATAACATCTGTACCCTTTTTGGGTAGGAGCATACCCAACAAAAATGCATTTAATTGATCGTGGGTCCAATTTGCTCCGATGTAGCTGACTAGTATGAGCAAAAACACCGCAGTGGAAAACTTTAGTAGGTAGATGTGACAAAAGTTGGGTATTAGGAAAGGTTTTGAGAAGAATTTGACATGGAGTTTGAAATTTAAGAACCTTAGATGATAAGGGCCTGTCCTGCAACTGTTTTTCAGCACGTTTTCATTTTTGTTTTCCAAAAATGATTTCAAATTTGCGTTCGTTAACCGTTTTTCATTTTATTTTCAAAAACAATAAACAAAATGAAAAACAAAACTAGTGTTATCAGTGAAATATTTGAAAAACACAAAATACATGTTTTCTTTGTTTTTGTATTTGTTTTTCAAAAAAATTAACAATAGATTTTTTTTTCTTTTTATCTCTTGAACGTGAGTTCTTTATTGGTATCTTCTCTTCCCAACTTCATCTTCTTTCTTCCTCTTCATCTTCTTTCTTCCTTCACAACTCTTCCTCCTCCTCCTCCGCTCGCTGCTTGCCACCGATCTGCTCTGCTTCGCCTCTCTCTGCCGATCTACTCTGCTTTGTTGCTCGCCACTGCCGATCTAGTCTTCTTCTTCTTCTTCTTCTTCTTCTTCTTCCTCCTCCTCAGCTGATCTGGATCAATTTGTGTCGTGTTAACTTTGAATTATTAAATTACATTACAAAAATTTTATTGGTTAATTATTTAATCAATTTGTTTATAATTGTTATAATATTAAGCAAAATGTAAAAATTGATATTTCAATTTTCGATAGTTTTTAGTTAGCCTATCGGAGGCGTTTTTCCCGTTTTCTTTTTTAAAATACGGATTTCAGTATATGCTACTAGACGCATTTTCAGATTTCGAAACTGAAAATACCTACAAGTTTATACTAAACAACCTAGAGACGGGGTGAATAGGTTGACACTTTAATTTTAGAACTCTTTCGTGGCTTATGTCAAAACCTTGGTGAGCATATAAATTAACCTTTGACATGATTGTTATGAGAAAACAATTAGCATATGTATGCTCAATTCACCAACCTTACATATACCAAGAAACAATGTATTTTATATACAAGTATATTCAATAAAAAGCAAATTCCACAAGCTGTACTTTGAATATTACAATGCAAGTTCACTAAGTAGAACTTTACAACTTGATATAGAATATCAGAAGATACAATGTTCAAACACTTAAAAGATACAAGAAACAAATGTTGATTCAATAAATAATGTGTGCATCTCTTTCTTTATCAATAACTCGTTTATATGAATGTAAAGAAATGAAGATCTTAAACAAGTTATATTGATCATACATACAAATATAAAGAGATAGAGATAGAGATAGAGACATTTGACACATTGATTTTTACGTGGTAAACCTTCGAAGAGGAAACATCCACGGGTTGAATCCACAACCATCGGCAAGCAATCCATTATGACGAAAATGACTTACACACTCAAGGCTATCAACACATGACATCCACCATAAGCTATCAACTTGTAGTCTACCATCGGGCCTAGTGAATCATCTAGCCTACTTCGTATCCGAGATGTGTCCTACATCTCTAGGAAGCAACTTCTTATCCAAGACGCTCACGTCTCTAGGAAGATTCTTTGCTCGTCTATCTGGATCCTTCCGATCCTAGACAAGACTTATTGTTTAGACATTTGGATCACAAAGATCCTAGTTAAGCTTCCCTAGCTCAACTATCCGAAGTATCACATTTCTAACTAAGACTTGATGCTCAAGTTAAAGCTTCACTCACTCCAAGATGAGACTTCCAACTTTTGCAAGGCAAATGATCTAAGTGATGCAAATGATGCAAACACATGCAACATAGAATATATGATCAATACATCCTATAGAAACTAGAAATAATCAATGAGCACACAATGTATATTTTTCAAGTTTATGATTCAAAAACATGACACCACACAAAATGATGCATGAGCATATGAAATGTATGGATTAGGTACACTCTATGAAGATCTTGACATAGGCAATAAAGCTCACAAAACAAAGTTGTTTAGACCTTAAACATGAACAAAAATCGAGAGTATGCAAAACACCTAAAACATGCCAAATCCTAGATTCTATTCATGTTACTAAAGCTTGAAAACAGAGCATGTTTATTAAGCATATATTCAAGACTTTAGAGCACAAACAACAAAAATATTAGAATCACAAGATACGATCAATGAATATTCTAGCAAGTATTTAGAGCAAATATATACACAATAATTAATTAAATCCTAATTAGCTCTAAATACAAAATCAAATGTGCTAATCCTAAATTTCTTAAATTAAAGGATACAAGCAAATGCTAAGGTTATTAATCATAAAATGAATCAATCAAGTCACAAATAACCCTAGATATCAAGTTAAGTATAATACAACTCTCAATCATGTGAGAAACTAGAATAATAGAAAACTAGTTCACACTTTTCTCTAATTAGACTTGATTAGCATTGATTATGAAGCTATCTTTCTCAATAGCATTAACCATATATACATATATATATAGAAAAAGAAACCCTAATGTAATTGGTGGTTATAAAAGAAGAAAACATAAAGATATGACAATTACCTCAAAAACACGAGCTGGTTCGCTTTTGAAGGTGAAGCCACCAGAAAACTCGATCAAACAGTTGCAAGACCACTTGGAAAAGTTAGAGGACTTGATTACGAACAATTTCCAACTTGAATCACTCAATTCCGACTTCGTATGAGAAAGTTATGGTGTTTAGAAGGTGAGAAAAAGTTGAGAGAAAATTATGCACTTGAGTTTTTCTAATTTTTCTTCTTGGAATGAATGGGAGGGAAAAAGAGATTTTAAAAGAGATGAAAGAGAGGGAGAAAGGCAGCCAATCAGCATGTGCCACCTCAGCACCTCGTGAGGGGTGGGCGAGGCTCACGGGGGCGGAGGGACTACTTGGTCGTGAGGCTCACGGCCTCCTCACGCGCCTTCCTTGCTTGGCTGTTGGCTGAGCAAGCTTTCCTCGCGCTCCTCTCGGGTTCTTCGGTCGTATCCGGCCTCTGAACTCCGATTTCGAATCCATCTTCGGATTACGAATTGTGACTCTCTTACGCAGAAGGAAGAATACAAAACTTTGATAAAAGGTTGAGAATTTGACTCGGTACACGACGACGAAGACAACTCAATGAATGAGAACGTAAAGTAGCGTAGCTTCTTAGTTTGGATTCGAATTCGAAACCTAATGAATGAGTAACTGAAATAACCGGGACTCAATAAGGAATTATAAGAGATCATGTTTAAGTCCAAAATCAATAAAACGGAAACAAATAAACACAAAGTCACACACGTATACTGTTTCCTCATAGTCCTAGAACATGCAATTAACAATGTTTATCAAATTAAATCTAATGCATGAGCATACATTACCAAGTGTGTGTAAGCGTTATATAGATGGTGTACAACTATGCAGGGACACATATGAATACCATGTGTGTGTGTGCCTTAAGGCCTTGCAAGAGAATAGAGGTCTAAGTATACCTTTGATGCTTTCTCCTCTTGAAGGCTTTACTTTGTTTGATATGTTGCCCAATTTCCTTGAAGCTTGTTAAACCATGAATTCTAGACAACTAATCAATACAAAAGAAATGTCGTTTTGATATAGAATAGTGCCAACACAACTTAAAATCCTAATAGAAACTGAAACCAAAAACACTGTTTTCATTTTCATTTTTCTTTTCGAAAAACAACAACTGAAAAAACGTTTACAGGATGACCACTAACCTATTGATTAAATACGCAGCTGTGAGAACAGCTTCACCTCAAAACTGTTTAGGAAAATTCGAGGATAACATGATTGGTCTAGCCATTTCTGAAAGATGGGGATTTTTCCTCTCTGAGACTCCATTTTCTTGGGGAGTCTCAACGCAGGAACTTTGATGCACAATTCCTTCGTTGATCAAGTAATTTTTTAAAACAGAATTAAAATATTCCTTGCCATTATCGGTTCTTAAAATTTGAATTTTAGTCTGAAACTAATTTTGGATCATTTTATTAAAGTTTTTGAAAATCTGATTTACTTAAGATTTTTCTCTCATAAGAAATACCCAAGTTAGTCTAGTGTGATCATTAGTGAAGGAAACGAACCATCTAGCTCCTGTCATATTGTCAACCGTAGGACCCCATACATCACTATGGATCATAGAAAAAGGATATGATATCTATATGATTTATTTGGGTAGACTTGACGAGTGTGGTTGGATAATTGACATATTTCGCATTGAAAAAGATTCGGATTTTTATTATCAAACAATGCTAGAAACAATTTTTCAAGGTACAGGAAATTTGGATGACCTAATCGATAGTACCACAACATAATTGCACTATCGTTATTTACCCTAGAATGCGAATGAAACTGACTCCTTAGAGATACAAACTCTGCTGTTTGAGGTTGTATTTCAGGATAGTCTTCAATCTTCAAGAGATAAAATCATGAACGCATCTCATAACTGCCAATCATCTTCCCCGAATCCAAGTCCTAAAATGCACAGTGCTTTGGGAAAAATTTAGTAATACAATTTAGCTCCAAAGTAAGTTTACTAATTGATAATAGATTGCAATCCAGATTAGGAACTAAAAGAACCGAGTGCAGTTCAGACTTTTAGAAATCACAACTGAACCTGTGCTTGCTACTTTTGACAAGGACCCATAAGCAATTTTAACAGTAAGATTGCCATGACATGGATTAAAAGTTTTGAAATTCTTGGCATCTTCGGTCATGTGGTCTGATGCACCAGAGTCCACAATCCATGGGCTACCTTGTTCTTTCTTCACACTTAAAGCATTTAAAAAAGTAACTTTTTAAGCTAGGGATCCGGTGCCAGTAATTGTAGTGTTGGAGTTTTGTGATGATTGGTTAAAAAATCTCTGCAATGCTTCCATCTGCTCCTTAATGTGTTGGATTCAGTTGAGAAAGAGCTTTCATTACCTGACACCATATTCCCATGGCTTTCTCTATTGTTGAAGGTTCAATTGGGTTTCCAATTTGCTGGTTTTCTATGAATCCTCCAACAGGTTTCCTTGATATGTCCCAGCTTAAAGCAATGATCACACCATGGCCTTCCTCTCCTAGGCCGGTTGTAATTGAAATTGGTGTGTGTCCCTCGAGTAGCAAGAGCCGAATAATTGTGCCCATTCAATTTGTGACCGGTAATGAGCATGTGTGGGAGATGTGAATTATCGGACCCGCCATTACCACCATTATTGCTGATGGGTTATAGATTGGAGGAAGAGGAATTATTTGAGGATGTACTAGGAGTGCTAACCACGTCCTTAGTCATTTAGGAGTTTCTGGTTCAGAGAGTACACTGATACCATATAGAAATTGTGAGGAAATATTTTTCTCTTATTTTTCACTTAATCTCACAAATGAGAGATTACTGGAAAATATATATGGGAGGAAGTTAAACTACTTCCTTAATACAAGGACTCTCAACTAATATAGAACAACTCTAGGGATGAGATTGAGTAACAAACTACTTAACTCTCTTTATTGTAGATAACTAAAACACCATAAATAACTAACAAAACCTAACAGCATATATTAGAAACTAACAGCTTATTTTCAACATAGAAGTAGGAAGGAAAAAAAAGGGATAGAAGAGACCTAAAAAATCAATTTAGGCTTTGATACCATGTTAGAAAGTAATGAACAAAGAAAAGAAACTCTTTGATATTTTTATTCTTCTTCGTAGGAGGATATTTATAGTAAATTTACAATATGGAAAGAATCAAGAAAGGAAATAAATCATCCTACAATCAGTCTATTTAATCACTAAGCTATTATAATTAAGCTAATCAAATCTTAATAAAATCAGTCAAATGTCAACTATACAATCAACCTATAATTAACCACACTAATTAAGCTAATTAACCTATTAGTCTACTATACAATCATAATTGAGAATAATCTCATTGATTGATAGTTGACTTTAACAAAAGTTGCATTGTAGTTATTTTTTACCATTAGCTTGCACTATTAGCATGAAACCCTAGGAAGCTCAGTTTTCCATATCTATTGGGGTGGGTAATTTGAATTCGAGCAACATTTAGTGAGCCGACAGTTTTGTAGCCCATTAAATGTGTGACGTAAAGAATTGAGCTTTTTTTTGGGCTGTCCTGGAGATCTGACAAGTGTATATTTAGGGTATAAGTGTATAACTTATGAGCTAACTAAGATTATAGGGGAAAACAGAGATATTTTGATGGCTGATTAATTAAAGAGGAGTTGCAATATGGTGCCTTCTTTTTCTTTTTCTTTTTCTTTTTTGGTTATACAATTAGAATCTGTTGTTTCATAGAAAGGGAGGGCTGGGAGGGCCTTATTGTAATTTTCTTTTTGCTGTTTGTGATCCTATGAAAAATGAGTATACTCTATGTTGTTAGGTGTCTCTTATTTTAAATCATTTTATGACGTAGCTTTTTAGTGTTTTTATTTCGTGAGTTCTAATATGACATCTAATCTTGGAAAAATCCGTTGCCATTAGTCTATTGTTAAATAATTCTTTAATCTGAAGTATTGGTCGAAGAGTTATGGTCGCCACTGGTCTACTTTTAAATAAATCTTTAATTCAATGTTTGAAAACAGAAATCTGCGAAACTGTAATTTCTGCATCTTAGGTTTTTTTTTTTTTTTTTTTTTTTTTTTCTTTTTTTTGAGTTTTCATAGAGTTTTAACTATTTGGTTTTTGGTTGATTAGATTAATGTTTTATCAGTTATGATTCCTAATTCTCTTTGGTTAAGAAACTGTAGTCTTGTTAGGATAAGAGTCAACCCTATGAATGAAGAAGATTTGAGAAAACTTCCACTTCTCTCGTACTGAATTACTACAAAAAATACAAAGCTTCATAGGGTTTTATAGATACATATTTAGAAAAAATGAATTTAATTACTAGCCCAAACACATGGGTAATATCATAGGAAATCAAGGAGTCAACTATACAAAAAAGCAATCTTCTTATTTTGCAGGCTGTACAGCTGTTATATACAGGAAAAATACGAAAACTAAATTATTTTCTAACAGTAAAATTTATAAATATGCCCTATATACTTCTAGAATTACTAGAGTTGTAATGAGAATTTTTAAGACTGATTCTTCGGGTGATGTGTTGTGTTTTTGGCTCATCAAAACCCAAGTCAA
Organism: Acer saccharum; assembly: GCA_030490815.1. Classification (NCBI taxonomy): domain Eukaryota; kingdom Viridiplantae; phylum Streptophyta; class Magnoliopsida; order Sapindales; family Sapindaceae; genus Acer; species Acer saccharum. Next base: position 12,080,110 of record CM059874.1, read on the forward strand.
GGCTTAAGAAGGAATCCTATTTGGATTAGGAGAAAATAAAGTGTGCACATAATTTCCTATTGGGATTAGGAAATTATATTTTCTCAAGAGTCCCAAATCAACTAGGATTAAGAAATAATTTAGCTTTTCCTATTCTAAAAGGATTTAGGAGTCCTATTCTAGCAAGGAATGTAACCCAAGTCCTATATCTATAAATAGGGCTGTTGGGAGCTTATTTTTAACACAAAAAAGCAGCAAGCATACAAAGGGTAGAGAGCAAGAGTGATAGAGAAGTTCTAGCAAGGTTTTGGGGAATTAGCTAAGGGGTTTCAATAAGTATCTTGTAACCAAGCGTTTTTCTTCATAGTGCTAGTGATTTTTCAAGAGAGATCACACGAGGACGTAGGCAAAGTTAGCCGAACCTCGGTAAATTCTTGTGTTTGTGTGTGGTGTGTTTTCTTTATTGTTCATATTTTATTCCGCATATTCGCATATCATTATCCTATAAGTTTATCACCGTAGTCTATTGAGAAAACACGATCAATAAGAGAGGTTAAAATCAACAAATTGGTATCAAAGCTTGGTCATAGCGTTTTTTGAGATGGCGGGTGATAAGATCAATGATGTGAAGCCCATCATAATCGAGAAGTTTGATGGGAAGGGTAACTTCACGTTATGGTAGAGGAAGATGAAGAACGTCTTGATTCAACAAGATCTGTAGCATGCTATTCTCGGAGTGGAGAAGAAGCCGGTGGAAACTACAGATGCTCAGTGGAAGCGAATGGACGTAAAGGCAAAGAGCTCTATTGAGCTACATCTTGCCGACAATGTGATGCTTAATGTCGACGAGGATATGAACACTAAAGAGACATGGGATAAGCTCGAGAAAGTTTATAGGGGTAAAACTTTATCTAACAAACTTTTCTTGAAAGATGAACTTCTTAATCTTCGGATGGAAGAAGGTGGTAATCTGCAAGATCATTTGAGCAGATTTCAGAATTGTGTTGCCAATTTATTAAAGGTGGATGTGAAGTATGATGATGATGACAAGGTGCTTTTACTATTGAGATCTCTACCGCCTTCGTTTAAGCACTTCAGGACCACAATCATGTTTGGTAAGGAAAATCTAAAGCTGGATGAGGTTATGGAAGCTATCCAATCTTATGTCAAGATGGATGAAAATATCGAAGGCTCTCAAGCACATGGTCTATATGCCAAAGGCAAAGAGAGGGGTCGGTCGTAGAGCAGACATGATAAATCTGGCAACAGGGGTAGATCAAAATCCAAGGGAAAAGAAAAAGAGAACAAGGGTTGCTTTACATGTGGTGCTACTGACCACTGGAAAAAGAATTGTAAGATATGGCAAGAAAGGAAAGCAAAGGCGATGGTAAGGAATTCAAGTTCAGCCAGTGTGGTTACTTCGGATGAAAGTGACGGAGAACTCCTTGCAGTAACATCGAGCTCCAATGCTTTCCAACATTGGATTTTGGATACCGGTTGTTCGTTCCATATGTGTGCTAACAAAGAATGGTTCGACACATATGAGGAAAGGAGTTGTGGAGAAGTTTTGATGGGAGACGATTCACCGTGCAAGATCGAAGATATTGGATCAGTGAAAATCATAATGCATGACGAAATTGTTAGGGTACTGGATAAGGTCAGACATGTTCTTAAACTAAAGAAAAATTTGATATCTTTGGGCACTTTAGACAAAGCTGGTTACAAGTATTGTTCTGAAGGAGGAATACTCAAGGTTATCAAAGGGTTATTGGTCATGATGAGAGGTGATATTCAGCCTAACACTTTATATAAGCTTCGGGGAACTACAATAGTAGGTGGAGCAGCAATATCTATAGAGAAGGATGAGACTGAGCTTTGGCATTGTAGGCTAGGGCACATGAGTCAAAGAGGGATGCAAGAACTACATAAGAAAAATCAGCTGAAAGGTGTTAGTTTCTGCCAACTGAAATTCTGCAAGTATTATACTCTCGGAAAGCAAACAAAGACATCATTCAAGATTGTAGACAATGAGAAAAGAAGCAAAGAGCCGTTGTACTATATTCATACAGACGTATGGGGTCCTGCACCAACTAGGTCCAAGGGAGGATCAAGGTATTTTGTTACCTTTTTAGATGATTTTTCGAGAAAAGTATGGGTTTACTTCATGAGGGAGAAATCCGAAGTTTTCACAAAGTTTAAAGAGTGGAAATTTGAAGTAGAAAACCAAACGGGTAGAAAAATCAGATACCTAAGAAGCGACAATGGAGGTGAATATAGAGACAACAAGTTCTTATAGTTCTGTAGGGAAGAAGGTATCACAAGGCATTTTACGGTGAAGAAGACTCCTCAACAAAACGGGGCAGCAGAGAGGATGAATAGAACTCTCATGGAAAGAGAGAGAAGCATGCGGTTTCATGCAGGATTGCCCGACATGTTTTGGGCAGAAGCGGTTAATCACGCTTGCTACTTGGTTAACCGATCACCCTCAAGAGTTCTTGATTATAAGTGTACAGAAGAGGTATGGTCTAGAAAACCTATTGATTATTCCAATTTAAGAGTTTTTGGTTGCAGTGCATATGCTCATATTCCGAGTGATGAAAGAACCAAACTCAAGCCAAAGTCACTCGAGTGCATTTTCATTGGTTTTGAAAAAGGAGTGAAGGGCTACAAGTTATGGGATTTTGTCAATAAGAAGAAGGTTTTAAGTAGAGATGTCGTGTTTGACGAGAAGACTATGCCCCTAAATAAAATCAAGACAAGTGAGGAGAAGAAAACTGATGTTGTAGAAGAAGCAACCGAATTTCCTCTAACCAAATGGGTCGTGGAAGAAGATCCAGCTCAGGTGGAGCACGAGCAAGTGGATCATGACAAAGGGATTAATGAGGAAAGAGTAGAGCAACAACAACAGTCACAAGTACGGGCTCAGGTGGAGCTATCACAGTTGCAGGAACAAGACTCCCGGTTCCTCAACAACCTGAGCAACAGTCTCAGAGAAGCATAGCATTGGATAAACCCAAGCGAGAACGCAAGAAACCAGAAAAGTATGGGTTTGATCAAGACGAAGTTAATTATGCTCTAAATGTTAGTCAAGGAGATCCAACCACGTATCAAGAAGCTATAGCAAGTGATGATCGGGAAAGTTGGATGGTTGCTATGTCAGAAGAGATGCAATCTCTTGATAAGAAATTTGTTTGGGAGCTAGTTTCTAAACCAAAAGATCGAAAGATGGTTGTAAATGGGTTTTTAGAAAGAAAGAAGGGACACATGAAGGTGATGCCGTGAGATACAAGGCTCGGTTAGTGGCAAAAGGGTATTCACAAAAGGAAGGAGTTGATTATGACGAGATATTCTCTCCAGTGGTTAAGCATACTTCAATCAGATTGCTATTATCAATAGCAGCTCAGCAGGATATGGACATAGAACAGATGGACGTTAAGACCGCGTTTCTCCATGGTGATCTAGAAGAAGTCATTTACATGGCTCAACCGGAAGGATTTGTCGAAACAGGGAAGGAAAATCTGGTTTGTAGGTTAAAGAAGTCCCTTTATGGGCTAAAGCAATCTCCAATGCAGTGGTACAAGCGTTTCGACTCATACATGCTGAAAATCAATTTTAGAAGATGCTTAAAGGATTGTTGTGTTTACTATCATGTGTTCGAAGATGGTATGATTATACTATTGCTACTTTATGTAGATGACATGTTGATTGCATGTCAAGATATGTCTAGAATTCAGAAATTAAAGATGCAACTGAGTAAGGAATTCGACATGAAGGATCTAGGGGCTGCACAAAAAATCCTTGGAATGCAAATTAGAAGGGACAGAGTAGCGGGAAAAATCTAGTTGTCGCAAGCAAAATACATTCAAAATATTTTGGAGCGATTCAACATGAATGAATCAAAGCCTGTGACTACTCCGTTGGCAGCTCACTATCGGTTGAGTGCGTTGCAATGTCCAACTACAGAAAAAGAGTTGGAAGAGATGAGCAAAGTGCCTTATGCAAGCGTAGTAGGATGTCTAATGTACGCAATGGTTTGCACAAGACCTGACCTAGCACAAGCATTAAGTGTTGTTTCGAGGTATATGGCGAATCCAGGAATGGAGCATTGGTCTGCAGTTAAATGGATTCTGCGTTACTTGAAAGGTACAAAGAGTCTAGGAATCTTGTTTGAAAAACAAGGAAAAGAAGCATGTGTGCTGGGTTATGTAGATGCTGACTATGCAGGGGACTTGGATAAAAGAAGATCTACTACAGGTTATGTTTTCACTAGTGGTGGTGGGCCGATTAGTTGGAGGGCTACTCTACAATCAATTATAGCATTATCCACTACTGAAGCTGAGTATATTGCACTTGCGGAAGCTGGAAAGGAAGCAGTTTGGCTTAATGGTTTAGCAAGAGAGTTCGGAATTACTCAAGGTTCCATGGTGATTAGATGTGATAGCCAAAGTGCTATTTACTTAGCAAAGAATCAAGTGTTTCATGGAAGATCGAAGCATATTGAGGCTCGTTATCACCGAATTAGGCACTGGGTAGAATCGAAGGAAGTTACATTGGAGAAGGTTCATACAGAAGAGAACGCATCAGATTACTTGACTAAACCGGTAACAGCTGAGAAGTTCAAGTTTTGCTTGAACTCACTCAATCTCATTACATGCTGAGGATTGGGTGGAGCACCTCCTCACTTGAGGTGCATTAAGGCAAGAAGAAGTTTGCCAAGGTGAAGGTACTTGAAGCTTTCCAGAGTTGTTTCAAGAAGGTTCGAAGACATTCTGGGGTACATCAGTCATTTCTTGGTTTTGACTCACCAAGGTGGAGATTGTTGTGTTTTTGGCTCATCAAAACCCAAGTCAAGGCTTAAGAAGGAATCCTATTTGGATTAGGAGAAAATAAAGTGTGCACATAATTTCCTATTGGGATTAGGAAATTATATTTTCTCAAGAGTCCCAAATCAACTAGGATTAGGAAATAAGTTAGCTTTTCCTATTCTAAAAGGATTTAGGAGTCCTATTCTAGCAAGGAATGTAACCCAAGTCCTATATCTATAAATAGGGCTGTTGGGAGCTTATTTTTAACACAGAAAAACAGCAAGCATACAAAGGGTAGAGAGCAAGAGTGATAGAGAGGATCTAGCAAGGTTTTGGGGAATTAGCTAAGGGGTTTCAATAAGTATCTTGTAACCAAGCGTTTTTCTTCATAGTGCTAGTGATTTCTCAAGAGAGATCACACGAGGACGTAGGCAAAGTTAGCCGAACCTCGGTAAATTCTTATGTTTGTGTGTGGTGTGTTTTCTTTATTGTTCATATTTTATTCCGCATATTTGCATATCATTATCCTATAAGTTTATCACCGTAGTCTATTGAGAAAACACGATCAATAAGGGAGGTTAAAATCAACATGATGTTCTTCAATTTGTATTCTTACTGTCCAAATCTCAAGTATTGTTCATGTTATTGCTGAAAATTTACCATTTATTGCACTGCTTACTGCACTATTAATGACTGATTTCTTACAATTCTTTAAGTTTTCATTACCAAAACTCTCTCTTTTTACACGCTTGCTAAACCTTTAATCATAATTTCCTTTATTACGTCTGGCTTCTTAAATAACTGATTTCTGAAGTTGTCTATTGCCGATACATTGTTTGCATTTGTGACTTTATTCAACTTCATTCTCCTACCTACTGTGTGATCATCATTCTCATAATTTTTGTATGATAGATACTAATTAATGAACTAAACATTCACTTATCCTTGAACTGAGAGGTCAAGAGATACAACATTTGGCCTTGGTTGTTAATAAATCATGGTCCTAGTAGTGCTTTATTGTAAATTGTCATGGAAACTTCCTGCTGACTAGGTAATGTTATCTGTTTGCTGTATTTTCACTGTAGGCTATTTCCGTGGCTGAAAGAGTAGCTGATGAGCGCTGTGAACCATCACCTGGTTCAGATGGTTCTTTGGTTGGTTATCAAGTTCGTCTTGATAGTGCAATGTATGCATGTGTTTCCTCCTATTATCATTAATTTAGTGAATATGCTGCAGACATTATGATAAATCTTTTGTACAAATGATTGTTGCTTTGCATTTGTATAAGATTTAAGAGAAATTATGAAGTGGGTTCTTGGATTTAAGTAGGTGAATTTTTAAAAATTTACTAATCAATGAGAACTGAGAAGAATTTGGTAAAAGCTGTTTCCATTGTGGACTTTTGATGAGCAGGATAGTCTTGGAACTAAATGATAGCTTGGAATAGTTACTAGTTAAGGAAGTCTTTTTTTTTCTGCTTTCAGTTAAACCAAGTTTTTCTGCACTGTAATAATATAGAGGATGTGCCACCAAACTTTATCTTGATTGTGAATCATGAGGACTTTTGGATTTCTTTGAATCAGTAGATTATTCCTAAGCACAAATGCCTTTTCTTTTCTATTGTTTTTATTCGCACTGATTGATGTGCTTTTCTTGCATCTAGGTTTCAGTATGTTCAGCTTTTTTTAACATCATAATCTTGTTTCATTAAATATTGAACTTTGTATTACATGTATTGTCTCTTTTCAGGAATAAAAGGACAAAGCTACTCTTTTGTACGACAGGAATTCTTCTAAGGAAAATTGTGGTAGGCCCCAATATTTTTTTGAGAGTATTGAATCTGTTGCAACTAGTGTAATGAAAGCTTGAAAGTTATTTTATATTTGGTTTCAGTTTAGTCTTTTGCCCTTTAAAAAAAAAAAAGTTTAGTCTTTTGCTGCATTCTGTTTCATTATGTAGGTACTAGCTTAATTATCTTTCATAGGTAATACTCGTACCACAATTGTGAACTTTCATTAGATCCGGAAGAAATATTCAATATCCAAATAGATAAGGCTATTGTTACTCCTAAAAAAGCAGAAAATAAAAAAAGAAAACGAACATACTAGAAATAAAAGAAGAAAACTCATTTATCTTTTTGAAGGTAGAATGCAATAAACTAGAGTCAAACTTACTAAAAGCATGAATAGAGGAAGGAGAAATTCTGGGGTGGTCATTATAGCAGTTCCTTCTGATCCTAGATGGCAATTGGGGAAATGGGAATGGGTATGGATTCCCCCATTCCCATCCCCATTCCCATCCCTATATGGGGAAGTGGGGATGGGGGAGGTATCCCCATCCCCCATCCCCCCATTTTCCCCATTTTCCCAATCCCCAATCCGATACTTGACCCGTTTGATCCCATTTCCCCCCTTTGACCATGTTTGACTTAAAATTTAAAAATAATCAAATATACTTAAAACGGGTAATTGGGGAAGGAATGGGGACCTATGTAAGTTATTTATTTATTTTCTTAAAAAACGTTTTGGGGAAAATGGGGATGGAGGGACTTATTCCCATCCCCATCCTCATTTCTAAATGGCGATGAAAGGAGGATTTTTTTCCCCAAAATGGGAATGTGGATTTGGGGACCAATGGTGGAAATTGCCATCCCTAAATGTGGTTGCCTATTGACATATTTGAACTGCTAATGCAGCCAACTAAAATAGGAATATAGGATGAAGTTCTTTCTTCACATATAGTTTTAGTTTTGATTATTTTTTTTCCTCGTGTCCAGTCCAGATGTATCAATCCATGCAAGACTTTCCATTTTTAAACTTCAAGCCTCATTTAGTCTTGGATAGAATAAAATACTTATCGGGATTTTATCATTTTTTTTTGGTAATTAGGAGCAGAAAATTTCCACATGTGCTTGAAGGTGTTTTTATTATTTAATCTGAGTTTAGGTTTTTTAAAATGTCAGATAGCTATAATGTGGATCAAGTTTTTTCTCAAAATTTATCTATACAAAACCATAAGACAATTCCCATCCCTTGCACAAACATCTATACCCTCTAACTTCTCAGTTAAGAGTTCAGGATGGAGTGATTTTCTTCCTCTGTACTTGCAGTAATACACAGACTAACCTTATTTTACATTCCTTGTTTGTAATTTGCAGGGGGATTTAAACTTATCCGGTGTTACTCATGTCATAGTTGACGAAGTTCATGAACGATCTCTTTTGGTGAGTAAGCAAAATTTAAGGTAGGTAATAGGAATATATTAATGGATCTTATTAAAAAGTTTTTTTTTTGACATAACTAGCTTCATGAGCAATGATACACATACTTGGATCTGATATGTAATCTTAATAATTTGATAATGGATGTCATCCTGTGTGGACTTCTCACCTCTATTAAATTATGTATTTACTGAAAATCATTTGCAGCTGTTTTCTATATTCGTTCTGTTTCTCTTGTGTTCTTGTCAACAGCTTGTTCACATCGTGTATTCCTCTTTCCTCATTGGTATAGGTTTTTCAGTTTCTGATCGATAAGCAATATTTATTGAAAATCATTTGTTCATATTTTTCAATAACACTGAAGCAGTCACCCTGGAATTTACATATATTGACTTAGATGTTATCAATTGGTGATTGTAAGAGTGTTGATTGTTGTACCATAATTTCCTGTCTCCTATCCTTTTGCTTTTGTCATGTAATTTCTCATTATTAATTGGCTTTGTTTTTCATTTATTTGGAGAAATCCTTGTGTTACAAGTTATGTTCTACTCCTGGTGTTATACTTTAAATGATTTTACCTTTTTTGTTGTTGCTGTTAACAGGGTGATTTTCTACTCATCGTGTTGAAGGACCTGCTTGAAAAGCAGTCTGCAGAGGGCTCATCAAAGCTGAAGGTTATTCTTATGTATGTTTGCATATTTCTGTTTTATACTAGCTTACAGATACATAATTAATGCATATTCTTTGTGTATGTTGATTCCATGTAACTCTCTTTTAATCCTGTCTGTCTATCTATTTATTTATCTAAATATATATTTACGTCTTTTGGCTGTCTCTGTCTCTCCTCACACGCACACACAAAATCACATCCACAACTTTGAAACAATTTTTTCTGTTCAGGTCTGCTACTGTTGATTCAGATTTGTTCTCAAGATACTTTGGACATTGCCCTGTAATTACTGCACAAGGTCGAACTCATCCTGTGACAACTTACTTTCTTGAGGAGATATATCAGAGTATCAACTATCACCTTGCTTCAGATTCACCAGCTTCTGTAAGTTACGAAGCATCCACAAAAGACAAGGTATTAAAATCTTTTTATTCCTGGTATAGTTGTTGTGAAGTCAATGTTGCTGTTTCTCTGTTTTACCGAGTTTTGGCTAGATTTCTCTTAGCTTCCATCTATATTTCCCTGTTAACTTTACCAAACTTTATGAACGACTCCAAAATTTAACCAGGATGTTGACTTTGATACATCATATTTTTATTAAATCTAGCACCAAAAAGGATAATTAACCCAATCCTCTCTGTTGAAATGGATGAAGAAGAAAAGTGTGTTGAAACACTTTTAATATTGTAGAATTATTTGAAAGAAAGAAATCTTAATTCTTCTTATTCAATTACTGCTGGAACATTACACTTAAATACACAACTAAGCTTCTAAGTTTAACTACCTCTACCTAAATCTGAAGATAAGAATCTCTCTCCAGATAAAGATAGAACATGAATTCAAATTTAGAAAACATCCTAGAGATAAGATCTGGTACCAGACTAACCAAACCTCTTATTCAAACTATTAACTAAAGATAAGCAGCAGGTATAATAGAAAATAACTAACTCCAACACCTCTCTCAAGCTGGGTTGTAGATATTAATTAGTCCCTGCTTGTAAAACAGATTTTCAAAATCAGTTCTAGGGAGAGCTTTAGTGAAGATGTCTGCAGTTTGAAACCTTGTTGGATTGTAGATGAGCTTATCAGTCCCTTCTAATTTTTCCTTGATGAAATGTCTATCTATTTCGACATGTTTAGTTCTGTCATGGTGAACTGGGTTTTTAGCTATGCTTATAGCTGCCTGGTTATCACAGAACATTTTCATTGGCCATCAATAGGAATTTTCAGCTCCATTAGCAGTCTTCCCAACCATATACCTTCACATATTCCATGTGCCATTGACTTGAACTCTGCCTCTGCATTGCTTCGGGAGACTACTGGCTGTTTCTTACTTCGCCAGGTTACCAAATTTACCCACACATAAGTACAATATTCTGAACTGGACCTTCGGTCTATGGCCGAACCAGCCCGGTCTGCATCTGTAAAGATTTCAATGTCCTGTCTTGAGCCTTTCTTGAAGTACAAACCTCTTCCTTGTGTCATCATCAAGTACCTTAGAATTTGATACACTGCCTTCATATGTTCTTCAGTTGGGCAGTTCATAAACTGACTCACACTGCATACTGCGAAACCAATATCAGGTCTGGTGTGAGCAAGGTAAATTAATTTACCAACCAGCCTTTGAAATCTTCCTTTATCGACTGGTGCACTCCCCTCAACTGTTCCCAGCTTAGTGTTGTGGTCCATAGGTGTTTCTACCTGTTTGCAATCAAGTATTCCAGTCTCTTTCAACAAATCCAGGGTGTATTTGCTTTGAGACACTGATAAACCCTTCTTTGACCGAGAAACTTCCTTACCCAGGAAATACTTGAGTCCTCCAAGGTCCTTGATTTCGAATTCTAGTGCTAGAAACTTCTTCAATTTCTGTATCTCCTCCTCCTCATTCCCTATATGAATGATGTCATCCACATACACGTTTAACAAAGTTAATTTTCCATTACCTGAATGTTTAACGAACAGTGTATGATCTGTTTGACACTGAGAATACCCGCATGTCTTCACTACTTTTGTGAATCAATTGAACCAAGCTCGCGGGAACTGCTTGAGGCCATACAGTGATTTTCTGAGTTTGCAAACTCTGTTTAGGTTGATGCGAGTCTCAAAACCTGGAGGAATCTCCATGTACACTTCCTTTTCTAGGTTGCCATTGAGGAAAGCGTTTTTTACATCCAATTGATGCAATGACCAGTCCAAATTTGCTCCTAAAGACAATAGGACCCGAACTGTGTTTAACTTGGCCACCGGAGCAAATGTCTCTTGGTAATCAATGCCATATGATTGAGTGAAGCCTTCGGCAACAAGCCGGGCTTTGTATCTCTCAACACTACCATCAGTTTTGTGCTTCACAGTGAAAATCCACTTGCACCCTACTGGCCTCTTTCCTCTTGGCAGCTCAGAAATCTCCCATGTTCTGTTCTTTTCTAGGGCATTCATTTCTTCCCATACTGCTGTTTTCCATTCAGGAATCCTTAGAGCTTCCTGTATGTTATTAGGAGTCTGTATTTTGGAGATGTTAGCAACAAAAGAATAGAAGCTTGATGGCAATCCTTCATATGATATGTATTTGCAGATTGGATATAAGGGATGGTTTCTGCATTCCCTCATTCCTTTCTTTAATGCGATAGGCAGATCATCTCCAGAACATTTCACCTCATCCTGAGTGGATTCAGAACTGTTATTACCCGGAAACACTGCATTTTTTTGTCTCTGTTTGTCTCTGTTTCAATTTCTGCATTTTCTGTCTCTGTTTAGTCTTAGAATTCTGGACTGTTGATTAGGTTCCAAGTCTTGGTCAGGTCTGAGAGACGTTTGAGGCTCTGCTGCTTTTTGTGACTTTTTCCTCTAGTATAGACAGCAAGGTCGGGTGTATCGACAGCTTGTGTGTGGTTAGGATTTGAGGTGTGAGATTTGGTCTGTTTAGGACTGTGTGTGTCAACTAATTGATTAGGATTAGACTCAAAGTTTATTTGAAGTGTGTAGTTCGGGTAGTGTAGGATTATGTGTTTCAGCAGACTGGTTAACAGACTCTAGAATTTGACCAGGACTGTATGACTCAAGAGTTTCGAAAAACAAATTCTTGACTCTTATCCACCCCCTCCCCCCCTGAATTTTATTTTTAGGATAATATAGCTGATTTTCATGGAATGTAATATCCATAGATAAGCGGGCAGTCGCAGCCTCTTGCTATTCTTTGCCAACTGGCAATGTTAATACTACAGTGGTCACACCAAGGCCTTCCTTTTCTCTGCCTGTTGTCACCAGAATAGTTAGGAGCTCCCCGAATAGCAAGTGCAAAACCCTCATTGGTTGAAGAGGCACTTTCGGGTTTCATCTGGGTCCCCATCATTACCTTCTTTCAACTCCTCTCTTCTCACTTCCGAGAAGACCTCACGAATCTTTGGCAGTGGCTTTGTACCTAGAACTCTACCTCTTACTTCATCTAGGTTTTGATTCAAGCCGAGTAAAAATTTGAATACCCTCTTCTGCTCAACAATCTCCTTGTATAAGACTTCATCCTTGGTACATGTCCATTTCTGCTTCTCGAACATGTCTAGCTGCTGCCAGTGTTGGGTCAGGGTATTATAGTACTGAGTGCATGTAAAATCTCCTTGATAAAGTTCATGGAGTGTACTCTCAATCCCAAACAGTTCTGACATATTGTCACTGCTGGAATAAGTCTCCTTGGCAGCATCCCAGATCTCCTTTGCAGTTTCATACAGCAGTAAATTTTCTCCAATGTCATTTGTCATTGAGTTAATGAGCCATGACATCACCATGTTGTTGTCTGTCTTCCATTGTTTATAAGCTGGCTCTTCTTTTTCTGGTGACTCTACAGCTCCGGTGAGACAGTTATCTTTTCCTTTGCCACAGATGAACATCAACACGGATTGGGACCATGGTAGGTAATTGTGCCCATTTAGTTTATGACTAGTAATGGGCATATGGGGATGATGGGGATTATCAAAACCTCCATTACCATAACCTCCATTATTGGGTTGAGGCAGAAGGTTCTGAATTGGAAGAGGCAGAAGAGGATGAGTTGGTGGCCATCCCGGATATATTTTTACAGAGTTTAGGATTCAGAGTGTTGCTCTGATACCATGTAGAATTATCATAATTCTTCTTATTCTATTACTGCTGGAACATTACACTTAAATACATGACTAAGCTTCTAACTACCTCTACGGCTCTACCTAAATCTGAAGATAAGAATCTCTCTCCAGATAAAGATAGAACATGAATTCAAATTTAGAAAACATCCTAGAGATAAGATCTGGTACCAGACTAACCAAACCTCTTATTCAAAGTTTCAAACTATTAACTAAAGATAAGCAGCAGGTATAACAGAAAATACCTAACTCCAACAAATATGAAGGCCTATAGTACAGAAAGAAGTCAGATTCTATCCCATTTGAAATGGACTCTTTGGGTTCTTCCAAAAAAAAAAAAAAAAAAAAAAATTAGATTTCTCTTTATTCAGTTTATCCACAAAAGAGTTGACACTACACACTTCCAAAGAATTTTTGCCTTGTCTCTTCCTGCAAAAGTATTAACATTGCCGGTTGGCAAAGAATAGCAAGAGGCTGCGACTGCCCTCTTATCTTTTGCTGCCTGCCAAAGACAACAATTGCTTATGGGATAGTCTCATTCCTATCATCCTTGTAGGTCTCAGACATGAGGAATTTCCAGGCACCTCCCTTTTTGTTAGTGACTTAAATTTGAACGGGGTCTTGGTTGTCTGTACCAGCTGGTTTAGCAGTGAGATCTCTTGGAGTATTTATATAAGAGACCTAGGGACCACATTCTTTCTATTTTTTATTTTTTTTGTAACAGGAATTAAGGGGGTTTCATTATATTTGACCTCTTAATTTTTGTTTTTAAAATGAATGGGGGTTTGGGTTAGCTTTGCCTTTGTCTAATTGGGGACATTTATATGACTTTTGGACAAGGTCTTTATAGGTTCACAACAAGTAAGCGTAGTGGAAGCTTAAGAGCAGTTTTTAGCATTTTTGTATATTATTGTTTTTAATTTTTGTAAACAGAAACAAAATTGTATTGGCCAAAAAGATTTACAAGTATAAGAAACAAGCTGCCTTTTACAAGAAAAATCAGGAACAGCTCCCAAAAAATTAAATAAAATACTAGCCTATCTGCATATGCAAAAAGATTTGTTCACTCTTGTCCTCAGAACATCATTTTCAGCAGTCCCGATGGACAATTTGTTCACTCTTGTACTCATTTTAATCATCAATAAAATCTTTACTGTCTTAAGAAAACACAACCTTGTAAAGAATTGCTAAATGCAAAGCTAACCCTGAACCCCCTCTCAATATAGAAGGATGAAGAAAATCAAAGTGTCTTGAAATTCCTTGGAGGTGTAGGCCCAAAGTGAGCCACTGAAGGATCTTTTATTTTTGGTAGTTTTTGTGGACAGCTTCTTCACTCTTGTATCCTTTTTTCATTAACAAAATTCTTTTCATTATTACCAGAAACAGATATGGTATATTAATTTTGTGCTCAAAGAGGATAGATACAATGTACTGCTATAAAATCATCTTTATCCAATATTTGAACCATACAGTCACAAATTTATATTAATAATAATTTTATTTGGAAATCATTTTCTTCCAATGCAAATTGATATCTTAATCTTTCTATTTCTCTTTCATTTATGTTTGTTCATCAAACCTTGCCTCCATCCCCTTACTCCTTGAATGATCCGATGCTGTTGACCTCTGTCCTTGTAAGTTTCTTATTGTTCACTCTAACAAATGAGGTTTGGTCAAGTTGCCAATACTGTATCACAAGATTGACCCTTCTCCCTGTCATCTCTTTATATAACATTTTAGATGCAGACCACGAACTAAAAATAGAAGATTGGACTTGCTACCATGTGAGCAGTTTGATATATATATTATGCTCGGATGAAATTTATCAGCATGCATCATACATAATAAGATTTGCATGGTGTCCTCGATTTCTTAATTTTTTTTTTTTTTTTTGTTAAGAACCAAAGAAACTTTTATTAATTGACAAAAGAAGTGCAAAGAATCCATCATGTCCATAAACTAAAGTTTTCGGAGTTAAGGTTGTATGTTCTCTATTTTGATATTTGTTACATAACTTTAGGTTTTCTTACAAATTATATAAACCTCCATACTGAATTGTTTCCCCATATTTAGTATAATGTTATTTATGTGGGTTATTAGTTTCAAAACTACTTGGAAGTACTGAACACTTTCTGTTGTAACAGTTGCAGAGCAGTGCTGTAAAAAATCACAGGGGGAAGAAGAATCTTGTCTTATCTGGATGGGGCGATGAATCTATGCTTTTGGAAGAGTATATTAACCCATATTATGTTCCAAGTTGTTATGAATCATACAACGAGCAAACACAGCAGAATTTGGTATTTACTTTTCAGATGCTAATTTAGCTGTACTAGTGGCACTCTCTTCCTTACCTTGCTGATTCTGTAACTTGAGAACTGTATGCTATGTTGCACAGAAAAGATTGAATGAAGATATTATTGATTATGATCTCCTTGAAGACTTGGTATGTCACGTTGATGAAACTTGCAGTGAGGGTGCCATACTTGTCTTTTTGCCTGTAAGTACTTTCGGTAATCCTTTCAAAATTTTCATTCATGTTGTTCTGGTTGTCTCATTAAGGAAAAATGTTATTCTGATGTAATATGTTGTATAACAGGGAGTGTCAGAAATCTACATTTTATTCGATAGATTAGCTGCTTCTTATCGTTTTGGCGGACCGTCTTCAGACTGGCTTCTTCCGTTGCATTCATCCATAGCATCAACAGATCAAAAGAAGGTGTTTTTACGGCCTCCTGAAAACATACGAAAGGTGAAATTTGCTAATGAGGGTTATTGATTTTTTTTTTTTTTCTAACTTATTTGATTCATGAATTACCGATATTACTGAACCTTTTATATGTGAAAAATCTTGTACATGCTGGCCTGTAAATATAAAGAAAAATAGAAGAAATTTTGTTCGTACAAATTTTTGCTGCATAGACCGGTTAAATTTCAATTAGGAGTCAATTTTCTTTCCACCTGGTTCTGGATAACTATGAGTATGAGCTGATGCCATTCTTTGTAAGTTGGAGACGCTTACAACTTACTTTGTAAATTGTTTTGGTTTAGGGATTAGTGCTTTCATTATGAAAACATAAATTGCACATGATTTTTTTTTTTCTATAAATTTAATCACTTGATATTGCCATTTAAGTGTTAATTGGCTGTACAATTCTTTACAAGAAACTGTTGAAATTCGATATGAGATGCCTTATATCCTTATGGTCTAGGTTATTAATGCTATGGAGTTATTAATATCTCTATATTCAATCTTTTATAATCCAGGTGATTATTGCTACAAACATTGCAGAGACCAGTATAACAATAGACGATGTGGTATACGTAATCGACTGTGGAAGGCACAAGGAAAACCGTTACAATCCGCAGAAGGTTTGGATTTTAACCATTACTCTATTATTTAATTATGAAGAATATGAGTGTACTAGATCATTTTCAAATAACTTCATTTTATTTGATTGCAGCTTTATGGGCCACAATAATTGACCAAACGTTTATTGCATGTTTGATGGATCTGAATTTTGAATGATAAAATAGCATTTGTTGATTAAAGGTGTCTGTCTGATGTTTGGTTGATGCATATGGAAATTTAAAAGTTTTGAAGGAATATGGCTACGTATATTACGGTTAAGTCTTTAATTTTTTTTTTCCTAGTTAGGACTCAGTTACTTATTATAAGATAATTTATTGTTTGATTAGTGTGTCTTTTGTCAATAGATTAGGAGTTAATTTTACTTCTATAGTAGAAGTCTTGTATGAATGATCTTTTGGAGGAGAAAGTTGGAGACAATATACATATTCTTTTATTTTTAACTTTAATGGTACTTCCAGTAAATTTCTTCTAGCCTTCAGGTGATACTCCTAGAGGTTAGCTAGCTTCTTATTAATATATACAAAGTTATGTCATGTTGTTATGAACATGAATAAAAAAAATCAAGAAATGACTATAATAACTGCCCATGGTTACTTCATGCTGATGTTCATACAATTTTTTCACTTTAACAAATCAGTTTCTATTTCAGCGTAATTAATTTAGTACAGTAACCCGAATCGTAAAATAACTACTTTTTCAAAATCAAGAGCTGGCTTATGTCGGCCATATCTTTATTTCATCGTTGTTAGAAGTCGTCGTGTTCAATTCTAAGAGCTAGTCTCATCAATTGTTCTTTATAGGTGAAAGGATGCTGCTGCTATACATAGTGTGTTCAAGATCTCTAGTTATGTTTTGGTTTATGTAGTTGCTGAAACTAGTTATGTAACAAGTCGAATATTGGCATTTAGCATTTTCTACTAAACTTTAGTTGATTTCTTTTTTTCTCTTTTAAAATGGTGCGGTCCATCTCATAGAAATAATTTTGGTGTAAGTTAAACACCAAGAAAGCATATTGAGTCAGCTATGAGTGACAGAAGTTTTTCCCATTTTAGTGTTTTGGCAATTTTTTTTAAAGATTGCACTCTGAGATAAAAAAGTGGTATTGGATATTAGTTTCATAAATCTTTATTTGTGGACATACTTTGTTTGTTAGCTATGTGTATAATTTTGCTTGCTTCTCTCTGGGCTTCAATGTTGAAAGACTTTGAGAATTCCTTACTTTGCTTTATTCACCTTAATTCAGAAGGGGTCTTGGCCTAAAGCTGTACCTTTTAGGGGATTTTTCACCAGACTGGTTTGTTGGCATCATACATTATACACTGTCTAGACTGGTATAGGAGTTTTGTTGGAAGATTTTGTATCACTTTCTGATATCCCTTGGTGAGGCTGTTTTTTCTCACATGTGGATCGCTGGTTCACTGCTATTTGTTATTTTGATAGGAAACAGAAACTTTATTCAAAAATGAAGAAAGTACTTAAGTGAACCAGTAGTTCCACCCAAAACAACAAACTATACAAAAATAAAAATTACAATGAATTCAATCAAAAACAAAAGTCTTCCAATCTAACATAATGAAAAATAGAGAATTGCCTCTAAATTCTTCAAAGATGGACTATAAATATTCTCTTTTACTTCACCAATAAAATTTAATTCAAGAAAATGGTTTGAATTGAATACAAGTAGAAAACCGAACCAAACACATAGTTCAAGTTAAGTTCGGTTCATATCTTTTTCTGTTTTCATGCTCACCCTTACCCGTGCAATTTTGTCACCCGCTCTGAAATTTATTAGGAATTGGAATTCAAAAGCTCAACTTAATAAATGAAGGATTCAATGGGAACATATCATCTAATACCTTTTCTTACTGTTGTAGGATACACTAACTTTTAACCTCATGTGCAAGCCTGACAAATACTTACCCTATTGAGTCTCCGGTATGATTTGATATTTAAATTTAAACAGGAATACTCAAACACAAATGAAAATAAACTTGACTTTTATACCATGATAGGATATCTAATGCAGTAAACTGAAACTGTTTTATTGAGGCCTCAATAACAGCGTAAGTTGCTTTACCAAATACTACTACTACTCAGTCCTCACCGGAGTTGGAGACAATAATGTCAGTTATAAATGAAATTGAGTTGGTCCCATATTCTAAGTGCTTTAAGTGGTTCTTGCAGAAATTGTCTAGCATGGTTGAAGATTGGATATCCCAAGCAAATGCTAGGCAGCGTCGAGGAAGAGCTGGACGTGTGAAACCTGGAATTTGCTTTTGTTTGTACACGAGTTATAGATATGAAAAATTAATGCGTCCTTATCAGGTTCGTTTTGTTCTTAAAATGTTTGTTTGTCAAATGCTTTCTATTCCAAAAATTACTTGATATCTTAACTTGTTGATTACTTGATTGTTGTCTCACATCGGATTCCTTGTCTCACCACAATGCTAAGGTTCCCGAGATGCTTCGGATGCCTTTGGTAGAGTTGTGTTTGCAAATTAAGCTACTTTCTCTTGGACATGTAAAGGCATTTTTATCCAAGGTAAGTTGTTTATAAGTTTATCTAACAACAAAAAGGAAAAAGAAGCTCAATACTTTTACTTGGTTTATATGTTTTTCGATTGATCTCATTTTTCAGTATGCTGATATTATTTGTGAACTTTTCTGTTTCAGGCTTTAGAACCTCCGAAGGAAGAAGCTATGACCTCAGCAATATCATTGTTATATGAGGTAGGTTTATTAATATTCAAATTGCGATTTAGTTCCTCATTTTGATATATATGGATTTCATTGCCACTTCATTGAAGTTTAAGTTAACATGCAATAGTCACCGCTTGTTAATGATTCTTCAAACTTTCTGTATTGGAAATTAGGTATGTCAAGAGTTTGTTTTACTGTACTAATAATGGTTTCTTCACCTCTTTATTCTCATTGATTTACTGATCATTGTAATTATTCTTTGTATATACTTTTTCTTTCTTATCAGGGTAAAAAAAATCTGATTGCTTTTTCATTCTTGAATAGCTAGCAAATTTATTCATGATATTCAATTGAAATAATTTCTTTTCATACTTTCATAGAAATAATTCACTGTATACAATTGATTGTGTTTCTTTTCCAGCTATTTAATTGGTTCATGTAGTTTGCTGTATAAACTTATAATTTGTATTGGGCATTTGTTTAGGTTGGTGCTCTTGAAGGGGATGAAGGGTTGACGCCTCTTGGTTATCATTTGGCAAAACTTCCTGTTGATGTGTTGATTGGAAAGGTGTGCATCAGTTATTTATTTCAAATGCTAATGTAACTAGTTTGTGTAGTTTTGCTTTATTAATTTGTTGAGTACATAGCTAATAATTTACTATAGACACCATCTTTATTTTTTTTTTTGTACCTCTTATCTGTTCTTTAAAATTTGATTTCTTTCTCCTTGAGGCTTTATACAAGCAAACTGTGCACAGAAATCTGGAAAATAGAATAAATTCCCCACATACAACTTTCTTTTGCCTCAATCTATTAACATTTATTCTTTTGAGTGCAGATGCTGCTATATGGTGGAATGTTTGGTTGCTTATCACCTATTCTCTCAATATCAGCATTTCTTAGCTACAAATCGCCGTTTGTTTATCCGAAAGACGAGGTCTTTCTGCTGAACATTTGTTGTTTGTTTCTGAAGTTCTACTAAAGAAAAGGAACTGTATTACGAACATAGTTTATTTATTTTTATCTTTTTTGTTTAAATTTCAGAAGCAGGATGTTGAAAGAGCTAAATTGGCTCTGTTGACTGATAAGCCAGATGGATCAAGTGAATCAAGTGATAGTTATCGGCAATCTGACCATCTTGTAATGATGATTGCTTACAAAAAATGGGAGAAGATATTGCAGGAGGTCAGTGGTTTTTTTTTTTTTTGTTGTTCACGGGTTTGTAATCTGAGGGTTTTAACAGGACACCATAACCTTGGTAATAAGTAAATTTGTAGGATATATTAGCCATTGACCTCTTGGCTGGGAGCTCAATTAATTTTTCATTTTACTTTGCAAGTCAAATATATTCTCGGCATAACAAATGATTTCCTATGCTTGGAAAGAGCTGCTTGATTGCAGAAGTAATATGATGTAGTTTGTCCTATGTCCAGTCATGTTGCACCTGCACCAGTGACTGTATACCCCATTTTCTTTATTCTAGGATTTGCGTTAGAGCAAGTTCTAAAGATGCTTCATGCTAATCACAATACTTATTAAACGTACTACTGAAGATTCTGTACTAATTAGTAGCATGGTTTCTTAGTATAACCATTTTGGTGCTTCTGTTACTGCATTGTTCACTGATGTGACACGTAATGCTTGCAGAGAGGAGTTAGAGCTGCCCAACAGTTTTGCAGTTCACATTTTCTAAGCAGTTCAGTTATGTACATGATCAGGTCTGGTTGTTTCTGTCATATTAATCTGAATCATTTTATACTTGTGAATAGTTTATGCTTTTAATTTAATGTGGTATGATAAGCAAGCTTAACAATGATAATCTCTAAATCATGTGGCTTATGGCACCTTTCCTTGGGATATCTCAACACTTATAGTAAATTATATGTTATATTCACCATGGTAATGTCGTGGGTTTAGAGAACTATTAAGCTTATGTTTAGTTGAGGATAATACATTTTTTTTTGGAGGATATTACTTTTTATTTACATGATGTGCTGCATAAATACCCTAATCTTAGGTCACTCGTGTAAGATCCTTCATGTTCTTGTATATTATAATATGAACATAGTTTGTTGGGTACTTCTGATTTAATTTGGTATGTGGCTCTGCATTGAATCACCTCATTTATTAAAAGTTATGTGCTAGATGCACTCATAGAACATCAGATTGCTAGTGATGCAGTCTGATTATTACATACGATAACTTGTACAGCATGCATTTTATAAAGTAAAGACTGTCTGTAACATCTCTGAAGCTAGATGGGCCATAGCATGGTATTTTGCCTCTGTATTGAATCTAGCAACCAGTTTTGCTTCTTACCAGGCCAAGTTTTAAATTATTACCCAAAAAGCTACTATATGTCGAAATAGGACTTCTGTTAGTGTGGTTACCAGCCGAATCAACGTTTCAGTAACTTGTTATTGTAAGAAACTTGGTGGGTTTATATAAGAGTCCTTGATTAGGAGCTCCTTCAAGATGACAAAGATAAAGGCTAGGAACCTCCGATAAACCCACCAACTGGTCCATTCACAAACTGGTTTATAACAACCTCAAATATGTAATATCTGGAGAAGTCTTTATGAAGTAAATCAACCTCATACATACTTCTTCCAACTGTCCACATCAGGGAAAGGTTCCCCTTGTTCAGCAACGATCTTCACAATAGAAGCAGTTGGAGTATCCACTGTTCAGATTTGAGCAGTGTTGTCTCAAATTGAAGATTTATGTAAATACTTCTTTTGAGATAAACCAATTCCTTCCCTGGATCCAGCAACCCATAAAGGGAGGATTGGACAAAGGAGGTGACTAGATGAAGGAATCCAGTATTTGGTGCATGCATTGGATTGGATATAACAAATCCAACTAGTAGAATCAAGTCCCCTGATTATAGGAAAAGTGGAACCCACCACCCATGATGTCATAGGAGATGGGTTTTACTCTCTCTCTCTCTCTCTTCTGCACTAGTCTATCTCATACTAATGTACATAAAAATTAATTTAGATAATTTTATTTAATCTAATAATAATTATAAATATTATTAGAAATGTTATTATCTTATTAAAATCATTAGATACAATTTTATTTTATTAAACTTATTAAAAGAATTATTTTTAATTAATTAAAATGATTCAAAATATTTTTATTTTATTAAAAATGATTTTAAATAATACTTTTGTTTTATTTCAATTTTCTACTTTCAATTTTTTAGAATTTGATTCAATTTGATTCTTACCAATCTAATCCGTTATTATACCAAAAACTGGACAAAGATTATTTCCGGTCCAAACTCCAAACATATGGTGCACAAAACACAAGACAATAGTATATTCAATTCAATCCCATCCAATTCTATAATCCAGTTCATTCCAATTCTGTCTGACATTCCAATAAGGCTAAATAATTGCTCTTCGCAATCCGTACACCATAATTTCTTTCAACATAACCTAATAATTATTTTATACCTCCTCCTAAAGTTCTGCAGACTGGATCACATTCTTAATGTCTAATTGGTATAAAGGCCAACACGCATCAAGGATATACACAAAAACAGATTTGAATTTAGCCATTGGAGAAAAGGTCTCATTCTTATGGTGGTTCCCCCTTCTAGTGCTGTTGCTCTGTTCAATGCATCAAAAGCTGAGAAGTCATTCGAAAAGATTTTCATTGTTATTTTCTTAATCCTTACTAGATTCTAGAGTGTATGATTGTTAAAAGGGAAGTGCTCAGTGCTATGGATTCTATTCCTTATTCTCTTAAACGTACATGACCGTCAATTCAATCTATGTTAGCAGAATTATATCACAAAATAAAATGACAAACAGTATATAATTAGAGTAATATGCTTATTTAATTACTTATTTTTTGTTTTGCTAATTAAAATTGTCTACTTCTTTTGGTTTACTGATATTTGGCTAAACTTGACAGGGATATGAGAATACAATTTGGAACATTGCTTGCAGACATTGGGCTCATCAATCTTCCAAAGAAATATCAGGTGCTGTGCATTTGTTTATTGGTTTATGTATGAATTTGAGCCACTTAGATTATGAATCTAATTTACTGTCTATGGCTTCACACTTATTACAAATTTGTATCATCAGGTTTGCTTTTCTTTAAAATTTCTGTTTTTGGTTTTAACAAGTATATGCTTTATTGGCTCAGACTGAGGGAAAAAGGAAAGAGATGCTTGACAGTTGGTTTTCTGATAAATCACAACCATTCAATATGTATGCACATCATTCTTCTATTGTGAAGGTATGACCATTATGACTTATACTAGAGGATAATTGGTGGACAATGGTGATTTAGCTTCAAACGTTGGCATAATAATGTTATTAGAATCAACTTTTAGGTTTTTGAGCATGCTTAAAGACTAATTTTGGTGGTGCTAAACCTGTATTTTTATTAAAATCATAATATCATCATCGATTCGTGATGTGTTATGGAATCATTGTTGTTTATTTTCACAATCCACACAAGTAGTTATTTATAAATTTTAATTCAACCTATAACTAACCTTGTAATAGATAATCATTCTGAAGGAACTCTTGCAGGCAATATTATGTGCAGGTTTATATCCTAATGTTGCTGCCACTGAACAAGGCATTGCTGCAGTAGCTCTCAGCAACCTTAGGAAGTCCACCAATTCAGCATCAAAGACTTATTCAGTCTGGTATGATGGAAGAAGAGAGGTTCACATTCACCCGTCTTCTATCAACAATAGTTTAAAAGCTTTTCAACACCCATTCCTGGTCTTTCTTGAAAAGGTACAGCATATTTAGCCCACAAAATTGTTTGATTCACTTTTTTATCATTTAATTCTTCTCCTTAAGTTGATTGGGAGTAGTGAATTATGACCCCCTTGTCATATTAGTCGCTGGGTACTTGTCTTTTATTTTTTTTTTGTGTGGTACTTTCTCTTAATTTTCACTGGTGTTTTGTTTCTTATAGAATAAGGTAAGTGAAATCAAAAGAAAAAGGATATTAGAGACACCTTTCTAATCTATTTTTAAAGAGTGAGACGAGAGAAAGAATGAAATATCATTTCATTTTGTTCTCACTTTAGGAAATGCCCTACATATATACATGTGAGGCTGTGATTCTGCCTCAAAACTAGGTTTCTAAACTTATCCTCCCTAACTAAACAAATCATTAAAATAAGAAACCTATCTATAGAGAATGAGTAACAGACTACTCTTATCTCTTTATTTATCATAACTAATAAACAAGACAGATAAATATAGACCGATACCTCCATCAACCCCCCTCAAGCTGGGTTATAGATGTTAATCATGCCTAGCTTGGTACACAGACCATCAAAATTGGTCCTAGGCAATGCCTTGGTCAGTATATCTGCTGTCTGAAATGCAGTGGGTGTGTAGACCAGCTTGACGCTTTCTTCTTCTACCTTTTCCTTAATAAAATGCCTATCTATTTCCACTTGTTTCGTCCAGTCATGATGGACAGGGTTTTTAGCAATGCTGATGGCAGCTTGATTGTCACATAATAGCTTCATAGGTCTCTCCATAGGAATCTTAATTTCAGATAGAACTCTTTTCAGCCAAATACCCACACAGATGCCATGTGCCATAGCTCTGAACTCAGCTTCAGCACTGCATCTAGACATCATAAACTGCTTCTTGCTCCACCAAGTAACTAGATTCCCCCATACATATGTACAGTATCTTGAAATAGACCTCTTATCAGTGATGGAACCGGCCCAGTCTGCATCTAAGTATACTTCCACATCTCTATTTGAATTCGTTTTGAAATATAGTCCTTTCCCAGGAGTCATCTTCAAATAGCGTAGAATCCAAAATACAGCATCCATGTGTTCATGTGTTCCTTTGTGGGACTGTTCATAAACTGACTAACAGTACTCACGAAGAACCCAATGTCTGACCGAGTATGGGAGATGTATATTAGCTTCCCTACAAGCTGCTGGTATCTACCCTTGTCAACCGGTGCACTCTCTTCCAGTGCCTCCAATTTGGTTGTCTGCTCCATAGGGGTCTCGGCAGGCTTGCAGTCCATCATACCGGTTTCTCTCGGTAAGTTGAGTATGTATTTTCGTTGAGAAACTACAATTCCTTTCCTTGACCGGGCTACTTCCATACCTAGGAAATACTTGAGGTTTCCCAGATCTTTTACCTCGAATTCTTTAGCTAGAAACACCTTCAATTCCTGCATCTCTTCCTCATAATTTCCTGTAAGCAAAATGTCGTCAATATACGCAATCCATATTGTAATTTTACCAACAGGGGAATGCTTCACAAACAAGGTATGATCTGATTGGCCCTGGGAGAATCCGAACTTCTTCACAACCTTAGAAAACCTCTCAAACCAGGCTCTTGGAGACTTAGACTTCGGGATATAAGGTAGACTTTCATCTTTACTAGGTGACATGAAAGGATTAGCACAATGTGTTTCCCAAAGACAAAGTTCCCACTGATTCTCATTCCCCCAGTGAATATTGCTTTTGGGATAATAAGGTTGTGTCTCGAGACACGTAGTATCCTTAGATACATAGAATTTTTTAGTAACAGGAGAATAACGCTTAATACCTTTTTGATTTTGGGAATATCCAACAAATATTCACTTAATTGATTTAGGGTCAAGCTTAATACGATTTTGTTGAGTCATGTGAACAAAAACGCAGCAACCAAAATAGAATACGGGTATGAGGATAGGATTTGAGAAGGGCACTGCAGGGGGTTTGGAACCTGAGGACTCTAGAAGGCAGGCGGTTTATTAGGTAAGCAACTGTAAGAACGGCTTCACCCCAATACTGTTTAGGGACATTTGTAGAAAAAATTAAGGATCTAGCAACTTCCAATAAATGTTTGTTTTTCCTTTCTGAGACTCCATTTTGTTGAGGAGTCTCAATGCAGGAACTTTGGTGTATTAAATTTCCCTAAAACAAAATTGAAGTACTCTTTACCATTATCAGTTCTTAGGATTTGAATTTTTTAGAGTTGAACTGATTTTGGATCACCTTATAAAATTTTCAACCCACTTCGGATTTTTCTTTCATAAGGAATAACCACGTGAGTCTAGTATGATCATCAATGAACAAGACAAACCATCTATGATATTAGGGACTCTAGATGGTTCATAGACATCACTGTGGATCATAGAAAATGGATTCGGATATTTTATAAGATGAACTTGGGTAAAGTTGACGTGTTTGTTTAGACAATCGACACACTTCACACTGGAAAAACTGAGAATTTTTATTATTAAATAAAATTGGAATAAGTTTTTTAAGGCACACAAAGTTAGGGTGCCTTAGACGATAGTGCCACAGTATAATCTGACTATCGTTTTTATTCCTAATACATGGTGTAGACTGACTATTAAACGACAAAATCTGCTTTTAGAGGTTGTTTTCCGGAATGATCTTCAATCTTGAGTAGGTAGAGTCCCAAATGCATGTTAGCATTGCCAATCGTCCTCCCCGAATCCAAGTCCTGAAAGGTACAATGAGTGGGAGAAAATTTAGTCACACAGTTCAAATCTATGGTGAGTTTATTGACCGACAAAAGATTACAATCCAGATTAGGGACTAATAAAACCGAATGAAGGATAAGATTGCTAGAAATAACAACAGAACTTGTGCCAAATACTTTAGATAGAGTGCCATCAGCAATTCTGACAGTTGAATTGCCATGGTAAGGATTATAAGTTTTGAACAGTCTTGCATCTCTAGTCATATGATCTAACGCCCCTGAGTCCACAATCCAGGGGCTAGATCTTTATGTATTAGCATTCAAGGCTGTCAAGAAATTACCTTTGTGAGCAAGGAACCTGGTTCCAACAGTGGATGAAAGAGCACTCTGTGATTGGGAGAATAATTTCTGTAACAATTCCAATTGCTCCCTACTGAATGGGCTAGATTCGGATGGACCAGACCCTTCACTGCCGGATGCCAAATTTCCTCAGCTCTACCTAGGTTTCCAGTTTGCGGGATTACTATGGAGTTTCCACCAGGTCTCCTTGTATGCCCTAATCTCCGGCAGTGTTCACACCATGGTCTTCCCTTTCTTGGTCGACCATCCTTGGTATTGGATGTTGGAGGTCCTCGGGCAATAAGAGCAGATCCCTCGGGTAGTGAACTGGTTTCAATTTTGTCCGAAGATCCCAGCATAACCTTCTTTCTACTCTCTTCGCACCTTACTTCTGAAAAAGCTTCACGGATACTAGGTAATGGTTTGGTTCCCAAAATCCAGGCTCTCACTTGAACACTCGCTTCCCTTCAACTATTTCTCTGTATAACGGTCCATCTTGTGTACACGTCCACTTATGTTTCTCAAACACGTCCAATTGTTGCCAGTATCTGGTAAGGGTATTGAAAAATCAAGTGACCGTCAACTCACCTTGTCGAAGGTCATGAAGAGTGCTTTCAACTCCATACAACTCAGCAGTGTTGTCACTGCAGGAGTCGGTGTCTTGCTGTATCCCAGATCTATTTGGCACTCTTACAAAGCAGGAAGTTCTCCCCAATGTCATTGGTCATGGAGTTGATGGGCCATGACATGACCATGTTGTTTTCAGTCTTCCACTGCTTGTAAGAGGCATCCTCCTCAGCTGGTGATACTGCAATACCAGTCATATAATCGTCTTTTCCTTTCCCACATATAAACATGGACATAGACTGTGACCATTGAAGGTAGTTGTACCCATTCAGCTTATGACCTGTAATGGGTAAATGGGGAAAGTTTGGATTATCAGACCCTCCATTGGTGTTTGAAGTGGCTAAGTCTAAAGAAGAGGAAGAACCCTCTGATGATGATTTACGGGGAGTAGCCATCCTGTATTTTGTCATTTAGGGTTCAGATCGTGCTCATATACCAAAAAGAGTGAGATGAGAGAAAGAATGAAATATCATTTCACTTAATTCTCACTTTAGGAAATGCCCTACATAAATACATGTGAGGCTGTGATTCTGCCTCAAAACTAGGTTTCTAAACTTATCCTCCCTAACTAAACAAATCATTAAAATAAGAAACCTATCTATAGAGAATGAGTAACAAACTATTCTTATCTCTTTATTCATCATAACTAATAATCAAAACAGAGAAAATAGATCGATAACTCCAACAATTTTGAATTAAGGCACTTTGCGAAAAGCAAAGCATATATAATCTTGGAAACCTTTAGCATAAGGGTGTTGGATCAATCCAACAATCCTCCCAAAAATGGATCAGAGCACCATTCCCTACTACAAACTTCAACTTGCAAGAAAAGTCGTTAAATCCTTGCATTTTAAGTTTCCAGGGGAAGTGGCTAAAACCCCTACCAACAGAATTGGGCTGTTGGAGATGTAAATGGGAGACTCAGCTCTCTTCAGATTCGTTTCCTTTTCTATCGGGGTTTTTTATTTTTAGTTGTGGGGGACAGGTTATATTTATAGATTTCTGTTATGGGTATTGTTTATATTTACAGATTTTTCCTGATGGAGGAGTCCCGTGCCAGCATATTCTTTTGGAATTAGTCCGTTTACTTTCTTTGTGAACCATTTCCTTGTTCTTAATTTTTTATATTCTCTATATACCTATAGGTTTCTGATTAAAAAGAAAAAATGTAAAATTACTAGATCAATGTGCGAGTGAAAAGTTACCATGGTTGCAAGTCCAATTAATATATTAACCATTCTTCTCATGCTTACTCCGAGAAGAAAAACAGAAGAAGAGGGCTATGGTGTCAAATATTTCCTAAACTCCAAAAATGAAAAAAGAAGAAGAGAAATATTGTGTAGAAGTGTTGGATTTAGGATGTTAGTTGTTTAGTTCATCTCTTAGTTATGTTTGAAATAAAGAGATTTGAGAAGTCTGTTTCTCTAATCTCATCCTTAGAGTTAGTTTCCTGCTTTTTAGGATTAGTTTGTTTTCTAACTCCTTTATATGTACTATTTGTACCTATTTTGAAGTCAAGTGAAAAAGGCTCTATTTTCTAAGTCTAAAATTCACATGGTATTAGAGCACTTACTCTGATTTGTTCATCCCTGTATAACCAAACAAGGGATGGCAACACCACCTTCGAATGTTGCATCTTCTTCATCCGGATCCTCCACTTACAAAAACAATGGAGGTTCGGATAATATCCATCATCCTCATATGCCCATCACTGGTCACAAACTAAATGGGCAATCACAAACCAATACAAGGAAAAGGAGGCCCTGGTGTGACCATTGCCGAAGACTTGGACATTACAAGGACACATGCTGGAAATTACATGGAAAGCCAGTAGAATGGAAGCCCAGGTTTGAAAGGGAAGGCTGTAGCAACTTGGCTACAGGGATTGAAACCACCACAGTTGAATCCAGCCTCTTCAGCAAGGAGCAACTTGATCTGTTACAAAGAATGTTCACTCATACATCTCAGAACCTTAATCCATCCGTGACTGGAGCTAGTTATTTGGCTCAAAAAGGTACCTATCTAACTGCTTTAAATGTTAAAAAAGAGACTGGTAATGCATGGATAGTAGATTCGGGGGCATCTGATCATATGACAAGAGATGCCACCATTTTTCATTCTTGCAAGCCAGGCCATGGTACTGATTCGGTAAGGATAGCAGATGGGTCCCTATCAAAGGTAACAGGGGTTGGTTCAGTTATTATCTCACCCAGTTTAACACTTAATTCAGTCCTACTGGTTCCTAAACTTGATTGCAACCTCTTGTCAATCAGTAAACTTACCCAAGATCTAAAATGCATTACTAAATTCTACCCCAATCATTGTATTTTTCAGGACTTTTCGGGGAGGAAGATTGGTAGTGCTAAGGTGTGTTCGGGCTTGTATCTCCTCAAATATGGAAGTCATCATGGACTTCATACTCAAACCATAGATAGAGAACCTGTCAAGAGTCAGTCTAGGGTTCAGATTGTTTCAAATAATGATAGTGACGTTATGTTGTGGCACTATTGGTTAGGTCATCCAAAATTTGTGTATCTTGAGAAAATATTTCCTAAGTTGTTCAATAATAAAAATCCAAATCAGTTTAAATGTGAGATATGTCAGCTTTCAAAACATACTTGTCAGGTTTTTCCCTCACATGCATATAAATCATCTCAACCATTTACAGTTATCCACAGTGATGTATGGGGCCCAGCTAGAATTAATAATATCTCTGGGGCCCGCTAGTTTGTCTTGTTTATTGATGATCACACTAGGATCACATGGATCTTTCTCATGAAAGAAAAAATTGAGGTGTGTCAAATTTTCAAAAACTTCAATAATATGATCCAAACCCAATTTCATACAAGAATTCGAGTGCTACGAACTGATAATGGGAAAGAGTTCTTCAATAGATCTTTAGGTGATTATTTATTAGGTGAAGGGATTGTCCATCAAAGTTCATGTGTTGATACTCCACAACAAAATGGAGTATCAGAGAGGAAAAATAGACAGCTTTTAGTGGTTGCTAGGTCTCTAATGTTCTCTATGAATGTTCCTAAGCATTTTTGGGGGGAAGCTGTTCTTACAGCAACTTATTTAATTAACAGACTCCCTTCTAGAGTCTTAGGTTTCCAAACTCCTCTTCAAATATTTGTCAAAACTTATCCTAATAGCCATCTAATCTCTCATATTCCATCTAGGATTTCGGTTGCACAGTGTTTGTTCACATTCATGCTCAACACCGTAGCAAACTTGATCCTAGGTCTATTAGATGTATTTTTTTAGGATACTCTCCAACCCAAAAGGGTTACAAGTGTTACTCTCCCAATACCAAATGTTTTTATGTGTCTGCAGATGTTAAGTTCATGGAAAATACCCCTTTTTACACCAAAACTGAATTTCAGGGGGGGAGTGAGAGTGAATTTCGTGTTTGGGAATCTGATCACTTGTTGTCTTTGAGTCCTACTACACCTCAACCTCTTCAATCAGATCACTTGTCTTTGAGTCCTACTACATCTAGTCAAACTGATCACTTCTTGTCTTTGAGTCCTACTACACCTCAACCTCTTCAATCTGATCACTTGTCTTTGAGTCCTACTAAATGTCTTCAATCTGATCTTTACACAGCCTTGGATTATGATGAAACCTCTCCTATCATTAGCCAATCTCCTAGGTCTCCTAGTCAGTCAAAATCTCCCTCATCTAGTCAGTCTCCTAGTCAGTCAAAATCTCCCTCATCTAGTCAAACTCCTAGGCCTCCTAATAACTCTAAAACATCCAGTTCTGATCAATCAATTTCTATCTCCACTGAGTCCAATAATCCAGTCTATCAAACACCACCAAAGTCCCAGGATCACCACAATATGAAGTCCCTGAACTTATCACCTATTTCCGAAAAAAGAGGACAGTAAAGGAGATAAAGGGCCAAACACATCCCAAACATTGTCAAGACTCTGAACCGGATTCAAAAGTCCAAATTCCAGAGCTAGAAACAGATATCACAAGTGAGACAGAATCAGAACATGAGAGCCCTGATAGTGATCAACCTATTGCACTCAGAAAGGGGGTAAGAGAATGTAGGGACCGGCCATTATATCCTATGTGTAAATACATTTCATATGCAGGCTTGTCCCCAAACTTTCGATCCTTTGCTCTCAATATTTCAAAGGCTGAAATTCCTAGCAGTATCTATGAAGCTCTCAAGGTACCAGAATGGAGGTCAGCCGTATGGGAAGAGTCAAAGCTCTTAAGAAGAATGAAACATAGGAGTTGACCAAATTGCTTAAAGGAAAAAATCCAGTGGGCTGCAAGTGGGTTTTCACCATTAAACATAAAGCGGATGGGAGTATAGAACGGTTCAAGGCCAGATTGGTTGCCAAGGGATTTACACAGTCCTACGGGATTGATTACGAGGAGACATTCGCCCCTGTAGCCAAACTGAACACTATTCGAGTTTTACTTTCATTGGCTGTCAACATGGACTGGCAACTCCATCAGCTAGATATCAAAAATGCATTCCTAAACGGGGACTTGGAAGAAGAAGTTTATATGGAAGTGCCTCCCGGTCTAGAGACTCAATTCAATGGAGGTAAGGTTTGTAGACTTCGAAAATCCCTATACGGTCTAAAATAGTCTCCTAAGGCCTGGTTCGAGAGATTTACAAAGGCTGTCAAGTGCTATGGATACTCACAATGTCAGACGGATCACACATTATTCATTAAATACACTCCCTGTGGTAAGACAACTGTACTCATTGTTTATGTTGATGACATAATTCTTACAGGGAATAATGAAGAAGAAATACAGAGTTTAAAAAATTTTCTAGCAACAGAGTTTGAAATAAAAGACCTAGGAAGTCTTAAATATTTCCTAGGTATGGAGATTGCTAGGTCAAGAAAAGGAATTGCTGTTTCACAGAGGAAATATGTTCTAGATCTCCTCAAAGAAACCGGGATGGTGGATTGCAAACCAGCTGAAACACCCATGGATTATAATGTGAAGCTAGGGTCTGTTGAAGGAAGTGCCCCTATGGATAAAGGGAGGTATCAACGGCTGGTGGGAAAACTTATTTCTCTCTCCCACACACGGCCGGACATTAGATTCCCTGTTAGTGCTTGCTGTTAGTCAGTTTATGAACAAGCCAACTGAAGAGCACATGAATGCTGTATATCGTATCACATGTATATCGTATCCTACGCTATCTCAAGATGACTCCGGGAAAAGGCCTATATTTCAAGAAAGGTTCTCATAGAGGTGTTGAGATATACTCAGATGCTGATTGGGCAGGTTCTATTATAGACAGGAGGTCAACTTCAGGATATTGTTCTTTTGTTTGGGGAAACCTAGTGACTTGGCGAAGTAAAAAACAATCTGTGGTATCAAGAAGCAGTGCCGAAGCTGAGTTTAGAGCTATGGCACATGGGATTTGTGAAGGAATTTGGCTAAAAAGGCTGTTGACAGAGCTTCGGGTCCCTATTGATGA
Source organism: Acer saccharum (assembly GCA_030490815.1). NCBI lineage: Eukaryota > Viridiplantae > Streptophyta > Magnoliopsida > Sapindales > Sapindaceae > Acer > Acer saccharum. The sequence goes on from CM059874.1 coordinate 12,112,844, forward strand.
ACCTATTAGATTGTGTTGTGATAACCAGGCAGCAATCAGCATTGCCAAGAACCCGGTCCATCATGATAGGACTAAACACGTCGAAATTGATCGACATTTCATCAAAGAAAAGGTTGAAGGAAGACTCATCGAACTAATCTACACTCCAACATCTTCTAAGATTGCAGACATTCTCACTAAAGCACTCCCTAGGGTTAGTTTTGAAGAGTTGAGCTCCAAGCTAGGCATGATTAACATCTACTGCCCAGCTTGAGGGGGGTGTTGGATTTAGGATGTTAGTTGTTTAGTTTATCTCTTAGTTATGTTTGAAATAAAGAGATTTGAGAAGTCTGTTTCTCTAATCTCATCCTTAGAGTTAGTTTCCTGCTTTTTAGGATTAGTTTGTTTTCTAACTCCTTTATATGTACTATCTGTACCTATTTTGAAGTTAAGTGAAAAAGGCTCTATTTTCTAAGTCTAAAATTCACAAAAAGATTTCTCGAACTCCTACAATTTACAAATATAAATTTGACTGTTAATAATCACAGTTTTCTCCCTTTGTTCTGTGTGATGTATCTTTCTTTATTATGCAAGTTTGTTTGCAGTAGTTATGGTCAAGAGCTGTTCAATAACAATATTATTGTGTTTACTATTTACAGATGTGCATCATTTTTAAATTTGTGTATTCTCAGGTTGAAACCAATAAAGTATTTCTGCGAGACACTACTGTCATCTCTCCCTTCTCCATTCTCTTGTTTGGTGGTTCCATTAACATTCAGCACCAGGTATCTATTATTTCTATCTTCTAGTTCATTTGGATGGTAGGTGCTAATCATGCTATTAACTGTATGCAAAAAATTATTGTCTGTTCTTTTTTGAGCCGCAAAGTATGTGGGTTTTAACTATAGATGCTGCCAATATTTTCCAAGTATATCCTTTCTTTTTCCCCTAGGTATATCCTTAGAAACATGGCTTGTTATATTTTATCCATTCTTTGTCTAGTTATGCCAATGCTGGAAGAATGTATTCTATTGCTATAGTTTATAGAAGTAACCTGTAAGGCCATTTATTGCTTACACTGATGCTAGTGTTCTGCCCTAATGAGTATAGATATTTTTCAAGAGCTAGAAATTTTGCATAAAGTGATCGGGCTCACTGCATATGGTATCTCATGCTTTAAATAAATGAGACACCGATAAATATTTTCAACAGCTAGAAATTTGTTCTAAAGTAGAAAGCTTCTCTACCGTAGACATCCATGTGAAAAAATTTCATAACAACGAATTTTTATTGTTGTAATTTGCTAAAATACTCAATTTCATTAAGTGAATTTTTTGTCTTTTCGCGATGTGTATCATTACAAATTTGTTATCGTCTGCATGAGAGAATTTTAGTCTTTACGTAATGCTCGTTTTTCATGTTGCATAATGTGGCGCGTTTATAGAGCCCAGCTTCATTTCTAACTATTTATGCTGCGATATCATTCTTTCCTTTGATACATGTATAATGGCTGACAAACAAAGTATACATAAAATCTTCTATTTGTACTTTACTTTTCTTTCTTGTTAATATTTAGTAATGTTTTGTTTTACAGACTGGACAGGTCATTATAGACGGATGGTTAAAACTTACAGCACCAGCCCAAACTGCTGTCTTGTTTAAGGAACTTCGATCAACTCTTCAAACTATTTGGAAGGAGATGATTAGAAATCCGGAGGTAGCCTACTTATACTCTATTGTCATGGGAACACGTTAAATTCAGATAAGATGGTAACCCCATATAAATGATGTTACAAATGGTTAGGCTTTCTTTAAATAGGAGAGGTCTGCATTTTTTTTATTTATAGAAGCTAGTAATTATACATGTTCACAAGCATTGCATAAATCAACTGGTCAACGTAAAACAAGTCATGGTTCATCATTAAATTACACAAGTTTTAAGGGAAAAAATTTAAATTTGTTGGTAAAGCCAATTTTATATTCATCATTGAATAATTCAAAATTTTTATTTTATTTTATATAATATTCATGTTCATTATGCTTGTAGAGTTCTAGTTAAATTTTAAGCCTTTATTTGAAGAGAGCATTTTATGTGGTCAATTTTTAATTGAAGTATTTCGTTCTACTTGAAGCTTGTCATTCCGTATATTTTACATTCTCTTTTCAGTTATATTTTTGCTAATTATGGTATTCGAACTTAAGTCATAACCTTTTCCTATTTACATTTGTTATGTATTTTGCATGGCGTGACCGGATTGATGTATAATTCCATTTACTTTTGTTGTCCAGAACTCGACCATCGTAAACAATGAGGTTGTGAAATCTATGATCCATTTGTTATTAGAAGAAGACAAACCACTAAAGTAATGTACACTCACAAGGTATGCATACAAGTTTAATTATTTAAAACTAGAGCTGATAGTTGTTTTCTACAATTTTGTTCTATAGACTTATTAATTCGTCCATTGGACTGAGTTTTGAGGGAATCAAACTCCACATTAGTAAGAGGCTTACATTACTGTTATTATTTCATCAAGAAATATATATATATATATTATATTTATTTGACAGTTTTGACAGAATATACACTATACAGTTGCATGCATGTATGCAGACTGCAGTAGTGAACTCTATAACTCGTTTATGTAACGGACAAGGATCCTCTCCTCACCTTTTTAAAACATGTGATTGGTTGTTCATAAAGTGTCAATCACATTCTCACCATTCATTTATTGCAATGCTTATGTGTTATAAGATTAAGTAAGGTGAGGATGAGGTGAGGTGAGAAGAAGATCCTTGTCCGTAACGGACAAGAATTAAATGAAGATTTACACAGTTAACTATTTGAAAAACCAGATTAAGTGAGTTATTATGTGCCCTTATTATTCGATTATTTTTTTTATAAAAAATTCAAAATGGAAGACAGATCAGTGTCAAGAAATTAAAGGAAGTAAACGAATGGAATCCAAAGAAAGTTGCATCTCTTTTTGAGTCATTTTATCCAACATTTGTATACATATTTAGCACCCATTTTCCCATAAAAACAAACGCACAAAGAATGCATTCTTAATTGAGATAGGAGATAATTCTTAGTTGAACGATGTTGAGACAAAGATGTAGAGAGATTTGGAACAGAGAAAAATGTCGAAAGTGGAATGTATTACTCTAGACTCTTGAGAAGCCTTATTCTCAAAAATATATCAGTGATTATTTCATGAAAATTAAAACTCTTGGGAGTAATAAATTAGAACCCATTTATTATGGACAATGCATTTTTACTCATCTGGGCTCCAAAAAAGCTCGACATAAATTGTAAATAAAATTGATTAAAAAAATATAGAAGCAGGGGCGAAGCTATATGTATTGTAGCCTGGGCTGTGGCACTGATTGATTTTTTGAAAAAATGTTTAAAGTTTTTACTTCTTACAAAATCTTCCCTCTTTATTATTATTTTTACAAAAAAACCCCTATTTTATAGTTTTGTTTACAAACTATCCTAATTAAAACAAAATGGTTTAGATACAAAACAAAACACATTGGACAAGCAAAATAGAAATTTTAAGGTTGAAACATGACTTCCAATCTTTGAAGCACAATTTAACCGAACATGTTTAATTATATATATATATATATATATATATATATATATACAGAGAGAGAGAGAGAGAGAGAAATTTTCCAGTGAAGACTTTTTACAATACACACTTTAAGCACCTTTAATGAAATTACATGGAATATATTGAATTTTTATTTGATTTTTTGTATGGATGATGAAAACATTAAAATATATTTATGGGAAAAAATTAAAAAAAATCGGTTGCAAGAACTAATTTTTTCCGATTTTTTTTGAAGATAAAACATTTAAAAAAAGGGAAATATAAGAAAAAATAGTTCTCAAACCCAAAAAAATTCCAAATTTTTATCAAATGTGTATTTTAATTTTCTTAGGATGCATACAAAAAATGTCATCGAAAAACATTTGAGTACATGCAATTTCATCAAAAGTGCCCTCTCTCTCTCTCTCTCTCTAAATATATATATATATATATATATATATATATATATATTAAAGTATTTAATTTATATTATTGATAAATTTATATTATTAAATTATCTCGACTGACTTGCTAATAATTTTGCTTTATTGAATCTTAATAGAAATTTGAATGGATTTTAGTAGTAGTAAGTTGACGTGTGTAAATTTGAGTGTGTGGGTTTTTTTTTTTTTTTTTTTTTTTTTTTTTTTTTTTTTTTTTTTAATATTATTATTATTATTTTTTAACATTAATCTACTTGCTATTGTAGGTTGCAATGTTAAAAAATTATATGCCCAAACCAAAAAAAAAAAATTCCTTCGATAGTTATTAAGGTTGGTTTAGAAAAATTTTGTTTTTAGCCCACCCTACTATAATATCCTGGCTATGCCCCTGTATAGAAGTCAGTGATGATGATAAAATTTTGAAATGACAGTTACATATATTGATAAACATGTTAGAGATAGAGAGAGTAATGTATCTTCAAAACCCATCAAGGAATCAACACGAAAATCACAAACAAAGATGAAACCAAAACCACCCACAAAAAGAGATCAAGAGTAGTACCTGTTGAAGACGTAGAGAGATTCGAAAATATCTTGTCTAAGAGAGATAACTAACCGAGAAGCTTCACCGACAGTGATGTGTCGACGGTGGCAACCGGAAGCAATTAGCAATGGAGTAGAGGTGACAATCATGTGGGCATGCTTGTCAACGTGCTTGCCAGTGTGCATGTTGGTAGACGTGCATGAAGGCAAACATGCATGCGGGCGTACATACAGGCAAGCATACAGGTGTGCATTCGGTCTTGCATGTGTGTGTTCATACGGGTGCATGTATGTGGGCGTGCATAAGAGGATGGATACGCGTGTGCATGCAGGTGTGCATGTGGGATTGTATGCATGCAGGGGTGCATGTTGGTGTGCATTCCGATCGACTTGCATACTGTCGTGCATGTTGGCGTGCATGTGGGAGTGCATGGCGGCATGCATGCAGGTGTGAGTGCCGGCGTGTATGAGGGCGTACATGCGACAGTGAATGCATGCAGGCATGCTTGCGAGTGTGTATAGGGCGTGTATGCAAGCTTGTACGAGGGTGTGCATATCGATGTGCATACGGGTGTGCATACGGGAGTGCATGTGGGCATGCATACGGGCGTGCATGTGGGCGTGCATGTGGGCTTGCATGTGGACATGCATGCGTACGTGCATACAGGCGTGTATAAGAGTGTGCATGCGGGAGTGAATGCATGCATGCGTGCTTGCCGAATACGGTCGAACATGCATGTGTGCATGCAGACGGGCTTGCATGTGAACGTGCATGTGTGCGTGCATGCGAGGGCGTGCATGCCAGCATGGATAGGGGTGTGTATATAGGCGTGTATGAGGGTGTGCATATCGATGTGCATGCGGGCATGCATGCGTGCATATATGTGGACATGTGTACGAGTGTGCATGTTGACGTGCAAGAGTGAGTGAATGCATGCAAGCGTGCATGTGAGAGTGCATGCATGCAGGCGACACGTGCATGCGGGCGTGCATACTGGCATGTATGTTGACATGCATACGAGCGTGCATGTGGGTGTGCATGTGAGCTTGCTTTCAGGCATGCAAGCAGACATGCAAGTTAGTGTGCATGCATACAGGCGAGCATGCAGCATGCATTGTGTATATACGAGCTTGCATGCGGGCGTTCATGTGTGCATGCATGCGAGTTTCTATATCGGCGTGCATGCACGTGTGCATTTAGGCGTCCATACATGCGTGCATGCAGGGGTGAATGCAATCCTGCATGCACGCTTGCATGACGGCGTGTATTCAAAGTTACATGCCAGTGTACATGTCGTCGTGCATACAGGGCCGGCCCATAAGGCCAGTAAACCCAGCAGTTCGTTGGGGCCCCCAATTGGCCCAATTTACCTCTTCATCTATTGTAAAATCAGGGGCCCCAATATTCAATTTATTTAAATTTAAAAAAGGGTCCAATCTAAGACATCCAATTTATTTAAATTTAAAAAGGCCCAACTGAATTCTAATTTAAAAAATCTTAACTGAATTTAAAAAGGGCCCAATTTATTTAAATTTAAAAAGGGTCCAACTGAATATTTGCACTTTCACTTACACATGTGGTTCTCCAAAAATTCAAAATGTGGTTCTCCATTCTTGCTTTCTAAGAGGGCCATTTCAATCATCTCTTTTGCTGTAATTTCTTTAAGCTTTTTTTTTTTTTTTTTTTTTCCTATGCCCATAATTGATGTGTGCCCATAATTACTTTGGTAAGATTCTTCATTCCAAAGTCAATAATCCCCACCCGTGAATTGATGGAAATAAATAAAGATTATATTGAACAATTGAAGACATATTATTTTCTTACAAAAGTTTCCTTGAATAATTCAATAGTTATATATTGAAATTCTCTAGGATTAAATAATTCTTATTAACATGATTGTTAAAAGAGTTTTTACACACAAGGGTTGAGTGGATTGGTTATGTTATCTATCGGAAAAAAAAAGTATTAGCGAATATTGATGGTAGTAATGTAATTAGTAAATTTGCTCTTCATAAGGCAAGAAGAATAGAAATTTAAATAATGTTTTGTTTTTATGTTTTTAGATACGATAAATATTTTTTGTTTTAATTTATGTGGATTACGTTGTATTTGGTAAATGAAGAATTATTTATTAAAAGTGAAGAATTACATTGTATTTGGTATATGGGGCCCTAATTTTTGTTAATATCATGAAATGGATCGGGCCCCGAAATGTCTGGAGACGGCCCTGCGTGCATACAGTCGTGCATCCCGTGCTTTGTACTGCTAAATACCTTCTGAAAACGACCGCTCTGATTACCATGGTTTACATCTCTTACCTGTGTCGCGCTCCACACCATGCTGAACTCACTTGAATCGACTGCTCCCTGTGCCGCAGTCCCTGCACCTTGCCTTGGCTACGGTCTACGGAGAGGTTCTTCTCGGATTTCCTTTTTCCAACGAATCTTCAGGCTTCTAAATCTTTCCTAAACAAGAACACCGACTTTCACATGTTACCCATGTATTCAGGACGTTTCCTTTTTCACATTAGTTGAGTGTCATTTCATTAACATTTGGTTCACTTGGGTATACCAGCCAAAACCTAACGACTTTTAGCTGTGCAATTATTAGAAGAATGCCTATGCTTATCAACTTTGTCAATAAGTAAATTCTATTGTTTTCTCCAGCCATGCATGGATATGTAATAATACATGGAAATGATAATGAAATTATTTTTGCAATGACAACACTATTGTTTTCCGTTAAATGGACCATGTCATTTGGTATGATATGTTTTTTCTTATCAAATCTATATTCTACATATGGAATAAGAAAAACAAAACTTAAATTGATTTTTTTTTTTTCTTTTTTTAAGAGGACCAAAACAAAGAAACAAACACAAAAAAGGCATATCAGAAAGAACTAACTCTCCATGTAAGGAGGACAAGACTCCATCCAAAACCTATCCTCGATCGAAGAAAGTGCCAATTTGGCGAGACTATGAGCGACTACATTCGCATTTCTGGAAACAAAGGAAACATAAATAGAGTTACAATTAATTAAGGAGAGAATGTTACTAATGACCACCCCCATATTAGCAGCAAGAGCCACACCCAATTAATCAGGTCCACAACACTTTTAGCATCAGACTCCACAACAACGGGGACAAGGCCAGAATCCACAGCAAAAGAAATACCGTGCAGAATTGCAGCAGCCTCTGCCACCTAGGGAGAGAAATGCACATGAAAGCTCTGGATAGAGTAACCCATAACCTCACCCAAATGGTTACAAATAATAATATCAGCAGCAATACGATTACGATTTTCGTGAATAGCAGCTGCATTAGTATTGACTTTATAGAACCCCATCTCCGGATTGCACCATATGACGTTTGCATTTTGACTCGATCCTGAGGTCACTGCTCTTGCTTAGAAAAAATAAAATAAAAATATGCATCTTATCAGATTAGATGCTGACATATAATAGGCTAGTAGTATATGATGAAACATTGATTTTGTCATCTGGGTGGAATTGGTAATTATTTGGTTTTTATTTTGAAATTAGAAGAAGTATTATATACATATAGTCATTTTTCTTACTCGGAACTTTCTCAAAGTCTTCAGACATATAAAAAATTCTGTTAAGCATTAATCAAGACGTGTCATAGATAAAATTAAAACTAGTTGCAGACACTTGACAAAGATATTAACTATCGAAAATATAATTTAATTAAATTGATGCGAAGTAGTGATCAAGTAGAGATGGAAAAATGGAGGAATGTTTCAAATAAATGTCAACTTTGCAATATTACTTAATTAGTCAACTGAATTCAAAAAATAATAACCGTTCCTCAATTGCATTATATATTTGTCACCACCAGAATAGTTCTGATCAATTGGGAAGCGAAATGAATTTGTTAAGGGACGAGTTGGAGACGAATTTGGAGACAATGAAAAAGTTGTTGAAGAAAAGCCAGAAGACTCTCAAAATGGGACTGAAGAGGTTGAAGATCAAGATCAAAAGGAGGAAGAAGCCTCTTAAAATTCGATTTAAACAAGTATGGGATCATTTTGTAGGCTGTCTGGAAAAGATTCGTTATACAAGGAGATGGAGACGTCGGCTAGTAAGTATTTTTTTAAATTTAGAAAGCATTCATGGTCTATATATTTCACTTCAAATTCAAAATATTATTATTTTTCATATTATGTTTTTCCTTCTATTTCACTTAATTTCTGCATATTAGATCATTTATATTTTCAATTCAATTTGAAGGTTGCCATGTTATTATTGATTATTATTATTACAATCCAAAAAATTTAGTTGTGATAAGTGATTTGTCCTTCTGTTATCATTTATTATAATATTTTATAACTTATATCGTAATGACACAAATCTCTGGCCACAGCATTTGGAGTTGAGTTTTACTTTAATTGTATACTATTTATCTACCGTAAAAATAAGAATTTTGTTTTTAATATATACTATTATAATATATTTTGTTTTGGGTAAATTTCTCATAACTAATAAGTCATGACTATCTTTTAATTATTATTATTATTTTTTTAACTAATACAATATTTTGGGATTGAAAAAGAGCCATGACTCGAAACCACAATATCTTGGATGTATGTGTGAGGGGTTTACCAATATATCACGTACGCTCATATTATTAACAATCCTTTAATTATACTGAACCAACAAATACAACCCTTACTATCTTAGGTGTAAGGGTTGTATTTTATTTCATTATATAGTTGTAATTAAGTTGTAACTAAGAATAATATATTCCAATTGTCATTTTATTAATAGTTGATTTTAAATATTATTTATTAATTTGGCAGGGCTCGGGTTTGTACAGGAGGAGAGAGTTGAATTTCGGTTCACCGCCGGTCGGAATTCCGGTTTCTGAAGATGATCAACACATTGATAGCTCTACTTCTGTGTATGGATTTCCTGAGAGTAGTTATCATTCTGTCATTGGATTTCCTTTGGTTGAAGACAATGATCCACAGACCAAAAGTCGTTCTAATTCTCCTCAAGCTCATCAAGGACTAAATGATCATAATAATACAGATTTCGAAAATGCACAGGCTGATGATAGCTTTTCAACAATTCATGAATCTCATAGAACCAGTGATGATAAATTTCCGTTTTATGAGTTTGATTGTGAACAGATTAATAATCTCAAGGAGAGTGCAAGTGCTTCAGATGTTTGGGACAAGGATTGGGAAGAGTTTGTGAATCAATTAATGTATGCAATTTTTAGGTATGAAAATGTATGGATAAGAGGAATTGATTTATAAATCTTGTGAACGAATGGCCGATATTATGAATTTATGAGAATAAATATTTCTTGATTGTAAGAGTAGATATTCGGGTTGTGTGGTAAAATAAATATTTCCCTTTGATCAAATTTTTAACGGTTACATAATAAATTAAAAGTTTATTTTACCCTTGAACTTTAATAGACCTATAAAAAAATTGAAACGATATATTGTAAAGAAAACAATATAATTTAAAAAAGAAATTTGAACAAAAAATTTTAAAAAGAAAAACTAGAAATACATGAAATATAAACAATTTTTTTTTTTTTTTTTTAAATGAAATAAAATAAAGAGTGGAGATCCAACCAAGGTTGGATCTTTAATACATAGGTGGATCTCTATGTGCACAGTGCCCCCCTCACTCGGTTTTGTCGGACTCCTTTCTAAGATCTTTCTCACATAATATGCAGATCCACTGATGGGTGGAGAACTAACCAATCTGGGTTAGATCTCCTCCTTGTTTTCTTAGTTTTGTTCTTCCATTTTTTTTTTTTTAAACAAAAAATATATATTTTAAGTTTTTATTATTATTATTTTTAATTCTATCTCTACCATTCATCTCAGAGATGGACGATAGAGATCTATTTATCTATTATTTTTTCAGTATTTTAAAATTTTGTTTAATTTTTTATCTCCTCTGTGCAATTTTTAGATGGAGGTGGGGTGGAGATCCATATATGTATTTTTTTTAATTTTTTTTTATTTGGTGCTATTTCTCCCTATTTCCTCCAATTATATATGGAAAATACTTTTGGGCTATTAAGTTTGAACAACGTCTAAATTACAAAATAACCTAAATGAGCCATACTAACAAATTTATGTACTGGTTTGGCAAAAATTGAACTTTAAGCTTCATTTGTTCGAGACTAAACTGTAAAAATAGAATTATGCAAAGAGAAAATACTTGGAGTGGTGCTATTAGCACCACCTATTTATTCCCTACTTTTAAATGTTTTGATTTAATTATATAAAATTAAATGGTTTTATTAATTTATTTGATTTATTTCAAAAACTACCTTGTTATTTATTTTTTAAGCTTAATACACCCTATCTCTATTTTAAATAAAATAAAATAAAATAAAAAAACACCTCCTCTGTACGTTTCTCTCTTTCACCACTTTTTTTCTTCTTATTTCTTTTCCAAGCCTTTCTTATTTCTTTTTCCAAATCTCTCTCACCCATCTCTTCTACTCTCTGTATTTGTTTAAGTCGTGTACCTTATATTTTAGGGATAATTACTTCGGTGGCCATCAATTTAGGTGCACACTATCAAAATGGCCATTAGAAAGGGAATTGATTTCGAAATGATCATTTTTTTATGAACATTGTGACACTAATGGCCATTCCATTCTATTCCGTTAAATGAGTGGCATTTTAGTAAATAAGAGGATGATATTTCATCACAAGATTTATTTTACATTTTTTTTTCAGCTACTTGAATTTTTTTTTTTTCAAAATTTGAAAACCTACCTCTAGAATCATATGAAAGGTAATCATAATCATTTATCTCTTAATTTATTTGACAAAAAATATCCATTTATCTTGTTCAAAAATCTTTACCCAACAACATTCAAATTTCATTAATTTAATTTTGGATCATCTCCTAAGCTAAGCTTTGCCTAAGCTTTTAATGATCTGGATACATGTGGCACTCAATCATATGAATGGTCCGGATTTCATTTTTTTCCCCTTTCTTATTTGCTTCAAACGACAGCCTAATTTTCATTTTTTATTTCTTTTTTACTTCAACAATATCATTTCAACACAACTTCATTCTCAAAATCCCAAAATCCTATGCTAAGTATATATCAATCCAAAATTCCAAATATCCAACAACAACTCAACAAGAGAAAGTATATTTCCTGAATTTCTTTTTCGTAGATTAACAAATTGGTTGATTTAGACATGACTGCATATTAAACATCAATAAAAATAAAAATCAATCCATTGACAGATTAGTAATTTTTAACAATCATCAGAGTTTTGACAAATATCATTTAAAAAATCAAAGCACACAAATGATGAAAAAAAAAATTAAATTTAACAATAGCAATTTTCGATGGACATCCTCTTGATCAAATGCCCATTCCACTAGAATCAAGAAGATTCGCACAAAAGAATCTGGTTCTAAGAAGAAACGTAAAAGAAGAGAAGAAGTTTGAATTGAGAATCTAGTTCATGAGAAGAAACGCAGAAGAAGAGATGAAGCTTGATTGATAGAGAATCAGATATGGAGTTTGAAACTTTGAACATGGTTCATGACGAAGAAATGTAGAAGAATAAGTGTTTGTTTGGGAGAGCTTATCTATTGGCTAAAATAGCTTTTTTAATTAAAAAAGCTCTTTTCAATTTTTTTTTGTATCATTTGGTTATCACCCAGTAGAGCTTTTAGCTAATTAAAAAAGTTGTTTTACGTCTATTTGGAGAAGCCCAAATTTAAAGCTTTTCCAAGTAAATCTTTTGGAGTTTTTTCTAATAACACTAAAATCTCCAATATAATCCTATAATTTAATATTTGCTTGAGTATTTTGGTAATTTTATCATTAAAAAAGCTCTCTTTTAATTGACAACCAAATGACCAACGACTTTTATTTAAAAGCTCTACATCTAAAAGATCTATTTCTAAAAAATCTACTGCAAAAAGATCTACTTGAGAAGTTCTCCCAAACGTACTCTTAACAAATAGGGGTTAGGGATTTTTATTTTGAAGCAGAGGAGTCAGGGATTTTGAAAATGAAGCTGTGGTTGACATGCTGGCAAAAAAAATTGTAATTGAAACGGTACCGTTTGAAGCAAATAAAAAGGGGAAAAAATAAAATGAAATTTTATACGCAGGTCGTGCGCAAAAAAATAAACTATCAGAAATATAAATGATATGATAAAAGATTAATCAAAATCATCATAAATCTTAGAATGGTAGAGATTAACCAATTACAAATTGTAATGGTAAATAATGATGATAAGTAGTGGGCCAGAGATGAGAATGTCTCCATCTAGAAATTGGTAATTGTATCGAAATAATAAAGTTCTCGTAATTACCTGGAGATACTTGATAAGTGACTCTGCTAATCCATTCTGAGTATGAACATGTGGAACTGGATATTCAATATTAATCCCAACTAATCAGCAATATTCATCAAATATCTTGGAAGTAAATTCATCAGCATTATCAAGACATATTAATTTAATCGGATGATCGGGAAAATGTGCTCGAAGCTTGATAATCTGTTCAAGTATTCTTGCAAAAACAACATTATATGTTGATAATAAGCAAACGTGTGACCATTTGATGGATGTATCAACTAGGACCATAAAATAGCAAAACGGTCCACTTGGTGGATGAATAGGTCCACATATGTCCCCTTGAATTCTTTGTAGGAATGACGAGGATTCAAAACTGACTTTAAAATGGGATGGTTTTATTACTAATTTCCCTTGTGAACATGCAGTACATAAATTTTCATGGGATAAAAGAATCTTTTGGTTCTTTAATGGATGTTCGTGAGAATTTTCAATGATTCTATGCATCATTGTAGATCCTGGGTGACCAAGATGGTCATGCCAAAGCATAAATATTTTTGGATCTGAGAACTTCTGGTTCATAACTGCGTAAACTTCTATACCTCTTATAAGAGTATAATATAATCCAGATGATAAAGCACGCAGCTTTTCCATAATGAGTTTCTAGCCTGAATTATGAGAAGTAATGCACAGATACTCAATATTCTCATCATTTATAGTTTCTATGTGATAGCCATATTTTAGTATTGTTTGGTAACAATATCATGGCTCTACCAGAGCCTTCTATCAGATTTGCTAAACCTGATATTGTATTTAACATTTGCCATAAGTAGGGTTAAATTCAAAAAGTATTTTTGATTCCGTAAAATCGTATGTGTCGTTGCACTATCGGCAAAACATATATCTCATGTACCTTGCTTTTCAATATCACTCAATTTATCGTTTAAAGACATATCTATTCTCAATGAAAAATAAAGTGCATATTAGACAAAGTGATCAAAAGTATAAACATATAAATATGAAAATATATCACTTCATAAACACAAAATCATGAATCATATTGATTTTTCGAAATTCCGGTTCGACCATGAACTGTAGGTTCATAAACTTCAGAAAACTTCAGGTTCTAAATAGAAATTACAAACTGACTTTCTAGATGAAAGAATTGTAACTTGATCCAATTCAGAATTTCTGATTCTAATAAACTTTGACATAAAAGTTTTAATATCACAATTTAAATTGAATTCAGAGCTTCAAGTCTGATTAGAACTTCATGTTCAAAACTTAAGAACTTCAAGTTCAGATTCAATACTTCATATTCAAAATTAGAACTTCGGGTTCTATATAGAATTCGAATTTTGGAATTTCAGGTCCCAAGTATGACATTCATGTAAATAGTAATGAATCCAGAATTCCATATTTTTATTGAAATTTAAAATTTAGAACTTCAGATTCTGATCAGTTTGTAAAACCGTGCCAACTTAAATATTATAATGATAAATCCAGAAACTTCAGATTCTGGTTAGTCAGTCAAGCCGAGCTTGGTTTAAATTCCAGAAACTTAACGATTGACCTAGTTAGGCTCAACACATAATTTAAACAAATCCAGAAACTTCAGGTTCTGGTTAGTTGGCATACTTAGATACATAAATTGCATAAAATTGAATAGATGCGTAAAATTAAAATAATAGATAATATAACAGATAATATAACAAAAATAAGATGAAGAAGAACGAGAGAATAACAGTATGAGATAAAGTGAAAGGGGAGTAGAATTGTTATTGCCTTTGTTATTATTATTGATGATTCGAGATTACATCCTGACCACACAATTTCAGCTGTGGAGTGATTTTGAATAAAGCAGAATTATACTCAAAGACTGATTTAAAGTCTTGAAAACGTAAATGTTGCCACTGATACCTGGCATTTGGTAATGCAACATCGGGTTGGTTATCAAATCGATCTTTTAGTTCTTGTCATAGAACTTCTGGTTCTATGACAGTTAGGTATTAGGCTTTCAGATCCTCATGCTGATTGTGACGGATAATAACCATGGCAGTAGATTTGTCTTGTTCATATGCTTCGGCCCTATTTTCAATGGTGTAATATAGGCTTTCTGATTTTAGGAGTAATCTGGCATCAATAACCCAGGACATGTAATTGTCCCCAGACACTTCTGGTGCAGCAAATTTCAAACTTGCAAGCTTTGGCATTATTACAGCTTCTGGTTATCCAAAAATCACAATCGGAGTCAGAACTTCTGGTCTGACAAAACTCCGAGGAATTTAAACTTTCAGATATATAAATGAATATTTGTAAGTAAATAAATCTAAAAGTTTCAGATTCCGGTAATGATAAATAAATCCATAAACTTCAGGTTCTGGATGGGTGACCAAACTGTTTAAATAAAAATTACAAAATAAAATGCGTAATAATAAATGCGAAAAAATTAAATCCAGAACTGCAGGTTCTAGTAGGTTGGCATAGCCAATCCCATAAAAGCGTATAAATAAATAAATGCGAGAAAGTAAATCGCGTAAAAGTAAATAAAATGCGGGAAAGTAAATTGCGTAAAAATGAAATGCGAGAAAGTAAATCTAGCACTGCAGGTTCTGGTATTAGTAAATAAAAATTTGGAAGTTTCAGGTTCTAGTAATAATAAATTCAGAAACTTCAAGTTCTGGAAATAAATATAGGAACTTCAGGTTCTAGTGGTAATAAATTCAGAACTTCAGGTTCTGGAAATAACAACATCGTGCTGATAACGTGTTGTAAATTAAATTGAAACAATAGATAATATAATAGAAACAAGATGAGAGAGTAATAATATGATAAAGTAAATAACTAATAAGAGACAAATAAAATAAAATAAGAAATGAAAACAAGAGATAGGCGAGAGAATAGCCTTGCTTTTATTGATATGAGTGAGAGTGTTAGTTTTTTTTTACAACAACTTAAAGTAATTACAATGAAAGCCATATATATAGGCAAGAAGAGAGGGGTAATTGATGTAATATACCACTACTTACACATGAAGTAAAACCATAGAGGTTTGACATGTGTGTTGGCTTCTTCAAGAAACCAAAGGGAAAATGTATGGTGGAAAGCCACCCATTTGTAGCATATGTGTTGTGACACATATATTGTAACATAAAGACATTAATATGATCCCACAATTGACAACTAAACAAGCCTCCATTATCATAACAAAAGTGATAGGTTCGGGTTATGAGGAAAGGGGAGCATGCTTCAATTCAACCAAGGAGTAATATGAAGTTGAAGACCTAAATTGAGTAAATATTTAAGGTTAATGGCACCAATGCCCCCTGAACTTATAGCGCGGTAGCAAAGTGCCGCTTAAACTTTTTTTATTGGCATTAAACCCCCTGAACTTCCATAAATTTGTAAAAAAACTTAAGGATTACTAACTTCCGTCCAACTTTTGGTCACGTGCAACCAGACTTAGGGGCAAAGTTGGAATTATAAAAAAAAATAAAAAAATTGGAGGGCATAATGAAACTATATAAGAAAATCCCAAATTCCTCAATTAAAAGAATGACAATAATACGCTTCTATTTATTAGTGATTTTTAAAAACTAAAAATTAATTGAAAAAAAAAAAATTGAAAATCAAATTTTTTTTTTTGAAAAGTGGTGGTAGCCATTGCTGCCAACGGTCACCATTGAAGTTCTAGTCCAGAGGAGATCCGGCTTCCTCCAGCGACGGATCGAGGACTGATCGGTTAGCTTCAAAGTCGCCTGTGCCGATGGCCTGTTTGAAGTCGGGTTGGGTTGGGTTCAGATTCAACCGATGAAATAATATCGTCGATTTCAGCGAATGCGCTCAATCCCTGATTCGAGAGCATAATCGCCATCGCTTGAGCATAACCAGCCTCTTCGGCACCAAAGAGTCCAGTTCTGCTCTAACAATGGAGGAGGAGGAAGCATCCTCAATTTCCTTGACGAAATAGCGGTGAAATTGCAATTTAAATACAAGTGTTTTGCGATGGTGAGAGAACGGTCTGTGGTGACGTGACGGAGGCTGGCGACACTCTCGGTGGAAAACTTAGCGGAGTGGGAGACGGAGTGGAAATGCAAAGGTCGAAGGCTCGACGCTGGAGCAGCAGTTCCAAATGCTAAGTTTCTGAATCTTGAGCGAGTTGACTCAGTCCACCAAAGAAACAGAGTTGATTCGGTCCAACTCGTTTTGTCATTTTATCAAAGTTGACTGAGTTGACCTTGCTTGACAAAGTTGCTTGTTTTTTTTTTAAAAAAAAATCCAACTTTGCCCCTGAGTCTGGTTGCATGTGACCAAAAATTGGACAGAAGTTAGTAATCCGTCAGTTTTTGTAAATTTATAGAAGTTCAGGGGGTTTAGTGCCAAGAAAAAAAATTTAGGAGGCACTTTACTACTGCGCTATAAGTTGAGGGGAATTGGTGCTATTAACCCAAATATTTATTGAGTCCAGAAAAATTTTTCCTCTTTAAACCTATGCGAAGTTACCCAATTAAGTACATTTCAGTCCAGGAGACAAGCTAAAAGTGTACTTGAATCACATACGATAAGTGACACACATCACCACAAAATTGACACACATCCAAGGAAACTTTTATTGACATTCTATAGGCAGAGCAGAGCATTCAAGCCTCATTTAATAACAGAATTTAGGAACAATGATTTCATCATGCAGTGAAGATAACTCCATTAGCAGCCATTTGATAACATTTATAATAATAACATTTGACAAAAAATGGCGGATTCTTGTTTGAAATTACAAGGCCTTCTTTAAATAATTAATGTTGTAGCAAATTTTATTAAATGTGCTGACAATTCCAAGGGCGTATCCAGAAAATATTTATCGTCCGGGCTGAATTTTATATATATAATTTTTTTTTCTTGGTACATACTAATATTATAAAGTGACTATCAATAGTTATTTATCTATTTTTATTTAGTCAGTATATTAATGACTCACAAACTCTCTCATACTAAATTTATTTAATTGGATGTGTATTATGGAGAAAACTCTTGTGCTTTTCTTCCTCAATGCACATGGATTTAATAACGTTAGTGCAAGGCATGCGAGTCATTGATTAAGAATAAACAAAAATTATATAATTCTTGATAAAAGTATTTGTTTTTTTTTTTTTTTTATAATAATAAGATGACACCAATTCAATAATGAACTACTCAATAATACAAAATACATTGTAAAATTTATGCATAAACAATTATTTAAATTTATAGTTAAAAAAAATATATTTAAACTGGTAAATGGCTTAATTCTATAATTTTATATTTCACTAAATTTAGATCAAATATCATAGTTTTATAATATTATCAAACCTTAGGGGAAGTTTGTGTAATTAGCCCTTTATGTATTGATTTTTTTAAAAAAAATATTAAAGGGCTGGGCTGGGCCTGGCAGGCCCTCTCTTACGTCAGTAAAATATATTATTGTCACACACACAAACACACGCGTGCGCGTGCACACACACACACATATATATATATGTGTGTGTGCCGTATATCGATCCTAATCCTATTAGGATGCACTGATATAACTTTATCAGGATATTGAATGTGAGCCACTCATTTATAACAGTGATTTGACAAGTGCATACATACCAAGTCAAAGTATGTAAAACGAGTGGTTCACATTCAATATCCTTATATAATTCTATCAGGATGTACTGATAGGATAATTTCCGTATATATATATATATATATATATATACACAGTCCCGTTCACATCAGTGCACATTGATGTAAATATGTAAGGACATTGAATGTGAACCACTCATTATGGAGAAGTTTTGACAATTGCATACACACTAAATCAAAACATGGAAAATGAATGGCTCACATTCAATATCCTCATATATTGAACATTTCTATATATATATATATATAACTATTTTACACATCGACAAACTAGCTAATTAAGGTAGCGAAAGGCTAACAAATTGAATAATAATATTGACAATAGAATTATTATTATAATCTGTCTGACTTTCATGACAATTCAAGCACGGGGAGCTTCAAATAAAATAAATCAACAATTTCAAACAACCTCATTGTGTTCATTTTCTCCTCTGCGTGACATAAGTCACATAATAATACAAGAAATTAAGAGAAAAAAAAAAAATAGATATGAAGATGTGAGATGGGAGGCGTGTAAAATATAGAGATAATTATCCTAATGGTTATCAATTTAAATGCACAATATCAAAATGGTCATTAGATGGGGAATTGGTTTCAAAACGGCTGTTTTTTATGAATAATGTGACACTAATGAACATTCCATCATACTCCGTTACACTACAAAAAAAATGCTTATCAGTGATGAACTATTTCCGATAGTGCTAATTGCCGTCGGTAATAGTACCTTTTCTGACAACCATATCAGTGCCATCGGAAATGAGTAAAAATTTGATACGACATTTCCGACGGCCAAATGACCGTTGCAAATAGTCTTTGTGCCGTCAATGTTGTTTCCATTTTCAACAGCACAAAAAGTGCCATCGGAAATGAGTAAAAATGTAATACCACATTTCCGACGGCACAATGGCCGTTGGAAATAATCTTTGTTCTGTTGGAAATGAGGAAAAAGTAATCCAACATTTTCGACGGCCTAATTGCCGATGGAAAAAGTAATCCACATTTTCGACGGCATTTAGCCATCGGAAAAGACCAATTTTTTATTGTAGTGTCAAAAACGTATTTTTATATAAAGTTTCTTCAAATAATTTGTATAATTAAATAAAAATTTCATGATTTTTTTTTTTTTGAAAAATAAAAAGTTAGATAAAATAATTATATAAATTCTATTTCGTAGTAAGCATTTAATACACCTAATTTTCCCTAAATTGCTATCCGGACAATGACATATATGTGCAAAAATCAGGAGTGAACACTTTGGTGCAACAGAAATACACAAAACATTTGTTAGGATTATGATGAAGGGATTTGTGAGATATTGACGTCATTCATTAGGAACTCCCACTTATTATAAGCATTTTTATCTTAAGAAATTGTCCGATGGCAAAATATCGCTAGTCAACTACCGGGAAAGTCACGTAGAGATGTCAAGGAACATTACGACGCCCTCATACATGACATCTACAAGATTGATTCGGGTTGTGTCAAGTTACCGAGTTATGGGGGGACTTTTTTTGCTGTTGGAAATAAAATAAATAAATAAAACAGTACCGCATTTCCGACGACTTTTGGACCGTCCGAAAATAGTCAAATAAGCCGTCAATATTACCCACTTTTCTAACAACATAAAAAGTGTCATTGGAAATACTAAAATTTAATTCGAATTACTTTATAGACACATCTTACTAAATTAACTAAATATAAAATATAGCAAAATTATTAGTAATCACAAGAATATTTAGTTATTTTTAATTATATTTAGTGACATTACTATATATATATATATATATATATATTTTTAATTAGATATTATACAAACATATCAATAGCTTATATATAAATAGTATGCAAAACATATCAGATATAAAGTTATAGTAAAATGGTAAGGGTAACCCCTTACTGTCATCCAAGTCAAGGGTTCGAACCACATGAATTTCATTAAGTTAAAGTTGTTGTGTGACGTGGCGCCTATCAAGTTTAGTCGCGCCATTTTTTTTATAATTCGACTATTTTCGACAGCTTATAGCTGTCGGAAATACAAGTAATTTTGACCACCTTGAATTACTATTACCAACGGCATTTCCATCTTTTCCGATGGTTATTTTTGATAAGCGTATTTGTGACGGCCTTCGACGGCTTTTTCCCATCGGAAAAGCCTATTTCCTACGGGAAATGGTAAATGCCATCGGAAAAGACCATTTTTTTTGTAGTGTTAACTTTCTGTTAAATGAGTGACATTTTGTTAAATAAGAAGAAGACATTCCATCACAAGATTTAATTAATTAATTATATATATATATATATATATATATATAATTAATTAATTAATTAAATTATCAGATAAAAAAATAAAAACTAACGTTTACTTGGATTGATGTCAATGCAACAAGAAGTGAACTTAAAAACTTCAAAGTAACTGCTTGGATGGTGGTGGATATTATTAATTTGGAAGCTTGAATGACTTAGTTTAATTTTATAAGTTTTAGGCTTTCTACACTTCAGTTTCATTCTTAGAAATCTCAACAGAGATTCAAGTATATTGAAATTGAGAAAATTTCTATAAATCATATGAGAGAAATGTGGAATCATAAAGAAACAATCATTGATAATATATTTTTATACACAGTAGCGCTACTGAAATTATAAATAATAATTATGATATTCATAATATCAATGATTGTATATAAAATGCATGATTGGCCTAAATGAAAATAAGCAATTCAAGAAGAATTTACTTCATAAGCCAAACATAAAGTATTTAGACCAATAGTTCTCCAGACACCTGAAGATATCAAACTAGTTAGATACTAAAAGGTCTTTATACGAAAACGTAATGAGAAAAACAAGATCGTGAGATATGAGTCACGACTCGTAGTACAAAGTTTCTTATAGAAACTTGGTATTCACCACTGATGAATACGATTACGTTCTGAATTTTTGATAAATTTGGCTGCCTTTGAAAGGCTTAAAATACGTCCTCTAGACGTAATAATTATTTATCAATGTGGTTCACTCAATGCAGATATTTATAATTCCATAAGGATTTAAAATGCTAGAAGCATATAAATCGAGATCTCGTAATCTGTATTTGATGAACCTATAAAAATCCTTATATGGATTAAAAACAATTTGGATGGATGTGGTGTAACCGTCTTAGTAATTATCTGATAAAATAATGGTATAATAATTATATTATACACCCATGTGTTCTTCATTAAGAAATCAGAATTTGGATTTGCTATTATAGCAGTTTATGTTGATGATATGAATTTAATTGGAACTCCTGAAGAGCTCCTGAAAACTGCTGAATATTTGAAAAGGGAATTTGAAATGAAAAACTTATGGAAGACAAAATATTGTCTCGACCTGGAGATTGAGCATAAATCAAATGGAATACTTATCCATCAATCAGCATATATTAAAAAGATCCTGAAAAGATTTAATATAGACAATGCTCATCCATTAAGTACCCCCATGATTGTTAGAAATCTTGATCCTAAGAAAGATCCATTCCGGCCACTTGAAGATGGTGAAAAGATACTTGGTCCTGAAGTACCATATCTTAATGCAATTGGTGCTTTATTATATCTGGCTCAAAGTACTAGACCAGATATCACATTTTCAGTGAATTTGCTTGCTAGATTCAGTTCAGCACCAACTCGGAGACATTAGAATGAGATTAAACATCTTTTTCGTTATTTTCGTGGAACGAAAGATTTAGGATTATATTATTCAAAATCCAACAACTTTTCAAGTTTAATTGGTTATGCTAATGCCGGGTATTTATCTGATCCCCATAAAGCTCGTTCACAAACGGGATATGTTTTTACATATAATAACACAGCAATTTCCTGGCGCTCCACAAAGCAAACTCTTGTTGCTACATCCTCTAATCATTCTACTTCATGAAACAAGCCGAGAATGCGTGTGGCTAAGGTCAGGTATTTATTATATTCAAAATACTTGTGGATTTCCATTATCTGCAGAAATGCCTACACCGATATTTGAAGATAACGCGGCTTGTATTGCTCAAGTTAGAGGAGGATATATCAAGGGAGATAGAACCAAACATATTTCTCCTAAATTCTTCTATACTCATGAACTTCAACAAAGCCGACAAATTGATGTTAAACAAATACGGTCTACAGATAATCTGGCAGATCTGTTTACCAAAGCATTGCCTACATCAACTTTTGAAAAACTGGTATATGGAATTGGCATGCATCAGCTTTGTAAATTACATGATTGATATTGAAGTTTCATTCAGGGGGAGAGTTCAATCAGGGGGGGCAAAATTTTGAACATATATTTGTATACTGTACTCTTTTTCCTTCTACCGGATTTTGCCCCACTGGGTTTTACCGGAAAGGTTTTAATGAGACAATTCTAAACACATCCACACCACTTGATCCTGAAGATCATTGTATATATTTTTGCTAAGGTTTTTGTCCTACTAGGTTTTTCCTAGCAAATTAAAATACAAATGGTGGAAATCTAAGGGGAGTGTTACAATATATGTGTCACAACACATATGCTACAAATGGGTGGCTTTCTACCATACATTTTCCCTTTGGCTTCTTGAAGAAGCCAACACATATGTCAAACCTCCATGGTTTTACTTCATGTGTAAGAAGTGGCATATTACATCAATTACCCCTCTCTTCTTGCCTATATTTATGGCTTTCATTATAATTACTTTAAGTTGTTGTAAAAAAAAACTAACACTCTCACTCATATCAATAAAAGCAAGGCTATTCTCTCGCCTATCTCTTGTTTTCATTTCTTATTTTATTTTATTTCTCTCTTATTAGTTATTTACTTTATCATATTATTACTCTCTCATCTATTATATTATCTATTGTTTCAATTTAATTTACAACACTTTACACTTATTCAACATAAAATACATTAATTTTAAAATAAGAAATTAATAACAAAGCAGTCAACTGGACTCTGGAGCTGGCCTCAATTTTATTTTAATTTTTGTAAACATTTTTCTCACAAATTTTTTTATCTTATTTACCATATATAAAGTTGTCAAATCATTTGTCAATGGCATGCACACTAACAGTCGACCGTTATCCACTAACACGTTGAATTTTTTTATTTTTTTATTTTTACAGTAATTTTAAGAGTCAAAAGTAGTATGAACAGATCATGTGAACTCTTCAACTAATTAAAAGAGCTCCAGACCAAAGCTCCTTCTGAATTATTAGGATCCCTGTGTCCATTATATATTAATTATTGTGCTCACGATTTGACTAATTCTAAATGATTAAAGGAAGAAAAGTATACTAAATATATATTTGTTTTTCAAGACCTACTCAATATGTGTGGTCTTCAAGGGCTTAACTTTAGTTATCATATATATGTTTTGCTGTCGACATATAAAACACTAGAAGTTTATGTCATGCACAGTTGATGATTTTCACCTCATAAAAAATAATATATTTTAGCAAGTATTTAAATTGTTGCTAAGAACATCATTAATACAGTATTATAACATTGTTGATCACCTGTACGTGGGGCCTCAATGGAGCTATATATTGGGGTGGGCATCCAAACCGCCAAACCGATCAACCTGCCCAAACCAAACCAATTTAAGTGGGTTAGTTTGGCTTCATTAAATATAATAAACCAATTTAAGTGGGTTAGTTTGAGCAACCCAATTGGTTTGGGTTGGTTTGTAGGTTGCATTTTATCAAACCGTATAACCCAACCCAAACCATTACATACTTAAATGTGTATATATATATATATATATATATATTATTATTATTAATTAAATTATCAAAGAAAACAAATAAAAACTAAATTTGACCCAATGCAACAAGAAGTGAACTTCGAAACTTCAAAGTGGTTTCTTAGACGGTGGCAGATATTATTAATTTAGAAACTTAAACGATTTAGTTTTATTTTATAAGTTTTAGGCATCTTACACTTGAGTTCTTTGTTTTTTTTTTTTTTTTTTAACGATTATCGTTCAGCACTTGAGTTAAATTTAGTATTATAAATTAGTATTATTGTTTATCTCATTGATAATTAGTTTAACTAATTATATTGATAATTTGATATTATTAAATTTATTCAAATAAAAAATAATGTAATTATTTTCTTAAATCGTTAAACCAAACCGATTTTTATCGGTTTGGTTTGGTTTGGTTTGGTTTTATCTTATAAATAGTTTGGTTTAGGTTGTAAAAAATTAAACCAATTTTATAATAGTTTGGTTTGGGTGCAGTCAAACTCAACCCAAACCAACCCATGCCCACCCTTATATAATATAATGGAAAAACCGTTGTGGGCACTCAATCTCTTCTCTACTACCATCCTATCTATCCACTACAAGAAAATACTAGCACTCTTGACAGATAAAAACTATCAAGAAAAGCTTTCTTGACAGTTTTTCTAACTGTCAAGAATGCTAGTGTCAAGAAAGGTCTTAATATTTAATTAAAAATTTTCATTATTTAATATTTAATTAAATAAAAAAATTTATATTTATACACCACCAATATTTATTAAATAAAAAAATTTATATTTATACAACACCTCCGCCGCCGGTGGACGGTAAACCCCCACCACCCGCCCCTATCCACTTCTGATAATTGTTATTATTAGGAATTGAACTTGAGATCTCAAGTAAAAAGTTATTAGTCTTTACCACTTGACTACAAGAGTTGATTTGTTAACAATTGAACAATATTTATATATAACATACATGAGTTGTTAGAAAATAAAAATTGTTAGATAAATTTAAATTTATTCAACTAATCAAAATTTTAATTTCTACGACAGACATATATTAAAAAATATTTATTGAAACTTTTAATAAAATTATATTTTTAAAAACTTATATAGTTGAGATATTGATCTATACTCTATGGTCACGTTTGGTTACATGGTAGAATGGTAATCGAAATGGTAATGGGAATGAGAATGGGAATGAGAATGGAAAGGAAAGGAAAACTAAGTTTTTTGTTTGGTTAGAACTTTAGAATTAGTCTCTAAATCAGTATTATTTTATTTGGTTAAGAATGGAATGGAATGGAGTTAACTATATTTTGACCAAAATACCCCTAATTATAAAACATTCATAATAACATGATATATTATGGACAATAAAAATAAAATATAAAAGTATATTATATATATAATTATATATTATTTAATATAATAATATATAATACATATAATAATAATAATAATAATAATATATATATTATATTATATTATATTATATTTATATAATATAAATATATAATACATATTATTTAATATATTACTATATAATATAATATAATATATAATATATATATTATATTATATAATATATATAATAATATATTTATATATAATAATATAATATATATATATATATTAATATCATATATATTATATAATATATATATATATATATATATATATATATTATATAATATATGTAATAATATATAATATATATAATAATATAATAATATAATAGTATAATATATATAATAATATAATATATAATATATATATATAATATATATAATAATATAATATATAAATATATTATATATAATAATAATATATATAATATATATAATAATATAATATATAAAATATATATATTTATATATAATAATAATATATTATTTTTGGAATGGAGTTGTGGCATATGAGGGTATTTATGGAATATAAATTTTAGTTTGGAATGGAAGGGCATTCCATTAGTTTTTTGATGGAATGCCCATTCCACCAAAATGGTGGAATCCTCATTCCAATGGAATCACCATTCCATTGCATTTTAACAAACCAAACGAATGGAATGGCTTTCTTTTCATTCCATTCCATCCAACCAAATATGGCCTATAGGAGACTTGAGACATCAATTGTAATAAGCATGATTTGGAAAACAACTCTCACTACAGGGGAGATATTTCTCAATATGCATCCTGCAATTAAATGAATAAATGAATAAATGTAAGACTCAGATTACTAATTTATATGGGTAATTGAATTATTAATGTGTCTCTTAGTATGAAATGAGAGGGTGCAAAATAAATAAACAATTTTTTTAAAATTATTATTTTTTTGAATTTTTAAAAGTAAATTTATTAAATTTAAAATTTTACTTATCCAATATCGGTTTGCCCAAAAACCGATATCTTATTGTAAAATAAATCCATATTGGGATTTTGTTTGGTGTTGAAAATAGGAAGTAAAATTTAAAAAAAATTTTATTAAAGATAAATAAAAATTTTGAAAAAACTATCAAGAACTTGCAATTCTTGACAGTTTTGGAGAACTGTCAAGAAAAAACTGTCAACAAAAAAAAAATGTCAATAAAGATAGTTTTTCTTGTAGTGATCCAATGTTCTTGATGAGTTCTTACTAAAACATGCATTTGTGTTCAGTGTGTTTTAGTTTCCAGCAAAGGTGTAAGTTCCTCAAGTTTGATTGGCTTATTTCGGTGACAAACCACAATTGGGGTTTGAAATGTAAGGGTAGCCTAGACATTTAATTGTTGATGATCAAGCTCAACAAAGGCCCTCTCAAGACCTCAAGATGATAAGCACTCAAAAGGTTAAACACTTGTGCTTATTCGCAGAAGAGATCATAGTTGCACACACACACAACTCATACATATCTATACTCCTTATATGTTGTGTGTTTCATATATGTGCATTCATGTTCTTAACTCTCTTCATGCATTTGTTTATTGCCATGCCATTTAGTAGCTTAAGAATGCATGATTTTTTCACTTAAGCTTGCATGGCCTTGACGACCGTTGTCGGTACTACTGTCGGCTTCCGTAGCCGTAGCCACAGCGGTGAGATATTTGTCTTGGCCGCCCTCTTGACCGCTGTGGTTTTTCGCAGCAGTAGAACAGCGGTTTGCGAACAAAGCATACCGTTGTCATAATTGCTGTGAAAGTCACAGCAGTCAGCGCATCGCTTTTGACACCTAATTACATTTTTGTCCACCGCTGTGGATACCGCTCTGGCTTTGGCAGTGGTACTCGCAACGGTGTTCCCCTATCAAAACGGTATTGCTTCATTTTGGACACCTATATAAACATTACTCTCTTTAGGTCGTTCCAATGACTCAAAAATTCATATTTTTCATTGAGAGCATTTTCAAAGAAAGAAATTCATCCAAGAACTCATTTTTGATTACTCAAATCATTTCCATGTGCATCAATCATTCTCTAGCATCATCTAGGATCATCTAGGATTCATTTATACATGGGTCTTCTTCAACACACTTGATTTGGTAAGTTGAACACCATACTCATCCTTTTTAGTGTTCTTTCTTATCAATTAATCTTTTATCATTTGTATGCTTTTAGATTAAATTGTATTTACAAGATTGAGATTATTGTGTTGATTGATGGAGAGTTGTATTTTGATAGCTATTGCCTAGGATTGCTTAATCTTGATAGCTATGTTGTATGCCATGTCATATAGCAATATTGATATCTAAAATTATGATTATTGTAATCTTTCATCCTAGATAAACATTTAGTGTAACCTAGCATTAATTGCATAATTGAATATCATGATATTCACTTAGGTTGTTGATCTTTTTAGTGATAATTAAGTCTTGTGGCTAAGGTTGCTTAGTCCGCAAGCAAATTGATATAGGTTTGCTATTAAAAGCCCGTTGGGTAGTAGTGGTGGGTTAGTGACCATGTAAGGTTTAACGTGGTCAACCTACGTTGTAAACACCATTACAAATATTGGATTTGAGGATCGTATGTGGTGCACATACTAGCCCATGGTTTTTCCTTGTTGAAAGTTTCCACATAAAAATCAAATGTTATTTAATTTCCGCATTTTACACTTGATTGTTGTTTTGACTTGTTTGGGGTTTTTATTGAATATTGATTAATCAAGAAAAATTGGTAATTAACTTGATTAAAATATATTCACCCCCCTAGATATAATTAGACACGCCATATTAGTTTCAAAAGGTTATCTAGAATTAGTACACAATCATGGACCATGATCTAAATTGAAACAAGGAAAAGTAAAGACTCCCTCTTGGTCCGAAATTCTACTCAAAAACTAAACCCGAGTTCACTCAATTAACTCCAAGCGTCGATACATGAAGTCATATTGAAATCGGTTTGATCGGACCAAGTCCATGAACCTTCCCTTTGGCTATGACCTATCAATCGGGGCAAACGAATACTATGCAAAGATAGATATTGGCACACCAAAACAGTCTAATTTTTTAAATTTAGATATAGATAATGACATAACTTGGATTCAATGCAAGCCATGCGCAGCACAATGCATTAAGCAACCAGGTCCAATCTTTGATCCATCCAAGTCTTCTTCACATAATACCCTTCCTTGAAATTCCTCCAAATGCAATGTACTATCTGTTTCAAGTAATTTTTAATTAATTATTATTGAAATCTTTATACGGGGAAATAGTATTGAAGATTTTCTTGAAAATTTTAGATTTTAAAAACATTCTTGTAAATAAACATTAGATAGTTAATTATTTTATAATTTGATTTTTATTAAATCAAATCTAATTTCCTTATTAGATGGTTTTAATATTTTAGGATTTTATTATTTTTAATTTCCATTGTTATCTTAATTCTTTCTTTTTTAGGAAAATTGATGATTTTATTGTATCCTAGTTATTTTAGGTTTCTTTCCTGTTTTTAGTTTTTCTATTTAAAGGCCTTATACCCTAATAGGGATGAAAAACAAAAATAGTTTTGATAATCAATAAAATTATAGAGATTTTTCTCTAATTTATCTAAATATCGATATTCTTGCGAGAATCAACGATTTTTTATGCCTGTTATTCTGGTATTCGTACGCGAATCAACAGATTAAATAGAAGGTTTCGTTTTCTGTATTCAAGAATCAATGGATTTAGCTTCCGGTATTCAGGATTCAACGGATTCAAATCAGTTATCCCTTTTGTTTATCGATTGTCTGTATGTGTTAAAGTTTTCCGCTACATCAATTGGTATTAGAGCATGGTTGTGGTCTTGTCTTTTGATCACAATTTTTTCCCTTTCTTCTATTTCTAAAAAACAAAAACAAAAACAAAAACAATAATAATTCTCATGAACCCCCAAACAAAAATAGCCTCCCTATCATTCGGTGTTTTTTGATGATACATATGTATCGGAAGCAGTTTTTGTCAATTTTGATAAACCACTGTGTAAGGATTCCCGTAGTTTTTAATTGGCTTATTTCGTGATCAAACCATATGTGGGGATCATGTAAGGGTAGCTTAGGAATGTGTTCAAGCTCAAGGCCCTTGCAAGTGTTAAGCACTCCAAAGGTATATGTTTAGTGCTTAATTTTCTATGAAGAGATTTAGTGCACACACTCACTTAGCATACTTGCATTTGTGTGCATTCTCTTCACATGTCACTTATCACACTTGCACTTCTTTGTTATATGTTGTTGTGTGTTTATGTGTCTAGTAATTCGTTTCCCGTTGTTGTTCGGAAACGTCCGCACATGCACTAGAATGTGCTTGGTTTTGCGCGAAGACCGCTTAAGGAGAATGCTCTAAGCTTCTCCTTTGGTTTCACCATCTTTGGTGACCCCGGTTTGATCGGCGGCCTGGCCGCCGAATTAAACCGCTGTTTGAGTCCAGAGGTCTCTGGATCAATTCGGCGGTTTCGTGGCCGCCGATCGAAAACACCGTTTTAGACTTGATTGTTTTATTTCTCGGTCCTGTTTCTACGGTTGGTTCGGCGGTTTCGAAACCGCCGTTTCTCCCCTGTTTCCCCGGGAGCAATTCGGCGGTTGAAATCGACGGCCTGGCCGCCGATTGAAACCGCCGATCGGCGCGTTTCTTTGAAACTTACTTAAACGACCACACTTTGATTTGGCCCCCTATATATATGCCATTTTGTCTTTAGGTCAAGTAAGAGAGTTCATATTCAGATTTCATACTTAGGATATTTTTCAAAGAGAAGAAAAATTCCAAGAACTCATTTTTATCATCTCAAACACTTTTTCATGATCATCAATCATCATCTAGCATCATCTTAGATCATCTAGATGTCATCTTGCATGGATTCTTCATCATACTTTGCTTGGTAAGTTTTTCACTAATATCTTACATATTTTGTGTTTCTCTTAACAAGCAATCTCAATTAATTACTTGTATGTTATTTTGTATGCTTTGGATACAATATTGAGATTAGTGTGATGTATGTTTGAGAAGTTGTATTGTGATAGCTAATTAGGTTTTGTGCTTAATCTTGATTAGCTAAACTATTTGATTGAACATGTCATTTAGTTTTTAATATCTAGGATTGTTCTAATTGCATATTAATCATCTTAGATAAGCATATAGGGTTTCCTTTGCTCTATGTTGCATTTTGGATATTCACATATATTCACTTAGGGTTGTATTCTCTTCATAGAGAAAGTAAGTCTTGTGTGTAGCTTCCGGGATTAGGTTGCTTAGATCACAAGCAAATTGGACTAGGTTCACTCATACCGGGATTAGGTAGGTGTGTGATTACTTCCGGGATTAGGTTGTAATTGTTTTACACATTTAGTGGATTCGAGGTTCGAGTGTGGCTTACTTACTAGCCCGTGGTTTTTCCCGTGAGGGTTTCCACGTAAAAATCAAGTCTTATTTAATTTCCGCATATTTTACTTGATTTATTGCTTTATCTATTTAGGGGTAATTTCGTAATTTTGACTAACACGAAAAATTGGGTAAAAAGCGTAATATCTATTCAACCCCCCCCCCCCTCTCTCTAGATAGTTTTATACACATCATGCTATAATTAGTTTCACACTGATTTTTGATGAAGATGTGTTTGAGAAAGTAAAATATGATAGCAATTCATATTTTGTGGATTGTTTTTTAGGAGTCACATATTTCTCATCACAAAAATACCTCAATTTATCTTTTGCTACATAATTTGTTGATTTATGAATTTGCTTCCATCTATTGGAGTGATTAGATGGACGTTGTGATGAAAATCGGGAAATATACAATTTGTTGTCGACAATCTTGTGTATTGTCGCTACATGTTCGTGAAATTAAAACTGTCATCAAGGACGAATTTTCTCCACCTTGGAGAGAATGATATAGGAAATATTATTGAAGATTTTGGATTCTAAAAACACTAATGCTAGACAACCAAAAAATTTATCCCAAATTTTAACCTAAATGATGTCGCAAGTTGTTTTTTCGTTAACCACAAAAGAGTAAATACCACCTTATAGGTCTTACAAGGACTTGGATAATAAATCTTGATACCGAGGATTCAATAAGGAGTTATTGAATCATGGTTTATGATAAATCAAAATTATCCATTAGACATAAGAACAGTCATAAGAAATAAAATAATTAATAACGCAATGGTCAAAAGGCATTTTAATTATTGGTATTTTTCATGAGGTTACATACATATATTTCACTCAATTGCTTAGGGTAAAAATATTTAATATATTTTAGTTTAATTCAAAAGTGCAATTTCAATTTTTTAGTGGACTAAACTGAAATTAATATATTTGGGCTCAATTAATTTAGAGTTAATTATTAGTTGGGCCAAATATATTGGAGCTTATAATTAAAATACCTCCCCTTTCCTCAGAGCTCGGACTTATCACTTCTATATAATATAGTAAAAATGGAACCTCACCTTGACACGTGTCGTTGTGTGGTGGCTTTATCATTAAATTTTTATTAATTATTAATTATAATCTAATTAATAATTCAATATATATAATTAATGGCATAGATATATAATTATATAATATATAAAATTTATACAGCCACTTTAAGGTCATTAAATGATAAACTAAATCCAGGGGATGGATCTAATGTATAGTCATTGGAGTACTCTATGGTTTTTAATTTCAACATTCTTGAAACTAATAATGCACGGTGTGTATAAAATTATCTTGGGGGGGTTAATAGATTTTAAATGATTATTACCAATTTTCGCAATTAGTCAAATTACGAAAACACCCCAATCTAGTCAAAGCAATAAATCAAGTGTAATAAGTGCAGAATTATAAATGACACTTGATTTTTACGTGGAAACCCAAATTGGGAAAAACCACAGGCTGTTATGGGCGCCACACACGAATCTCGAATCCACTAATTGCAATGGTGTTTACAACCTAATCCTGATCTATAACCCACCACCACTACTCGCACGCCTATAAAAGTGGACCTAGTCCAATTTGCTTGCGGTCTAAGCAACTTTAGCCACAAAATTTAGTTCTCACTAAAGAGATTAAACAACCTAAGTGAATATGCAAAGATATCCAAATATGTACTCAGTGCTAGGTCACACTAAATACTTATATAGGATTATAAGATGACAATTAAATCAATCATAGATATCAATAGCTAAATGACATGGCATAAAACTTAGCTAACATGGATTAAACAATCCTAAGTTTAGCTATCAAAAATCAACACTCAATCAAAACAACACAAAAATCTCTATCTTGTATATAAGAATATAATCTAAGAACATACAAGTAATTAAAGAGATGCCTTATTAAGTAAAACACTAAGATTAGATGAAATTAGTGAAGAACTTACCAAAGAAAGTGTGTTGAGTAAGACCCATGCAAGCAAGCATCCTAGATATGCTAGAAGATGCTAGAAGATGCTAGATGAAGTTTAATGCATATGAAAATGGTTTTGAGTGTTTAAATGATCAATCTTGATTGCCTTTTCTCTCACAAATCTCTCTATTGATTTTAGGGTTCTTGTATTGAAAGAGTTAGGTTCAGAGAGATGAGAAAGTGATGTATTTATAGACATCAAAAAACAGGGCATGTAAAAAGACAAGTTTGCCCCTGAACCGCACGATCGACGGTTTCATTCGACGATTTTGAAACCGCCGAATTGAATCCCGAGAGAACAAGGGATCATCGGCGGTTTCAATTGGAGGTTTCATAACCGCTGATCACAACCGTAGAAATAGACCCGAGAGATTAAATCGATTAGGTCTAAACAACGGTTTCATTCGACGGCCATGGCCGCCGATCATAACCTCAGATCAGCTCCAGAACATTTTGGACTCAAATGATGGTTTCATTCGGCAGCCATGACCGCTGATCAAACCGCCGTTTCACCAATTTTGGTGAAACCAAAGGAGAAGCCAAGAGCATTCTACTAAGGTGATCCTTACGCTAACCAAGCACACCATCATGTATGCGCAGACGTTTGTGAACAATATTCGGGAAACGAATTACTAGACACACTAACACACTAACACACAACAATATACAACAACAAAGTGCAAGTGTTAAAGGTGACATGTGAAGAGAATGCACACAAAAGTAAAGCATACATATGCAAACATTACAAGTGTGTGTGTGTGACTAAATCTCTTCAATGAAAACTAAGCACTAGAGATATACCTTTGGAGTGCTTATCATCTTGACTCTTGAGGTCTTGATAGGGCATTTGAATTTGATCATCATTCACCTAAGCTACCATTACAATTTTAAACCCCAATTGTTATTTGTCACCGAAATAAGCTAATCAAACATTGAGGAACTTACAATTCTAAGCTAATTAATGTTGTGAGATTACTAATATGGGGTGAATTCAAAAAGAGCCAAAAAATTTATGAACTTATTGTTTTTAGCCACAAGTTTATTTTTTATTGTTTTCGTCACATTTTACCACTTTTGGACAGAAATACCCTTAAAATTTGAAATTTGAAAAAAAAAAAAAAAAAAAAAAAAAACTGACAGGGTGGAACCCACCCATCAATAACTATTGTTAGGGTGGAACCCACCCATCAGTAAAACCAAACGAGCAAAAGTAAAAAAACGAAGAGAGAGAAGGGAAGAGAGAGAGAGAGAGAGAGAGAGATCGCCGACTTCAGATCGCCATCCGTCGCCGAGAGAGAGATCGCCGTCCCAGCCGGTCGCCGTCGGTGCTGCTCGCCGTCGTGTCGCACCTCAGCCTCCGTTCGTCGCTACCCTCGCCGTCGTGTCGCACCTTAGCCTCCGTTCGCCGTCGGTGCTACCAGTGTATCCCCCTCCGCCGACTGACCCGCTAACCCGCCAAATCTTGAGCTGGTTAGTCCAGGTTCTGTGCACTGTGTGATGGGGTTTCATTATTGTTAATTTTTTTTTAATTGTTTTTGTTGTGTTGTTCTCTCTTTAACGGAGTAAAAATTGCATTAGGTACTGATCAATATTTAAGTGTATATTTAGTAATTAAGTCTTTTATTATGGCAATAACCAACTGAGATCAAGAATTAACATCTGATCTTATATTATATATAAAACCATAATTGAAGACTGAGTGAAGACTGAAGACGTGTATATATATATATATATATATATAGAATCCCAGATGTTGTTTAAGGTTTTCTAACCAAAACAGCAGAGATATGATTCTCAAGATATATGTCCCCTAGATGCTTAATTTTAAGGTATAGCTTGTGATTGGGGGACTAATTTCAAGCTATATATAAAAGCACTTCTTGAAAAGAATTGCTTTTCCAATAATCATGCAATTAACTTTTATATATCTAATCAGAACTTATTTGGAATTTCATGTCAGGTTTGTGCTGCACAATGTATATATATTTGTAGTACTGTTTCTTCTATATAGATCCCTACATTTCATTTAAAGACTTTTAATTAGATCCTTTATTGATCGATGTAAGTTCAGCATGAATTTGGATTAATTAAATTTATGATATTAATTAGTTAATAAGTCACTGTCAAAACTGAACTTTATCAAATTCTACCCTAAATTTCGTTAACTTTCTTTTAGGCTGTTAACATTTTTTGTACGTAGTTAAATTTTTTTTGTATTTGAGAATAATCTTTAATTATATCAATATTATTATTATTTAATGATATTGCTTCCAAATACTAATTTGAATGTACTGCAATTTAATTTTTTCCTTGCAAGGACTTTACTTTTGACAATTTCACCTCACTTGTTTTGTCGTCATCACTAGGTTTGACCACATGAGTTCCAAGTTACAATGTTTTAGTTTAAGATAGAGACAATCGGATACCATGGTAGAATCTCATGAAATTTTATTGTCAAATTACTAGCAAATTAACACCAAAATCTCATATAGTAAGTTGTAATTATTGTTAGTAAGTTTGTTAATTGCTCAATGAAGACGTTAATTTATGCAAGCATGTATTGTGACTCTGCCATCTGCTGCATGTGATGGGGTTGGAGAGGTCCTTGGCAGGGCGGGACGAGGAGGGTATCCTCCGCTATGAACTTGCCTAATTACCACCCTTGTGCTAGGGGGAACATTTTTTTTTTTTTAATTTGACATTGGGTGCTATGCACGGACTTCTTTGTAAGGATTTATTAAACATTTATTGTTAGATTCAATTGATATAAACTTGTACGTATGGTCCTAATATAAGTACAATTTGTAGGCAATGTTATGTCAGGAATGGAAGAAATTCCAACCGTCTGAGGAT
The DNA here is from genome assembly GCA_030490815.1 of Acer saccharum. Lineage (NCBI taxonomy): Eukaryota > Viridiplantae > Streptophyta > Magnoliopsida > Sapindales > Sapindaceae > Acer > Acer saccharum. The sequence goes on from CM059874.1 coordinate 12,148,820, forward strand.
GCACCGTTGACATGTGAATATGATGCACTATCATTCAATGTCCTGACGATTGGATGTTGTTTTGTATTCTGGCATGTAACTTTCATAGACAGTGGCATGTAACTTACTCTAATGGCATGTAACTTTCATAGACATTGGCATGTAACTTCCATAGACACTGGCATGTAACTTTTCTGGCGCTTTTATGGCATGTAACTTTTCTGGCACCCTTATGATATGTAACTTTACTGGCATGTAACTGACGTTATTTGTATGTGATTTTGTAGATGGAAAATATGAATTATGAGGATTTCCTCCTTAAACCGAAGGATAAGTGGATTAGAAAGTCAACGACGAACGTTTATTGTAATCTCAATGGCCTTCCGGACATTGTTAAGGTTCTCCGAAAAGTCAGAGAATTAGCTGCGTTCCGGCGCACCTGTTTTGGGCACCTAATTGACATCCCGAAAGACTTAACCTTCTCAGCTGGCGTACTTCATAACCTGTTGTTACGAGTAGTACATGTACCGGGTGTCATCGGACAGAATGAGTTCCACTTCTCCATTGGTGGAAAACTTTTAAAATTCACACAAAGAGAATTCTGTTTGGTAACGGGGCTGCAAATTGGGGTGATGTCTGACATATTTTTGAAACCTTATGCTCTGATTGAAGACGGGATTCATGCAAGGTATTTTCACAAGGATGAGAATTTAAACCTAGTAAGTGTATGGGAAAAGTTTCACACTGGAAAGTTTGACAAACCAAAGGATGGTTTGAAGATGGCTCTTATTTTGATAGCTAACAACATTTTGTTTGGTCGGGACCAAAGAAAGAAAGTGACATTGTGGTTGTTTGATTTGGTGGAGGATCTAGAATCCTTCAACTCATTTAAGTGGGGTAGTTATGTATACATGATGACATGCCACTACCTCCGACAAGCATTTCGGGCCGCAAATGCACCAATGAAGCAAATCGCGCATTATAACTTGTACGGCTTTCCTTGGGCATTAGAGATAAGGTTTCTGATATTATATTAAAGTATTTCGTAGAACTTTGCTTACTGAACTTAATCTATTTTCAATTTGTTGAAAATGTAGATATGGGCAATGGAAGCCTTGGGATCGTTGATTGACTTGGTGGGAGCAAACTTAGGCCACAGCCATCCTCGTTTGAGGAATTGGAGAATATTTAAGATGCCTCACGACTTTTTTTCCAAATTTGCAAAGTATGAACAAGCAGTTAAAGATGGACAGGTATAGTTTTTTTGTTTTCCTATCTTATTTCATTACATTTTTTTGTATATTAAATAACCCTAAAAACAGAATGACATTTGTGTTATTCGTACAGCATGTTATCTTGGAGGAACTACATCCAATGGGCAATGAAAGGGAACAACCTTACTTGGTTGGTGTTGACACGGATTTGTCAGACGGTCCACAGTTTGTGCCGGACAATTCAGAAGAGGACGATGGTTGTCAAAGACTTGATGCTGAGGTTGGCAATGATGATAATGACGAAGGTCAGTCACGACCTCAACAAAAGAAGAGGAAGAGGTCACCTCGTAAACAAAAAATCACAGCAAAGACCAAAAGGCAGTGTACATCAGGAGACACGTCACCGGTAAGTTGATTACTAACCGATACTAAGTGTGTTAAGTTAAATACAAACCGTTATTCAGCATGTTATATTCTTTTTTTATTAACCTCACCCAACCCACTCAGCATGTTATATTCTTTTTTAATTAACCTCACCCAACCCACTTATATTCAGGTGGGTGATGACTCAACGGTCTCTTCTCAAACAACAAGGCAACTCATGAAGGAAATGTCAGATCGGTTTGAAGACATAGTCAAAAAGGAGATTTTAGCAATGAAGCGTCGCATAAAAAGACGTCTTTCAAGTGTGGAGAAAAGTGTGGCTCAACTTGTTGATGCGCGTCGTCAGGTAACTAATTTATTCAGTTTTTTAACTGGCATGTAACTTCATTTGTATTAGCATGTAACTTACTTATAGGCATGTAACTTCCTTACCGACATGCAACTTAGTTTTGAATTGGCATGTAACTTAGTTTTGTATTAGCATGTAAGTTTCTTACCAAATGGCATGTAACTTACTTATAGGCATGTAACTTCCTTACTGGCATGTAACTTAGTTTTGTATTGGCATGTAACTTAGTTTTGTATTAGCATGTAAGTTTTTTACCAAATGGCATGTAACTTATGTTTTGTATTAGCATGTAACAATAGTTCTTTTTTTTAAATCATACAGATTACCCCTGAGGTGCATAACTTCTCGACGCCACAACATCAGTATGACCATAGAGGAATTAGTAACCCCCTTGGTGGGGGAGATAACCTACATGGTGGGCGAGATAGTACCCATGGTGGGGGAGTTGGGGATGACACCCATGGTCAAAGAGATGGTATCAATGGTGGGGGAGATAGTACCCTTGGTGGGGGAGTTGGGGATGGCACCCATGGTGAGAGAGATGGTACCAATGGTGGGGGAGATCTTACCCATTGGGGGGGGATGACATTCATGGTGAGAGAGATGGTACCAATGGTGGGGGAGATGGTACCTATGGTAGGGGAGATGTTACCCATGGTGATGTTACCCATGGGGATGACACCCACTGTACCCCAATGGAACTACATACCCCTCCCCCATTGGGAGTTGACACATCAGTTGGAGATGGAACATTGCAAGAGTACCTAGCTGTGAAGGATGAACGTGAGCAACGGTTGAAGATTAGGTCTCGATACATGAGCACACCGTACACTGACCCTTTCCAAGTGGCAGACAAGGAGAGGAAAAAATTAATGGCAAAGTACAAACGTTTTCTGGAAGGCAAGAACGACATAGCGTAAGTCTCTCTCACTTGTTAACACTTGTTAACAAAAGATTTGTAAGTTAAACAGTTTTATTGTTAAATGCAGGCTGAATGTCGGTTCCGACTACTTTGCAAAAAAGGATTTCTTTGTGGAGTTGGAATCTGACACCTGTTGGTTGTCTCACGAGGTTGGTTATTTGAACTTATATAATCTTGTAAACATTTGTAATGTTTTTTTAATCACCGTTACTCATTTATATTTATATAAATGTTCGTGTAGCATGTAGATGCATATATGAGCTTACTTTGTAAGTAGAGAGAGTTGAATGGGAAAGACTATAAGTCTGACGTTGCGGTGCTATGCACGGACTTCTTTGTAAGGATTTATTAAACATTTTTTGTTAGATTCAATTGATCATTTAACTTGTACGTATGGTCCTAATATAAGTATAATTTGTAGGCAAAGTTATGTGAGGAGTGGAAGAAATTTGAACCGTCCGAGGATGCACCATTGACATGTGAATATGATGCACTAGCTTATCAATGTCCGGATGATTGGTTGTTATATGCTTCCAGTGACAAGCCGGGGTGGGGAAAATGTTGGACGTCCGTTCAATATGTAAGTACACTAAACGTTACTCATTTTGATAAAGCAAGTGCACTAAACGTTACTAATGTTTTCTACTCATTTCTTGCAGCTGTTAGTCCCGTGTGCTGTTGATGGACATTGGATACTATGTCAAGTTGATTTGCTGAACCAAAAAGTTGGCATTTATGATCCATTATACAAGATATCGAAGATTGCCAACCGTCGGAAGCAAATCACCCCACTTTTAAATTTCATACCAGCCATTTTACAATGTTCCGGGTATTTTCAAGAAAAAGGTATACCACCCAAAAGGAACAAGTTCGCCGTTCAACACTCTATTCCGCCGAAGAAGTTACCAGCACAACTAGACGATGATAGTTGTGGTGTCTTTATATGTCGATACACAGATATGTTAATGCGTATTAAATGTTTTTAGGGATGGGGAACCAAAAACGTCCCCCAACTTAGGAAGGAGATGGCATTAGGCATTTTTGCAAATAGTGTACCGGCAGAATGATAACTTTTTTGGTGCTTAATCTTTGTTTTTTAAGTTTATAAACCGTCGTGTACATGGAATGATTATAACAAACAACTGGAAATTATGATATTCTCTACTTTTTGAACTTGGTCAACTGGCATGTAACTTTCAGAACTGGCATGTAACTTTAGAATTGCATTGGCATGTAACTTCAAAATAGCCTGGCATGTAACTTAAAAATACACGGGCATGTAACTTATTCAGGTCTTGGCATGTAAAAATACTGGAATGTTTTTTTTTTTTTTTTTTTAAACTTAGTGGTTTTTATATTTTTCTTTTATCATTGCCTCCTTTTGTGAGGTTTTGTATAATTTTTGTTTCAGAATGCTAATAGATGGTTGTGAAACAAATTAACGGTGTGTATAAAACTATCTAGTGAGGGGGGGGGGGGGGGGGGGGGGGGGGGGGGGGGGTGAATAGATTTTAATCATTATTACCCAATTTTCGCGTTTAGTCAAATTTACGAAAATGCCCAAACTAGACAATATAATAATCAAGTGTAATATGGTGCGGAAATATAAACGGCACTTGATTTTTACGTGGAAACTCTCACGGGAAAAACCACGGGCTGGTAAGTGTGCCACACTCGAACCTCGAATCCACTAATTGTGATAGCGTATACAACCTAATCCAGGTTTGACGGCCTAATCCTGGCCAATATCCCGCTACCACTACCCGCAGGCCTGTAAAAGTGGACCTAGTCCAATTTGCTCATGTGACCACCTAATCCCGGTGTCCGACCTAATCCCGGTCTATCACACAAGACTTACTTCTCCGAAGAGATCAAACACCCTATGTGAATATGCAATGAATATTCAAAGAGCAAATAAAGCTAGGGAACCTTAGATGCTTATCTAGGATTATATGATGACAATAAAATCAATCATAGATATCAAAATAGCTATATGACATGGCATACAACTTTAGCTATGTTAAGGATGACAAATCCTAAATACAATAGCTATCACAAATAACCCACAAACATTCAAAAGATTAACTAGTTGATTAAAATACAATCTATCAACCTAGTTATCAATAAATCACACAAGAATGTTTATGGCATAGCTTTTAGGCAATAATGACCTAATCAATTAAGCTATCAAAAATAATCTCAATCATATAATGAGATTAATTAGCTAGATATAAAATAGGCATGAAAACCTAGCTAACATAAATAACCCAATCAACATATAATCTCAATCATGTATGTAGAAATTACTCAAAGAACATACAAGTGATAAAAGAGATAAATTGATAAGTAAAAACACTAATTATGTAAGATAAAAGTGTTCAACAAATCATACCATGTGTGTTGAAGAAGACCCATGCATTAGCACATGCTAGATGAACCTAGATGATGCCTAGATGATGATTTGTGCATGTGGGAATGGGTTTAGAGAGATAAAGATGTAATCTTTAAGCTTTTTCTCTCAAGTCTCTCTTTCTCTCTCAAGAATATGGAGCCTCTCTCTCTAGGGTTTGATTTTGTGGCTCAGCCCTTAAAATGATGAGAAAGATATGTATTTATAATGCCCAAGTGAAACTATGTCGTTTTGGAAGAAGTGGAAAAATTATGGGCATTTTCGCGGTACTCGCGTCAGTGCAGCGACTCAAGATTCGAGCACTTCGAAACATGACCAAACGACATTGAAACCTTTCATATGATATATCATTAGAAAGGTATGGAAGTCTAATTTCTACTCGTTTTTACAGAATAATATTTTGATATCTGTAGACAAAGTTATGGTCAATTGAGTGACCAAAGGTCAGAAACGGACAACAACAGAGTTGCCCTGTTTTGGTTGTAACTTTGGAGATTTTAAAACCAATCCAAACGGTCATGAAATATTACGAATAATATACCGTTGGAAAGGTATGGGTGTCTATTTTGTACAGAAATTTTCAAAACTTATTTTGATGCTTTGTGTAAAAACTTATGGTCACAAGACCATGCAAAGGTCAGTTTTGAAAACACTTAAAACATTGAAATCCAATCTTTTGAAACTAGACACCTTACTCCAATCAACCAAACCAAAACTACCACTTATCCAAGAGAAGAATGAGACCTTCTCAAGTGGTCAACCATCGCGCTAAGACATGCACACCATCATGCAAGCGCGGACGTTTCCGATCACACAAACGGAAACGAATTACACCACACTTAAGACTAATCATGAAATGCAAGTGTGGGTATTGAATGCATCCTAATGCCTAACATGTCATGGCATTATCATTGAACAAGATGCACTCAATTCAAACATGCATGAATAAAATTCATGACTTTGCATCCTAATGCCTAAACATGTCATGGCATTTCAATAAACTAGATGCAATTAAATAAACATGCATAAAGAGATATTCAACAATTATGAATGCACACATATGAAAACACACAACATATAAGAATAACATTTATGCATGAGTTGTGTGTGTGTGCAACTAGATCTCTTCAAAGCACGTAAGCACTAGAAATTTACCTATGGTGCTTATCAAGATGAGGTCTTGAAAGGGCCTTGAGCTTGAATACCAATACCTAAGCTACCCTTACAATAAACCCCACATGTGGTTTGTCCACGAAACAAGCCAATCAATAAATGGGAATCCTTACAGGTTGTTGTTCTGTCTTGGAATATTTTCAAATATCATGGCATGTAACTTCAGAATAGCCTGGTATGTAACTTCTTCAGGTCTTGGCATGTAAAAATACTGGAATGTTTTTTTTTTTTTTTTTTTTTAAAAACTTAGTGGTTTTTATATTTTTCTTTTATCATTGCCTCCTTTTGTGAGGTTTTGGATAATTTTTGTTTCAGAATGCTAGTAGATGGTTCCTGTTCTGTCTTGGAATATTTTCAAATATCATGGCATGTAACTTCAGAATAGCCTGGCATGTAACTTCTTCTGGTCTTGGCATGTAAAAATACTGGAATGTTTTTTTTTTTCATTGGAGTCTTTCAAATAGATAAATCATTCCTAACTTGTTAGCAAACCTGGCATGTAACAATACTAAAATTTGATCATTTAAGTGAGTGTCTTTCAACTACGGAAACAAGAATATCCTGGCATGTAACTTCAAAAAACACTGGCATGTAACCTCAAAATACACGGGCATGTAACTTGTTAAGGTCTTGGCATGTAAAAATACTGGAATTTGATATGAAAAATACATGAATTCATTACTGTTATGTAACTTCAAAATGTCTGCAGTATCAAATATAGTATTTCACCAATACATTTAAGAATTAAAACATCATTGCTAATAACTAAGTTGTACCACCAACTTCCGGTGTCAATGGACATTTTTGTGAATTGTGGCATTCTTCTCCACATTTCCTGCACCTGTATGGTCTACGTGGTCGTTTCGATGTTGCAGTTGTTGCAGATGTTGCTGATGTTGCTGATGGTACAGGAATCTGACATGGCTGTGCATTCCGACAATTTTGTCGGTTGTGACAGGATTTACCACAAATCGTGCAATGTCTTGTCTTACCATTTCTATGTTCCCCGGCAGATTTGTATCTCTTCTTTTTTGGCCTTCCAGCTTGCGCACGAAAAGGAGGCGGATAAACAACCATTGATCTCACACCTTCAGGAATAGTCCATTCACTAGGATGACCGACAGGGAAGATGTTCCTGGAATATGCTTCAACCTAACTAGTAGTTTTGTAGCAATCCCCACAAAAGTCTCCAAAAGGCTTCTTCGCGAACCTACGAAATCAAAGTGTATGAGTAATTAAATGAATCACAATTGGTAAGAAGGTAAGATACAATGGAACAAGAGGATAATAACCTTATTGCGGCTAATGCGTGGCGACATGGCAGTTTATCAACTTGAAATTTCATACAACTACAAGTCTTTTCAGAAAGGTTCACCAAACCATCTTTATTTCCATCCTTCACATTAAAGTTAACCAAATCAATTGGACAAACAGTGTACTTTTCTGAATCATAATTCCTTGCTTTTATTAATGCGGTGGCCCGTGGAGTCAATTGTGTCCGAGTTTTTTTAGCCTTGGTACGACGCTTATAAAACCATTTTTGGATCATCTCTCTAATATACTCAACCATGGTTGTTATTGGCATTTGGCGAGCATGTACCAAACATGAGTTCATCGACTCAGCAATGCTAGAGGTCATCAAACTATAACGCGGCACGGGAGAGTAAGCACGAGACCACCTTTCGGGCCCAACATTCATTAACTCTTCGTAGGCTACACTATTAACCTTCATCATCTCCAACATCACTTCCTTGAATTCAGATTTTCGGTATGCCTTCCATGCTTGTTTGAAAAGAAGACTCACATCTTTTCTTTTGTAATCGTTTTTGATGTTTTGAGCCATGTGAAACACACAATCCATGCGATACATCAGGGTACACTTTCTCCATTGCAGCCTTGATCCCAAGGTGGCGGTCGGATATGATCATGCAATCCTCAGGACTACCAATAGCTTTTTGAAGCTCATTTAAAAACCAAGTCCATGAGAGTTCATCTTCAACGTCCCCAAAGCCATATGCCAAAGGAAAAACCTGGTTGTTTGCATCTAGACATATAGCTACAAACAAAATACCAGAAAATTTACCCTTCAAATGAGTACCATCAATGGCAATAACTTGCCGAATCACAGTACGAAATCCATGAAGTGAAGCGGCATGAGCAATGAACATATATTCAAATTGATTTGCATCATTTGTCTTCATTGCAGTAACAGTCCCTGGATTTACTTCCTTCAATCGGTGACAGTAAGCAGGCAATAGTTTGAATGATTCTTCGGGAGCATCGAAAACAGATGCCTCTGCATGATCCTTTGCCCTCCAAGCCTTAGTATACAACAAATGTAGTCCATGTTCCACTTGCATTTCAACCATGATGTCTTTGGGTTTTAGAGAGTGGCCGTTCACTCGCAACTTTGGCGCTAATAGTTCACCGACAGTCCAAAAACTTGCTTGTCGAAAACGTGCATGGAAACCATCGATATTGCAAGTATGATCCTTCACGAACATTCGAACCACCCAATACTCTCCTTTTTGCATCTTATATGCATGTAATTGGAATTCACATTCGCCATCCTTACATCCGGCCTCATAACGTGTCTTGCTAGACCTTCTATTACGGAGTTCAAAATTCTGTTTCAAAGCATACTTCTGCACCGTTCGCTTAAGATCTTTCTTGCATCTAAAGAGTTTACCCTTGTATAAACAGTCATCATTTGAAATTTCTTCGTCCATAAGATTGGGTTGTAAGGAATACCTTTTGGATCCAGGAATACTCCAAGCTCGCGGGGTTGGATGTTCACCCGATCCATCCTCACCCAATCCATCCTCTCCAAAGGAACCTTCACCAAAGGTAGCAAAACCCGATGGACTAGCACTAGAAGAACCAGCATGCATACCATCATCCGAGTTATCGATGTCCGACGCCTGACTATTCTCTTCATCATGAACGGTTTCATCAGTACATACAATTGGGTCTGATATTGGAATGGACCCACATGCTGCCAGTTGCTGGACAAACCCACTATACCCAGGTTGTGGAGTAGATTGGTTACATTGTTGAACAAAATTCGACTGTAGTAGGTTGTCATGTTCATCCACTGTAGTACCATTTTGCACACAATTTGTTGGTCTCTTCTGATAAATAGTGACATAAACCTCCGGTATCAACCTATCTTCAACCATCATACATGACACATCATTGTCATTCTCAAGTATCAGTCGAGCAACACCACTAATCGTAGAGACCAATGTGCATAATTGTATGGTGTACCTAGCAACATCAACTTTGGCAACATCTTGTATCAACTTCACCAAGGCATCATAAGTCAAACCACCCTCGTAACAATTGCCCACCCAACTTCCACCGTGATAGATGACCAATCTCTTTGTATCCATATTCCTGCATGTCAAGTATTTGACATGAAAATTTAAAATGACTACGAACTGACATGTAAAATTTTAACTAACCAGCATGTAACTTTAAAATAAACTGACATGTAAAGTTTTAAATAACCAGCATGTAACTTTAAAATAAACTGACATGTAAAGTTTTAAATAACCAGCATGTAAAGTTATAACTAACCAGCATGTAACTTTAAAATGAACTGACATGTAATAAAAGAATAAATGATGACATGTAACGTAACTTATAAAATAAACTTGCATGTAAAGTCTACATCTAAAGTCTACAACAACTGGCATGTAACTTTAAAACAAACAGGCATGTAACTTTAAAACAAACGGGCATGTAAATTTAAAACACAAACGGGCATGTAACTTCGGTACAGAAAATTACAAAATCTGGGTTTCACTTAATATGGAAAATACTCTCTTTTTTTTCATATCAAACATTATGATATTTGTAAAAAACAACTGGGAAAGGGATACAAACCTTTTCGAAGGTCGTTCGGCTCCGGATCTATCTCGATTTCGATGGAAGAAACGGAATGGGGTGTAAGAGACGAGTTGGAGCTCGAGGAAATGAAGAGAATGGTGTGGAAGAGAGGACGTCGCCGTAAAAGAGAGAGAGTTCGCCGGAAAAGAGAGAAGAGTAAGAGATAGAGATAGAGAGAGAGAGAGAGAGAGAGAGAGAGAGAGAGAGAGAGAGAGAGGAGTGAGATTCTGGTTTTGAGATACAGAGGGGGGGAATTTTTGGGAGGGAAAATGTTTGCCAAGTAAAACAAAAGTGTGGGCAATTTTGGCAATTCAAGGCTAAAGATGATGAAAACAATAAAAAATAAATTTTTGGCTGAAAACAATCACTCCATAAATTTTTTGGTTGTTTCTTGCAATTTCCTCTTACTAATATTCTACTGTACAACATTCTTCGATCAAATACCTTATATGCATAATGCATGCATTCATGAATATAATGACTATTAAATAATCATAACTATATTATATTAATTGTTTCATTTTCCAACAAGTTAAATATTAAATGACTAATCAATTAATTAATCTGTATATCTATATAATATATAAAAGCTGACCCTCACAGCACCACGTGTCGCCATGAGAGAGCTTTAGATTTAAATGAGTTTTGCACTTCTCATGATAAACTCATAACAACTATCTAATAATTAATGGAGTTTGGACATTAAATTCTCTCTTATTGGTTCATCTCCATTGCATAATATGAACTGCCCTATTTAATATATATTGTTAATTTTTTTGACAAATAATATATATTATTAATTAGTTATATACTTATATATGGTAATATGAAGAGTCTCAAAAAGAATTCATTACAATCTTCTGCTCCTCTCTAAATTTTTTCTATATATAGCCCACTACCCCAATTATTTGATTCATTTCAACATTCTTAAGGTCCTCCCTATTTCTCTTTCTCACTCTAGCTATTCACTGCAACATTTTTAAGGAAAAACGATGTATTCCATATTTTTCTTCTGTTTTCTTTTTCTTTATTAGGTACCTTTTCTCCCTTACAAAATTTGCATTTCTAATATTGCTATATTATATTGTGTAAATTAACTTATGTCTTTGCTTGTTGATTTGTAGATTATAGTTTTCGACAAGGAGTTAGCTTTTTGGGATCAATTACGGTCAAGTTGACACTGTCAAAAAAGGTCATTGATCTCTTGAGTGCCAATAAGTTCACAAAAGCAAGAATTTATGATACGAATACTCAAATATTGTCATATTGACAAGATTGGTCAATTCTAGCATCAAGCTTATTATAAATAAGGGCTTGGGTATGAGTTTTGTTCTTTAGAGTTTTATGTGAATGTGAGAGGATAAGGAGACCGATTTATATCAAAAAAAATTAGATCGATTTTACTATGTTCATTTTACTGCATTTTTATGCATCCTCCATCTTTTTTATTTTATTTTTTGTGTTTTTATTTAATATAATGCAAGGGTGTTTTGGAATTCTTATAATTCAAACTTGGTAACTTGACGGATTCTTCCATAATGACTGTTAATTTCTCAAGGTTGTCTCTGTAAAAAACCATTTTGGGTCATCTTTGATGCAATAATTTCAAAAGTCAAAACCCTAAAATTTTATCAAATATTTGGTATATTTATTTTATTATTATATTCCCCAAATTATAGATTATAAGCTATATATTAATTACAAAAATTACTCATCTATATCTATATATACCTTTTTAGTTTAGTTTTGTTTTTAATTGTTTAGAATGTATTAAATATATTATGATTATTTCTAAAAATAAATATTTTTGATGTTTAATTATTCTTATAAATGGTAATAAATAAATATTTTACAAAATAATAATATTAATTAAAATATCTATATAATATCTTATAATAGAGCCTCAACATGCCATGTGTCAGTATGAGAATGCTTAACCATTAATGAGTTTTTAAAAAAAAATTATAGTCAACCCTTCAGTTTTATATTCAACTCTTCATTTTTTTTTTTCAATTGAGAGTTGATTTTCTATATTTAATGAAAATTATTACTATCAATAAATCCTATGTATTTCCTTTAATGCTTGATGAATAATATATTATCATAGAACCTCAACATACCACGTGTCAACATGAAAAAGCTTGACCATGAATTAATATTTTTAAAATTATATTCAACCATTCATTTTTTCAATTCACAGTTAATTTTCTAGATTTAATGAGAATTGTTACTATTATTAAATCATATATTTTTCCTTTAATGCTTGATGAATAATTTATTATTATATCTATGTTTGGAAAATATAGTATAATGGAGTCTCAAAGAGCAATAAAGCTTTTTCTATTAAATAGTTATTAATAATTGTAGAAAATTGAAATAAAATATTTTTTTTTCATAAATCACATATCAATAGATAATCAAGAGGCAATCCCGTAATTAATGGAATAATGAATAATTCTCTAAACCAATATCATAATTGATTTTTAATTATTAAGTATTATTATTAGTTGAAGTGTTACATTATTTGGTAAGTTTAAAAGACAAGTCATAATTTATTTATTTATTTTTACCAAAGCTATTAAGCGTAATAACTTTTAATAATATAATCTTTTTTCATAAATCAAATACCTATAGGTAATCAAAAGGCAATCTCATAATTAATGGGATAGTAAATAAATTAATTTTTAAATTAAGTAATGCTACTTTACCCAGATTTGGGCACCAAATCTGGTGCCCAAATGATGTGGTAACGCCCTTATCCATCAATTTAGATTTTTTTAAATATTAAATATTTTTTTTTTGAAGTATTCCATTTTTTTGGTAAGATTAAAAGACAAGCCATAAATTCATATTTTATTTTTATTTTTTATGTATTGTTAATTATTTAACCATATAATATAATATAATATAATATTTGGTAAGTTATTTTATTTTATTTTTGGTTCATTAAGAAAATTTATTAATTATCTCATTGTTTATGGAATTGACTCTTTATTCTATTCATTATCCCACTAAGTATGAGATTGGCTCTTGATTTTTCTATACTATTTTTTTTTTTTGGTACAGAGGAGGGCAAGGCCCAAAAAAAATAAAATAAAAATAAAAATAAAGCTAGGAAGAGAGCATATTGCTCACAGAGCACTGCCTAACACGACTGGTGCCTCTATCATCAGTGTCGAAAATGTTTCTTAACATAGCAAGAGGGTTGTCGAAGAACCTTAAACCCATCTCCATCTTGTGCCCATATGAGCAAGACCATCCGCAAGGAAATTTCTTTCTCTGTAAATATGTTGCACAATACACATCCAATCATTGTTAATGATCTCTCTGCAACTCTGAATGAGACTAAATAACGGGTGGTTTGGACTGTTTTCAGTGGTAATGAGTTGCACAACATTATTGGAATCTGTTTCAGCAACAATATTCTTGAACCCAGCATTCCAGACCATATTTAGGCTTTCGAACATACCCTATAATTCAGTTTCAAGGGCATTCCCCATCCCTATATTCAACACGAACCCTTTGATCCATCCCTTCTAATTGTTACGTAGGACACCTCCAGCTGTTATGACCCCTGACTCAAGGAGGAGCCCAAGAGACCAATAAGGGAATAGTATCTCTAGTGATATCAACATAGTTAGTTGACCACCATCCTTTAGCATATTGTTCAATGATCAGGTGAGGGGATTGAGGAAACACAAAGTTTGGGTTAAACACCTTATTACACCTCCATTTCCATAAAAACCAGAGTGTTATTGTGAAGATCAAAACAGAGGGAACATTACCCTTTGCCATTTTTGTATCATGCATATTACCATACAACCAATCTTTAAGACTTCCCTCAAGTGCCGCTGTCAACCTAGTGTTCCTCAAAACCTTCTCCCAAATTGAGACAGAGAATCTACAGCCACGAAGCAGGTGGTCAGTATCTTCAATACCAACATCACCTCGGACAGGACACGTTAGTAGAAAGCCCATGCTTGACCCTCTGATGATTAGTAAGGATTTTGTCATGGAGCATAATCCAAAGAAAGTGTTGAACTCTAGGGGGCATTTTCAAGTTCCAAATGAATCTTTATTTCCACAAAGGGCTCCTATCAACTTTGAAATTTCCCTTAAGTAGTAGTGTAAGATATACCTAGAAGGGGGGTGAATAGGTATAGGCCCAATTTCTTCCAATATTAAAAATAATGCGGAATATAACAAAGAAAATGCACACTTGATAAGATTCAACAAATGAATTGATTTAACTAATGCAAGAGTAAATCAATTTACAAGATATGCAATCAATGTAAGATATGGAAGATAAAGAAAAGTAAAGCAAAATTGACACAATGATTTTTACGTGGCAAAACCTCAAAGAGGAAACATTCACAGGTTGATACCACAACCACCGGCAAAGCAATCCACTATATGAAAAAAGACTTACACACTCAAACTACCAACTCATGATATCCGCTCAAGCTATCAACTCCTAATCTACCCTCGGGCTAGTGAACTACTAAGCCTACTTCCTATCCGAGATGTGTCCTACACCTCTAGAAAGCAACTTCCTATCCAAGACGCTCACGTTTCTAGGAAGATTTCATGCTTAGCTATTCGGATCACAAAGATCCTAGTTAAGCTCTCCTAGCTCAACCATCCGGAGTACTACACTCCTAGCTAAGACTTTTGCTTGACTATCCGAACCACATGTCCTAGTCAAGACTCCTTTGCTCTACACAAAGCTTCACTCACTTTGCAAGAGACTTCAACCTTATGCAAGGCAATGATCTAAGTGATGCAAATGATGCAAATCACAATCAAATAAAGTATGATGATCAATCAAACTCTATGAACATGCTTAAAGATATAATAGGATATGTTTTCAACACACAATCACAAAAAATACCTAGAAATCAATACATGCAAAATCAATAAGAACAAGTCAAGAATATTCAATATATCACACTATAAACCTTGTTCTTAGAACATGAAATTAAATCTAGAACATGTCATGAGGCACATCACATATAGCATTTCTAGAATCAATTTCAAGCAAAATCAAGTTTAGCAAACTATGTTCAAATGTGAATCACAATGCTAAAACTCAACAAACAATCAATCATAACACCCTAGCATATGATCTAACATCCTTCTCAACATATTTCATCAATCAAATAGTAAGATTAAAAGAGATGATCAAAGATGAAATGAAAAAGAAGAAGTTGAACATACAAAGTTGACCACGTACTGAAAATCAGGCCACTGGGAAAAATGAAGAAATTAGCTGCCTCTAGAAATACTTGGAGTTTGTAGCTCTCATCAAGACCAACAATTTTGGTTTTTGGATCAATCAATTTCGAGTTCGTATGAGAAAGTTATGATCAAAATAAGAAAACTAAAATTGAGAGAAAATTTCTGATTTCATCTTTTTCAAATTTTTCTCCTTGAAAAATGAATGGGAGGGAATGGAGAGGATTTAAAAGAGGGAGAGAGTGAAAATGGGAGGCCAATCAACTTGTGCCACATCACAGCCCCATGGGGACCGCGTGGGGCACACGTGGCCAGAAGGCCATGCTGGCCGTGTGTGCCACGTGTCCAGCACGTGGCCTCCAAGTTTGGCCGTCGGCCAATCTTGCTTCTCTCGCGCACCTCTCGCGTTCTTCAACCGTATTCGGGCATCCGAACTCCGAATTCAAATCCGTTTTTAGATTACGAACTATGACTCCCTCATGCACGACGATGACTAAGAAACTTTGATAAAAGGTTGAGAAATCATCTCGGAAAATGACGATGAAGTCAACTCAACGAATGAGAACGCAAAGTAGCCTAGCTAAGTCGTTTGGACTCGAAACCTTATGAATGAGTAACCGAAATGACCGGAACTCAATAAGGAATTAAATAAGAACATATTCAAGTCCAAAATACAAAATACATAAACAAAAAAACACAAATTCACACAAGCATGCCATATCAAAGAGATAGTCACAAAGCATGCAATTCTACAATGTTTGTCTATAAGAGACCAATGCATGTGCATACTAAGAAGTGTGTGAATGTGTTATACCAAATGTTTGAACTACGATGCAGGGACACACATGTATGAATTGTGTGTGTGTGCGCTAATGCCTTACAAGAGGATAGAAGTCGAAGTATACTTTTGACGCTTTCACCTCTTGAAGACAACATTTGCACTAGACGTTGCTCTTCAACTTTGAAGCTTCTTTTCTTCCAAAAATATGCTAAGTAACAACTATTACAAATATAGAGTGTTTTACAATGGAATCAAGCCAATACAAATCATGAACCTTACAAACTTCAATGAGACCACAATAAGCGGTCTTAACAGAGAATTCACCACTATTGTTCCATCTCCAAATAATTTTATCCTCACCACTATGTCTTCTACCAGCATGTAAACTACAGATTTTGTAGACAATATCCCTTGGTAGGACTGTCCTAAGCTGCTCAACCTGCCAGCAATCATTGGCCAAAAAATTACCCACAGTCTTTTGTAGCTAATCTGCATTGATCTCAACAATGGCATGATCCTTGAGCCTCCCCACTTCTGGGACCCATAGATCAAGCCAGAACCTGATACAGTCACCCATTCCAACTCTCCATTGAGTCCCTTTTTCTAATAGCTTAGCCTTACAATCAATACCTTTCCAGATGCTCGATAAGCTTGTGCATTTCTTCAACTCGAAGTCACAACTTGTTCGATTCTTGAGATACTTTCGTTGGAGGAGTGTGCACCACATACCATTTTCTCCTTGAAGCAGCCACCAACTCATTTTAGCAAGAATAGCTTGATTCATATTCTTCGTTTTCTTTAGACCCAAACCACCATTTCTTTTAGGTTGACAAACATTGTCCCATTTAATAAGATGAATTGCATTCTTGGTATTAGTGCTACCCCAAAGAAATTTTCTGTTAATTCGATCCAATTCTAAACACGTTTCACTAGGAAGCTTCACTGATTGCGTGGTATAAATGGGAAAAGTAGCAGTGACAACTTTGATAAGAGTGGCATGCCCAGCAAGAGTCAGAGTGTCACTTTTTCAAGCCGCCAGTTTTTTCTGAGTCTTCTCAACAAGATCCCTAGGTTTTATTGTTTATTTTGCAGTGGATTAAAGGCACCCCCAGATAGTTACCTAGATCCTTAGTGAGAGGGGATCCACATATTCTGGCAATGGCAAGAGCATCATTATCTTTCATGTTCTCAGAGCAAAACACTCTTGATTTTTCTATACTATTAATTATCTATATAATATAGTAAAATGGAACCTCACAGCGCCACGTGGCATAGTTAGAGAGCTTTGGCATTAAATCACAATTCACCCCCTATCTAATAATTGGTTTATTGTCATTAAATTCTAAGAGAGGTTTAGAATTACATTATTAATTGTCTTTTATACTGATGAAAACATTTTTCTGAGGCTTTTCTATTGCTACCTGACATTATAAAAAACTAAAGCAATGAATGCTACGAAAACATTGAACCTACCACAAAAATTTTAAAAAACTGAAGCAATGAATGAGAAATCAAAAGAACAAGAGGTATATATGCGTGTGATCATATGCATTAATTTTTTTTTTTTTTTTGATTCATAAAAGTCATATATATATATATGGGAATGCTATCTACCTTTCCCATTTACCTTTCTCACTCATTGCTGGACACGTATACACTTTTTCATTTAATAAAAAGCTCTCACTTTTTGCTTCAAAGTTTGTTTACGTATTTATCCCTTATTAATGAATTGATAGAAGTAGCCATCAGGGGTAAAGACATAAACAAGCTTTGCAGCAAAAAGTGAGATTTTTATTAAATGAAAAAGTGTATACGTGTCAAGCAGTTAGTGGGAAAGGCAAATGGGAAAGGTAGATAGCTTTCCCCTATATATATATATATATATATATATATATATATAACACAACATCATAGAAAACCCAAAGGACTTGATCCTTAATATATCCTAATTAAAAGCATAAATTCATACTCTTCCAGGGTCCAGCCTATTCAGTTTTCTTTTGGATGTATATATATATATATGATGGTCAAATCCAAACATCTACAATCAAACTTGATTATCAAACCAAAGGAGTCCTGGAGACATGGCAGCCTCAAAAATGAAGTTGAAGTTTTTTTATTGATACAAATGGTCAAAAAGTTTTTTTTTTTTGCGGAAGCTGGAAAAGACTTCGAAGATTTTCTCTTCCACCTTCTCTCTTTGGCTGTAGCTTAGTGGGTTGCTTACCTGACATTTATGAAAGCTTTGGAAATCTTTCCCTTTTTTTTAAATTTTTTTTAAATTTTTTATTGTTTGTAAAAGACTGCGCGAGATATTTGTAAAACATTGGAAATCTTAGTCAAACATATGTGCAATCAAATCGAGACAAATACTCTCTGTTATATATATTGATGTAGGGGATGTAGATTATATGCAGGGAAAGATGATTATGCTATATTTGTCATTTTTAGTTTTTAGTTTTATTCTAATTTTTTACTTTGCTGGCTGTCTTTTAGAGCAATATTGTTTTTATATTTATTTTTCTTTTTGGTTGTAAGCAGTAGCAGGCAGAATATTTTGAAACAGTAACTTTGTCATTTCCTTTGAAACATTGATTTCATTCTCTATAAATCTCCTTTGAGGAATTTGAAGCGTTCAGCAAATTCTTCTTCAATATAGATCTTTCAATCTCGACTTAAGCTGCGTCATATATCCATGTAATGCTATTCATATAAGTGTCTCTAAATAACTATATATGCACTTGGATTTTCGAAAGATGTACCCTCTCATCATTTTTTATTGATGCTGTATGTTAATGTTGTATTAATATCCTTTAGATTGTCAAACAAATTGATAATTATAAATTACTAGAAAGATCCCAATTTTTCAAATTTTCAATTTTATTAAATATATTATGCAAGTTGAATGTTGGAGATGGCAAAGAAATATATCTATAGAAATGCCCAATAACTGTTTTTCATCGTCGATTTATAGGGTTTAAAAATTAAATAGCACTTTTGGGGGGAGAGCTTGTGCAAATAGCACCACATTAATAAGTCTTGTTTTAATAGCACCAAAAATGGAATTTTGACAAAAATACCCCATAGCTTCTTTTCTTTTCTCTTATGAGTCCTTCACTTTCTTTCTTCTTCTTTTTTCAAAAACCTCCATTGATGGAGCTTCAATAGAGGTGCCACCGTCGACTAGTGAGTTGACCGGTAAAACCACTAGGAAAACGTTCGTCGAGTGCCAATTGTTGTAACCGAAGTGTTCGTTTACATTTTTGAGCTGTGTAGAGACAGAAACGAAGCCAAACCCAAACCGTCATCGAATCTTCATCGTCCGATTTATGACGATCCGTCACGAATCTGACAAAACCGATGGCGCCAACGAACTCAGCGTCGTTCGATCTTTTAGATCCAACTATCTCCGGAGTCAAACGGTGCCGTCGTCGGCTCATCACTTTCACCATTGATGGAGGTCGAACAGAATAAGTCTCGGAAGAACATGAATTAAGTCTCAAAATGCATTAATAAGTCTCGAAAACTCATGAATAAGTTTCTGGTATTCATAAAATAAGTCTCGAAAATAGAGCAAATAAGTCTTCATAAATTAAGTCTCGAATAAGTGTAATAAGTCTCGGATATTCATACATTAAGTCTTGAATAAGCGTAACAAATCCCGAGTATTCATAAATAAGTCTTGAAATGGAACAAATAAGTCTCGAAATAGAACAATTAAGTCTCAAATAAGCATACAAAATCCCAACTTCGGCTACTGTTCATCTTCTGCGATTTGACAAACCCAAACCCAAACCCACCAATTCAAGATTCAAACAACCTAATTCATATTCAATAAACTCACGATTCACA
Organism: Acer saccharum; assembly: GCA_030490815.1. Classification (NCBI taxonomy): domain Eukaryota; kingdom Viridiplantae; phylum Streptophyta; class Magnoliopsida; order Sapindales; family Sapindaceae; genus Acer; species Acer saccharum. The sequence goes on from CM059874.1 coordinate 12,169,010, forward strand.
TCAAAATCGACAACAAAATCACAATAAAAACTCAAAATCAATGAAAACGAAATTAATATTACAAAATCAACAAAAAAAATTGTGTTCCTTCGTCGAATCGTCAAACAACCCCAGTTCGTTCGTCGAATCGTCAACCAAAATTGCAAGTGTTCGTCGAATCATCAACCCAGCCTCATCGAAGTGTTCATTCTTTAGACAAAGAAAGAGGAGAGAGAGAGAGAGAGAGAGAGAGAGAGAGAGAGAGAGAGAGAGAGAGAGAGTCTATGAGAATGGAGAGAAATTGTGAAAATTTTGCAAATGGGGGCATTTTGGTCTCATCACTTACTTTGGTGCTAATAAAACATGAGTTATTAAAGTTGTTGTAGTTACACAAATCCATTTTGAAAAAGTGCTATATACCCTTATTTCCTCTAAATTATTATGTGAGTATAATAAATGTTTATCTCTGCTATGTTTTTTTTTTTTTTTTTTCATTTAATTGCAAATAGAAAGAAAGAAAAGCATTTGAAGTGATAGTTATATGGAAAACTTATTATTAACAAGCAAACTGGATTGGTAATGGAAACGAAGGTTCAAATAGGTTTTTGTGTCATTGTGTGGGCTGAAAAAAGAAAGGCCACTTTCAATATATTTTTTTGCATGTGGGGCCACCACTACCGCCCTGAAGATTAGTGGCACATCATGGAATTGCAACTGTATTAATTTCTAATTTAGGAGTATTTTTGTATATTTTTCATCATAAGGAAAATTCCATAAATATGATTTTCAATTTATATTTTACCATTATTTCAAAAAATAAAATAAAAAAAATACTTTACTTTGCTTGCACGTCATGAGAGCTACAAACTAGTTTTATCTTATTTTGGAGCCTTAACATGCCACGTGTCAGCATGAGAAGGCTTGACCATTAATTAGTTTTTTTAAAAAATTATTAGATTCAACCCTTCAATTTTATATTCTTCAACTCTTCATTTTTTTTTTCAATTAATGGTTGATTTTCTAAATTTAATAAGTTTTTTTTTTTTTTTTAACAATATCTAATTTAATGAGAATTATTACGTACTATTATTAGAACATATATTTTTCCTTTAATGCTTGATAAATAATATAATATCATAGAGCCTCAACATACCACATGAGAAGGCTTAACTTGACCATTAATTAATTTTATATTGGAGACATCAAAGAAATAAATCTAGAGGAAGCCCTGATTGTTTTTCATCACCAATGCATCCAATATCTTAGACCAATAAATTAAATCATGACTATATATATATATATATATATATATATATATATATTTGTTGTGTTACATTTTATAATTCCCACACATCGTATGGGATGCAATCTAGTTTGTTATGATAATAGAGGCTTGTTTAGTTGTCAATTGTGGGATGATATTAATGTCTTTACACTTATTCAACATAAAATACATTAATTTTAAAATAAGAAATTTCACGATTTAAAATAAAATAATAACAAAGCAGTGGACAGGACTCTGGAGCTGGCCTCAATTTTATTTTAATTTTTGTAAACATTTTTCTCACAAATTTTCTTATCTTATTTACCATATATAAAGTTGTCAAATCATTTGTCAATGGCATGCAAATTGAGGAAATATGGGGTTTTATCACTCCCTTTATTTATTTATTTATTTATTTATTTTTATTTATTTTTTTACAGTAATTTTAAACGCCTGTTATAAATGAAATTTTACATGTTAGTTATAAATGCAATTTTACATACGAATGTAAATTTTATGGGAATTGAAACGACCAATCCATATATTTTTCTCCCTATTTATTAATTTTTTTTTTTGACAATATTTATCTATCCATCTATTTAAACCAGGTATTTTTTTGAAGTTTTTTGCATTGTTAGGGTTTGGGCATATGACTCTTAAGTCAGAGGCTCGAACTGCCGCTGACTTAAGAGTCATATGCCCAAACCCTAAATTTATCCATTTACTAGTTGATCAGCTACACCCCTAGGGGCAAAAAAAATTAGAACAAGAAATTCTCTTCAAATAGGATGGCATATCATAACAAAAATAAAAATGATAAATGTAAGCTTAATCTCTAATTGCACTTATGGCAATCTGTAGGGGGTCATAACAAATGTTTCCATCTAACTGCCAGCAATGCAAAATAGCATAGACTTGGAGAGGAAGCTACATGAGACGGCTGGGGGACCGCAAGGTCCTCATTGAAGGTAATGCAGAAAATGTTATCAACAATATGAGGATTGAATCATATGTTGATCTTTGTGCTGTCTCGGAACAATATATTGCAGGAATCTGGACACATTTTTTATGAACTGATCATGTGAACTCTTGAACTAATTATAAGAGCTCCGGACCAAAGCTCCTTCTGAATTATTAGGATCCCTGTGTCCATTATATATTAATTATTGTGCTCAAGATTGGACTAATACTAAATGATTAAAGGAAGAAAAGCATACTAAAAATATCTTTGTTTTTTATGACCTACTCTATATGTGTGGTCTTCAAGAGCTTAACTTTTATGGTCTTCAAAACCATACTAGTAACACACTCACCACAACACAAGTGACAATGGCAAGAACATAGGAGCACATATATCATTTATTTGCATGAAATACAAGACCAAATTGATCTTATTATAGTAACTTGGGTATAAAAATAAAACCCTAAAATCAGCGTGAGCGTGCTCCTAATATAAAAGGCATAATAATAATAAAAGAATCCTCTTAAGAACATGCAACTTGGGAAGAAAGGGTCTTGAATTGAAAAGAAGTATCCCAAGCATAAGTGAAGCTGAAATCTTTATTAGGGAAGATAGGCTGCCCGTTGTTAACCAGACATTCGCCACCGGATTTCGCCAGCACCGAAGAATCAATAGCCTCTACCGTCTGAAATCCGTCGCAGGCCAGTTTAACTTCCAACTGAGCACATGGACAGCCAGTGGAGATTGCCACTTTCCATTCCGGCTTACTTTGCACCTGCTTTCCGGTCTGTTGCTGGTTGATTTGTAGGTTTTCGGTTGTGCATTGGCAATACCCTGCAATTTTTCAATTAAAAACCAATGTAGAAAAGATTAAAACGACAACTGAACTAAAGTGTTTTTTGAAAAGTGCTTTTAGATCATAAAAGCTTTTGAACTACTTTCTTATGAAAAAGAACTTGCATGAATATAGTTAGCTTCTAAAAAAGTGTTTAGATTTTACATAAACCTTTTACTTAAGAAGTGATTTTAGATCTATTTGGTCGAATTTGATTGAAATAAACCAAAACGGTTTTCATAATTACAACAACCACAATAGAAAGTGCTTTTTGAATCATAATAATATTTTTGAAGTCTTTTTTACAAAACGTAAAATTGGGTAATTAAAAATCAAATTAATTAGAAAAATAATAGTACTCGGATGGAAAATTGACAGACATGCGCGCATGCATGAAATTAATTAATTATATGGAAGATTACCTTTGCTGACGATGAAACTAAAGAAGAACAATGCAGCAAGAACGTTGAGAAAGGTTGCCATTGCAAAGAAACTAACAAGTAGGTTTTCTTAAAAAAAGAAAAGAAAAGAAAAAAGAATGAAAGTAGGTTTGATAATTCTTTGGCTACAAATTATGGTTTTTATAGACATATTTTTTACAACGAAGCAGTGAATCGATCATGAGATATGATTGGGAATTAATATAATAAATTCATTATAATATTACAATATTTTAAAACACTTTCTACAGATTATATGTAAAATTAATGGCAATAATATTACTTTCCTTTTCAAAAAAAAAAAAAAAAAAAAAATTACTTTCCTTTTCGAAAATAAATAAATAAATAATTACTTTCCTTTTCGATTTCGATTTCGAAAATACTTTTCTTTTCAATTCAACGACTGAGCCATGAATTCTATTTATTGGGTCAGGAAAGACAATTTCAATACAAATATTAAAAGGCAGCTCTATTCCCATCCAAAAAAGTTCTTGTTATATCAATAATTTTGTTGAGAGCTTCTTACAATCCATAAATTATCTATTCACACTTCAATTTAATTTTTTTTATTAATGACAATTTTAACCTAAATTAAAATTACTAAACAAGACAACAAAATTTAAAGACATTCCAAACCAATTAAATTATTAAATAAAAAATTCTCTCTCCTAAATCATTAGATTAAATATTATATATTAAACTCTCCCTCCTAAATCTGTTATTACCATTTTAAACACTTTCTCCTAATTAATCTCTCTCCATTTTTCAAAATAAATAAATAAATCATATTTCCATACTTTCTTCATCAATCTCTGATTAATGGTTAAAATAAAAAAATAATAAAAAAAAACTTATGAATATTTTAGTTTTTTACTAACATAATATATATATATATATATATATATACACATATATATAATAAAAAGTCAATTTAAAAAATATATATATATATGAAAGCTTGAATTGTTTCAACTAGATTCGATTAAACTCAGAATTTCTAAGACTAATAAAAGAATTAAAGTTTTATAGACAATCAAATACCTACAAGAGTAACAAAAATCATTTTCATATTTCGATTTTTTTTTTTTTTTAAATATATACGTACATATGGTTCCTAAAATTAAGCTTATTAGTAATTTATTTATTTTTCTTAACTATTAGTCTTACTTGAGAAAGAATGGAGATAGAAAATTAGAGATACGTATTGGAGGAGAGAGTTTAATATGATAATTAAAAATTTAGGAGAGAGTATTTAATATGTAATAATTAATTTAATGATTTAGTAGATATGATTTCTTTTTTTAATAATTTAATTCAAAAAAGATAAAAAGGATAATCTTGTAATAAAATGAAGTGTACGTCTTTAGAATTTTTTAAAATTTAAATTTTGTGTAAAAAGAAAAAATTGGATTGTCAAAAGAAGTTCTCAATTTTTTTAAGAAAATTATTATTAAAGAATTGTGATATTTGCACCCCTTTAAAATCGTATGTGCACTCCAAATTTATATATTTTCAAAATTCCAATCTTAACCTTACATTAAATTATTAATATTTTAATTCAAAAATATAATAATTCTTATCACTATCAACTTTTCAAAATTTTAACTAACTAAATCAAATTAAAAATAATAAAGAAAAATAAAATCCCAAATATATCAAAAAGTGAAGAAAAGTAGTATGTTCTCTCAAGAAATTATGTAGGAGGCTGCTGCCTCATCCTCTTCCATCCTAGATTACAAAATTAGATTACAACCTCTTCCAAAATTTGGGAGGAGTACTGCGGCTCCTCCATATATATATTAGGCCTCTTTTAATTTTGTATTTTAGATAAAAAAATAAATAAAAAATACCATACTCTCTCTCCTTAGGAGAATGATGAAGCCGAAGTGGATGACTACAAGTTTGTTGTTGATGTTTATGTGTTTATAATTTTTCCTTTTTATTGTTATTTTTAAACTAATTTTTCTTTTTTATTTTGTTTTAGGTAAGATAAAGAATACAAGGTGTTAATTTTATAATTTTTTTTAAAATTAAAAGAAAGGGCAGATTTGGTAATGTGAAAGGGTAGATTTGGTAATTGTGAGGTGTACTTACAAGATTTTATGTTTTAAATTTTTTTAAAGGGGTGTACATACAAATAGGGGTGCACATACAATCTTTCAGGGGTGCAAATATCGCCACTCATTATTAAATCATTTAAAAGTACATTGAAAATTTCAATTTACTTTTTACACCCAATCTATTATAAACCATAATAATATATACAAAAGTGGCGATAATGGCACCCCTTAAAACCGTATGTACCCCCCTTTCATAATCACATCTATCAAAAAATTAAAAAAAATCTCTAGTTTTTAAGTAAACCCCACTTAATGTCAAAAATATTTTTTCTTTAATTACAATGTACTGTATTTTTGTAAGTACACACCACCAACATCTATTATTATGTTGTTTAATCAACTTTATTATTATTTAAAATTTTGTTATTATCTTTAATTCTATCATTGTTCTTTCTCTTCCCTCATTTTTTTTTCTCTTATGTTTTCCTTCTTCAAATCTTTCTTTGCTTCTCTCTTCTCATGTCAAGCAGGAAAAACCTCTCATCATTTATTCTTGACTATTTTCTGTTCACAAAATCACTCTGATTGAGGGTTTTTTTTTTATTGGAGATCAATTTTCTATTTATGAGAATTGTAGGGATGCAAGATTTGTGTCATGTCCCAATTGATATTGAAGTAGAAAGAAGTTTGATGAAATTGAAGAACAACTAATATTGATAATAATAAAAAATCGATGAAAAGCGTGTTTGAAAAAAAAATACTTATATTATGGAGTTTACGATGCATAATGATTTTGTTATTTAATAAAAATAACAAAAATAAATTTAAAATCAACTTTTTCACAACCAATTATTTAAAATAATGCTACTTTGCCCAAATGATATGGCATCCTTAATTTCTTTGTATTAGAATTGCATGATTGAAATAATTGGATTTTAGTGATGCCACATCATTTGGGCACCAAATTTGGACATTGTATCATTACTCATTTATTTAATCATTTGGATTCATTCTTCATACTTAATTAGTGCAGTCGATCAGATCTACAATTTCTTGAATCGTTGAGCTGGGCACTGGCAACTTGTGAAATAAAACAAATAGATGAAGCGGTTCTCAAACCACTTAATGGGTTGGTCCCTTGAGGGGACTCTCCGATGCTCAAGTTAGTTTATTGTAGGAGGAAATATAAAACAAACACAAACGAAGCTTGGGTTCGACGTGTAGTATTATCAAGTGTCAGGTCGATATTGAGTGTCGACCAAGTTATAATGTAACGAATCGAAGGGTTGTTATTGGATCAACGTTGACTAATCAAGGCTTGGCTCGATTATCTCGAACGATGGAGTGGGTCGACACCTGGGATGTCGAGCAGATGGCAATAATTGAAAAGGGTGAATTGTAGAGCTACCAAGTTTAAAGTTCTCGTGTGTGTGGGTTGTGAAAAACAGGACCCCTTTCTTTGAAGAGGGTTTTAGATTTTTAAAGTGAGGGCATCGAGCCTCCAACAATTTCCTCATTAAAGTGAGGGCGTGGATCTCGGGCACTTAATTATCCGTTTTGATTCTAACGAATCTGGCAATAAAGGCAATGATGGCCTTTGTCGGCCGTTGAGAGCAGTGTAACATTCGATCTATTTAAAGGTGCAATCAAGGCTATTAATAGCACATGTGACATTGTTTCTAGTCATCTTGTCATGATGGTGGGCCGGGTCAAGCTTTAGGCATGCTTTAACAAGGGCTTTCGTTACCTGATGGTTGTTTTGGGCTTCTATCAACGGGCCCGATTGTTGGGCAGTAGGCCTATTTTTAGACCACTACGGTTTGTCCCCCACTCTCTGAGCTTGAGGTTCTCAAGTTAGAGAGTTGAAAGGTTTAGTACAAGGTCGATTATAAATGTCGATCGTGGAAAGTGAGGATGAATGCTTAGATCAGCATTATTAGCTTAGTGGGAACATGCTTTGAGCGAACATGGTTCTATTGGGATGTGTCGACATCATATGTAGGGTTTATACACTTGTACTAGGTGGCTATCAAGGTACCATTTTCCTAAAGCTGACTTGTCAAGGATATTAATTGGTGTGTTTATTGAAGCAGTTAGAACCATTTCAAATTTCAAATTGGTGCCTTTTGGGTTTTCGTGAAGATAATGGTCTCTTCAAGTGATGTTACTTGTCCTATCGTGGAGTGACACGTGTCAATTGGTAGCTTTATATTTTACAACCCTTCACTTTTTCATCCCATTTTATTTTTCTAGGAACTCTTTCAATTTGGAGAAAAAGAAAAGTTGCAACATTGTTCAATCTCTTAAACGAATTCTTCCTTCGATTTTTCTAGTAAATTTGCATAATTTTCTTTTTGCTTTTGATTTGCTTGACTTTCTGTAGTTTTTCCATCTTTTTAGCATGAATTTTGTGTGTTTCTATGGAAAATCTTTATTTCATCTGCATGTTCTTTGTGTTCTTGATTATCCTTCAATGAATAGTGTTGATTCTATCGTGTTTGATATGTTTTGCATGTGAATTTCCTTTAAAGACATGTTTATAGGAAATAGAATATGAGTTCGACATAGGCTATCGATCCTTGATTTTAGTGAAAATTATGAAATGTGTTTAAAACAACCTAGATGGGGTGGGATGATTGGGTTGTTAATCAAAATTAATTACCAACTTTCAATTAATCAATATTATCAAACTTTAAGCCATTAAACCCAATCAAAACATACAAACAATCAACGAAATATAAGTGCGAAAAACAATAAAAACATGTTGATTGATTTACGTGAGAAACCCTTCAACTGGACAAAACTCATGGGATAGTCTATCTAGCCACACCGGTCCTTGAATCCACTATTTGAATACTTGTTTACAACCTAAGTTGACACCTAGGAAGCATGGATACTCCGTTTGGTGGAGGTAACTCGTATCCAACTCGTATCTGGTTCAAATACTCCCCAAATACTCTAGGATACGTATCCGATATGTCAAATGGCGTATCTGTTGACTTTTTCACAAGTTTGACTAAATGATACTTGGGGGATACTTAGAGGATACGTTTAGGGCAATATTAGAATTATTTTAGCACAAAACGGGGCCAAATTATAATTAATAAATTTTAGGAGTTAAAATGAAATTGTAAGGAAATTTTGGTTTTGATTTCATTGACATGGAGAATACCGGGATTTTTTTTTTTTTTTTTTTTTTTTTTTTGAACTGCAAATGTATAAAAGGCCAAGGAAAGCACAACTAGACAAAAAACAGAGGCAACAAACCAAAACAGCAACAACAATAGACAACAAACAGGGAAAAACTACCAACAAAACGAGAATACCGGGATACTTGAGATTGCAAACCTTTCTCTTGATGAACCAAAGTTAGATATCGAATTATTTAGATCCTTTAACAATATGAATGATGATAATTAAGTTAATTAGGAATTTAAAATATGTTTTATGAGTTTTTTTTTATTTTTTATTTTTTATGTATTATTTGAATTTTGTAATATGTTATGATTGATGTGACGTATGTTTTATTTGGATTTTGTAATATGCTTGACTTATGTGACATGTTTTATTTGGATCCTGTAATATGTTATATTGTTATGACTTATGTACTTATATGACATGTTTTATTTGGATTCTGAATATGTTTTTATTTTGAATGAATTATCAAATATGTTTTCATATATTATTATTATTTTTTAAATATAAACATATATTATTTTAACTGACGTATCCTACCGTATTTGTATCTTAGTTTTTGAAGATTTACCATATCCCTGTATCGTGCCATATCCATATCCTGTACCCATATCCATATCCGTGCTACATAGGTTGACACCTTAGTCGCACTATTCTCAGAAGTAACACAAGCTATTCTACCCACGGGTCTATAATAGTGATTCTAGACCATTTGCTTGCCAATCAACCCTTTGATTGCAAGACTTACTTGCTTGTGCAACTTCACTTAGGGGGTGTATTGAATTAGGATTTTTGAGGACATTTAAAGACTTTATAAATCCGAGTGTATTCAATTCAGACATTTAAAGACTTTAAAAGAGTTTATATTAATCAAGTGATATTCAATTCGGATTTATATGGACTTTTAAAGAGTCCTTCCAAATCCGAGTGTATTGAACTGGAACTTTAAAAATATCTGTAAAAATTAAGGTGTATTCAATTGGGATTGGGTTAGGGTTATGATTTTTTTTTTCAATATTTTATGTATAGCTTTACTTGGTTATTCGATTAGTTGATTATTGTTTGTTTATATGATTAGTTGAATATGCATATGTTTTATTATTGTTTGCTTGGTTATTCGATTAGTTCATTATTGTTTGTTTATAATCATTCATCGTTTATATTATTTATGGTTCTTTATAGTGTTGTGTGAATGAAATATTTACTTCATTTTTGGTTCATATATATGTTTATGGAATGAGATATTTGCTTCATTTTAATTCATATTTTTTAGTTCATATTTTAGTTTGTTTTAAGTAGTTCAATGATGATAACCATTAGATGGTTGGTTAATTTTCTTACGTGCTTATTGTAAATTGTATTTGTAACTTGATAATGATTTTATTAGATGGCTAGTTGTTCGTTTATATAATGTCTCAATCAAGCATGTATGGAGAGAATGAACTAGAGGTATACGAAATGGAGGGAGAGGAAATTGAGGGGGAAGGAATAGAGGTAAATGATATTGATCGACGAAGAAGAAACTGATGGGGAAGATATGTATGCTAAAGAATTTGAGGAAGATAATGAAGTGGATCATAAACCAGTTAATGAAGTTGATCTTGAACCAGTTTTCCAAACACAAGAACAACAACGAACTGAGGTTAATGAATGGAGAGATGCTATAGCTTTGAATATGTGGATGGATGCAGGACACAATGATAACAATGAGAATCAATAAAGATGAGTTATGAATGTTAAGTATTTTTCTTTTAATTTTTTCTCACAAAATTGTTATAAACTATGTCACTTTCTTTCATTTTGTGATTGACTTTAGTAATTGAGTGGAAATTACTATCGTTAGTTTTTTTTTTTTTTGGTGTGCAATGTTTATTCATACATGAAGTTTTATGTATTCATATGTTATTTTTTGGGGTTTGTCAAGAAAGTTGAGATCTTTGTAAAAATTGAGGTTTGAAATGGAGCTTTTTTTCGGCTGACTGATTGGGCCATATACTGGTATGATTCATCCATCTATAATAGAAGTTTGAGATAACAAATCCATGAAAATCTGAGATAGATGTCTAAATAAATCGATAAAAGTCTGAGATAGATGTCTAAATAAATCAATGAAAATTCATGTGGATTTATAAAAGTCTGTAGAAATCTATGAAAATCTGTTACTTAAAAAAAGTCTTTAAATGTCCTCAATAATCCTAATCAAATACACCCCCCTTAGTTATCATATATATGTTTTGCTGTCGACATATAAAACATTAAGGGGGTGTATTCCTTCTTGAGGACATTTAAAGACATTATAAATTCTGGTGTATTCAATTTGGACATTTAAAAACTTTAAAAGAGTCTATATTAATCCAGTAGTATTTACTTCAGATTTCTATGGACTTTTAAAGAATTCTTCCAAATCCAAGTGTATTAAATTGAGACTTTAAAAATATCTACAAGAATCAAGGTGTATTCAATTATGACTAGATTTTAAAGGATTTTCTTAAGTCATGGATTTTGGTGGATTTGATGGTGAGAGATATAAATATCAATTGCTATAATATGTCCAGCCTTCTCCCCAAAGATTTTGGTGGACTTTGCTCTCTCTCTCTCTCTCTCTCTCTCTCTCTCTCTCTCTCTCTGAAAACAGAAACGTGTTGTTTCTTCTCACTTCTTCTCTGCTTAAATAATCATGATCGATGATCTTCCCTTGCTGATTTTTCAACTGCAATCTAATGAATAATGAGTTTGATAATGTCATTGCAATATGATGAGCAAACAACCATCCTGTAAAATTTCACAAGATATAATGCAACAAGATCTTGTTTAGTAACTCTATAAAAACAGACCTCAATTCCTTACGCATTTTTTCTATGTCATTCCTAAGTTTTTTATTCTCGTGTTGCAATAAAGAGAAATGGTGTTCCTGCATCATAACATTATTCATAACAATTATCCACGGAACCAGGCATGGAGACAAGAAGAAGAGTAAGATTTCATTTTGCATAACAAGGATTATTCGCATACAAGACAAGCAAAGCAGCAATAGTTTAAAAATAGTTCTCGAGATATTTTTTTTGGAAAAGCAACAATGAAACTGTAGTTTTATTCTAGTGCCACACACTGAAGCCTAGGAAGTTAGGAAAATCAATCAATGCAGTCATTGTAATATTTTTTTTTGCCAAATGTAGGGCATTAACATGGTCAAATGTAGGGTTCCTCTGCATTCAAATAAAAGCCATTCAACATATATAGTAAAAATATTGTATATATTGTCATAAAATATTGGATTAAACACCGTTGCCACCTGCTTTGATTTTCATTTGATATACTTTGCTTAGTGCTTAAGTCAATGATGCAACTACACCATATAATTTTCAATATGCTTATGTATTGATATCAAGTCATCAATGTTTTACAAGGAAATTATTTTGTTTTGGATGAACTACTCCTGATGAGTCAATTGTATAGATTCTACGGAAGAGAATATGTGGAATTCAATTAAGAAAAAAGACAATAAACAAAAAAAAATTGTTTCTATATTGTGTTGAACTAGTTTTATTCTTTGTCAAAATCTCTAATCGATGTCTCATTTTAGCTCTCTTTCATACGAATTTACAGAGAAATTTGAAAACTGTACTGAAAATAAAATAATAAGTTTTCTAGTCAATATATAAAATGAAAATCATAAGCAAAATTTAGTAGATAAAATCATAACCTTCAATGAAATATTCAGGCAAAAATCCATACATGGTTTTTAATTAAATTCATAAATGGATGCATAGACGTATGTTATTACATTATTATATAGATAACGTGATAAGTTTATTTTATTGAAAAATAATACATGACCAAAAAAAAACTATAAGGAAGCCATAAGCAAAGTCCAAATGGAGAAATGGAAAGGGAAATAGCTGATTAAGGAGGTGAAAAGTAATAGAAGAGAAAAGGAAGAAAGCAGAGATTGTTGTTAGTATTGTAAGTTGTATTAATGGATCATATTGGTTGAGTGTATATATTGTGTTATTGGGCCATATAGTGGTATAATTCTCTATCAATAATAGAAGTCAAAGATAACAAATCCATGAAAGTCCATGGATATCTAAACAAATCTATAAAAGTGTGAGACAGATATCTAAACAAATCCATAAAAGTCTGGGATAGATGTCTAAATAAATCAATGAAAGTCTATGTGGATTTATAAAAGTCCATGTGGATTTATAAAAGTCCGTAGAAATCCATAAAAACCTATCACTTAAAAAATGTCTTTAAATATCCTCAAGAATCCTAATTGAATACACCCGGCCTCCTAAAAGTTTATGTCATGCACAGTTGATGATTTTCACCTCAAAAAAAATATGGTTTCACACAACAATAATATATTTTAGTAAGTATTTAAATTGTAGCTAAAAACATCATTAATATAGTATTATAATATTGTTGATCACTAGTGCGTGGGGCCTTAATGGAGCTATATATAGTGTCCATTTGGAAGAACTTGTCTACCGGCTAAAAAAGTTTTTTTTTAATTAAAAAACTCTTTTTAATTTAAAAAACTCTTTTTAATTTGTTTTGTATCGTTTGATTGTCACTCAGTAGAGCTTTTGATAAAAAAGTTATTTTACGTCTACTTGGAGAAGCCCAAATTTAAAGCTTTTCCAAATAGATCTTTTGCAGTTTTTTTAATAACACTAAAATCTCCAATATAACCTTATAATTTAATATTTGTTAGAGTATTTTGGTAATTCTATCATTAAAAAACCTCTTTTTTAATTGACAACCAAACGACCAATGACTTTCATTTAAAAGCTCTACCTCTAAAAGATCTACCAAAAAAAGATCTACTTTAGAAGCTCTTTCAAACGTACACATAATATAATGGAAAAGCTATTGTGGTCACTTATAAATTAGCAATATTAGCTAGTGATGGGCACTTGATCGTCAGCTTAGATATTTTCATCTTTCAATTGCCAGTTAATATAGGAGTCCATATTCTTGTAAGTTAAGAGCATCTCCAATGCAAGCGTGGCTTGTGAAAAAAAAAAAGATACCACGTAGGATTAATAGACGTTATGTTAATAATTGTGTCTCCAATGCAACCGTGCATATTCAACCTCAAGCTGACGTGGCAAAAAAAATATTAGACATTGTCAACATGACCGTCCACTTTCAGACGGTCTGTTGCACAGCTATTTTTTAGGTTGACTCAGCAAACATTTAAAACTAACATTAATTTTTCATATATTTTTGGTAAGAAAATAAAATAAAAAATAAAATAGGAAAAAAAGATGGACACGTCATTAAAAAAATTATGTTTTAGACATAAAGCATTGGAGACCAAATTTTAAGTTGATTGTCTATCAAGTCTATTTTTATGCCACATAGGAAGCAAGTTTCTTGACATTATTGTCATGTCAATAATTATTGGTATGCAAGCCACTCTTGCATTGGAGATGCTCTAACAAAAGTTATACTATACAGACCGAGATTTATGGCAGCTATGGCCACTTTCCTCAAGTTTCTCCTCCAAGCTTCTCTTCTTGTTTTAGCTATCTGTTTCAAGTAATTTTTAATTAATTATTCTTGAAATCTTGATACAGGAAATAGTATTGAAGATTTTGGATTTTAAAAACATTCTTGTAAATAAACATTAGGTAGTTAATTATTTTATGATTTGATATTTATAAATCAAATCTAATTTCCTTATTAGATGGGTTTTTAATATTTTAGGATTCTATTATTTTTAATTTCCATTGTTATCTTAATTCTTTCTTTTTTAGGAAAATTGATGATTTTATTGTATCCTAGAACTAGAAACCTAAAATAACAAGGATACAATAAAATCATCAATTTTCCTAAAAAAGAAAGAATTAAGATAACAATGGAAATTAAATAATAGAATCCTAAAATATTAAAAACCCATCTAATAAGGAAATTAGATTTGATTTAATAAAAATCAAATCATAAAATAATTAACTACCTAATGTTTATTTACAAGAATGTTTTTAAAATCCAAAATCTTCAAGAAAATCTTCAATACTATTTCCTGTATCAAGATTTCAATAATAATTAATTAAAAATTATTTGAAACAGATAGCTAAAACTATAAGAAGAGAAGCTTGGAGGAGTGATTGGATAGAAAAACACCTCAATTTATGTTTTGTTGCATAATTTGATGATTCATGAATTTACTTCCATCTATTGGAGTGATTGGATGGACGTTGTGATGAAAATCAAGAAATATATAGTTAGTTGTCGACAACCTTGTGTATTGTCACTACATGTTCGTGAAATTAAAGCTGTCAAAATCCGAGGATGAATTTTCTCCACCTTGGTGAGAATGATATAGGAAATAGTATTGAAGATTTTCTTGAAGATTTTGGATTTTAAAAACACTAATGCTAGACAACAAAAAAAAAAATATTTTTAAAATATATTTATTTTCAAAACGGTTATTTCCCCCCTACACTAGTGGCCTAGGTTACTGGAATGCTCTTCTATTCTCTTTGAACTTTTTTGTCGCTTTGTCTCTCCGATTTCGCTCAAACGCCAACTCTAAGACTTTCTGCACAAGTTTATTCAACATATCAAAACATCGAGTTACTCGAGAATCAAAGCAAAATGAATTGAAAATGGGGGCCGAATTTACGTATAAAATGGCCTTAACAAATTACCTACACAATGCTTACAATACACATTAAATAACCAATTTTACTCGAGAAAAAAACATAAATAATAGGAAATGAAGGCCTAAAATAAGTGTAAATGCCTCACTTTTTGATTGGCTAATTTTGTTGACAAAATCACAATGGGGTTTAAAATTGTAAGGGTAGCTTAGGTTTGAAGAACTCTGCTTAAATGCTATTAGACCTCATTATAGACTTCAAGTGCTTCAAGGAAGATATATTACTTGTCTTGACTCTTAACTAAAAAGATTTAGTTGCACACACACACATATCATGCATTTTTGTATCTTGTATATTTTTGTGTGTTTCATGTTTGATACTCATGCATGTTATTTACTCACTTTACAATTGCACAACATTCATATATATTAGGTGTGCCTTGTTGATTTGAAAAGAGATTTTTTCTCTTCGTCGCGGTTCGTATCGCTTTGGGTACCGCAACTGGTTCCTTTGCATGAATCGTGGTTCTTGTCAAGTGCAGCATCTGATATTTTTCGCCATGTATGCTGTGGCTAGTGCAAGTTGCCTCCCAGTAGTCCCAACCGTAAAGTTTTCCAGAGCTTCCATGATGTGCGTACTGTGGTAAGGACACCTTGTCCGTACTGCGGCACGCACCACGATTTTGACGGGTTTTTGACAGCAATGTTCAAAATGACGTCTTTTTGGCTAGGGCTTCATATATATATGCTATATTTTCTTCTTGGGCTATTTAGTGCTTAAAAGTTCATATCTTTGAGAGCTCAAGAGTGCCTTGCAAGAAAAGTCATCAAAACTTAATCTTTATTGACCAAAACCTATATACCCATCATTCATTCATGAATCCAACATCATCTAACATCATCTAGGTTGTGTTATTGCATGGGTCTTCATCAACACACATGACTTGGTAAGTAGAACATCATTCTTCATTCATCTTAGTGTTCTTGCTTAACTAGAAATCTCTTTTATGACTTGTTTGCATCTGAATTAAGTTCTTATCTATAAGTTGAGATTTTTGTGTTGTTTGCGGGTTATTGTATTGTGATAGCTATTGCATTAGGTTTGCATTTATTTTATATAGCTAAGTTATATGTATGTCATATAGCAATATGATATCTAGGATTGTTTGACATGTTCATTCATGATTAGATAAGCATTAAATGTGTTGACCTAGCATTTATGTATTTGTTGTTCACATAGGTTGTGTTCCCTTCTTTGAGAGTTAAGTCTTGTGACTAAGTGGATTAGTGCATAAGTAAGTTGGTCCAGGATCACTATTAAAGGCCCGCTGGATAGAGTGGAAGGTTTAGTGACCAAGAATGGTTTGACTTGAGGTCAACCTAGGTTGTAAACTTTCGTTCAAATAGTGGATTTGAGGACCGTGTGTGGCTATCACAATAGCCGGTAAGATTTGCCCAATTTAAGGGTTTCTCACGTAAATCAATCAACGCGTTATTTATTGTTTTCTGTACTTTAAATATGTTGATTGTATTTGATTGTTTTGGGTTTATTTGAATATTGTTTTCCCATGAACCAGCCATTGATCAAGATTGAGAGAGAGAGAGAGAGAGAGAGAGAGAGAGAGAGAGGACAGGTGGTCCCCGTTTGCAACGGCTTTGAATTCTCAGTTTGCACTGATGGCCGTGAACATTTCCAAACACATTTTATAACGAGATGATGATGGTGTTGATGATACAGTCAGTTTGATTTAATGCTCAATTAATTCTTGTAGACACAAAAACATTTCCAAACACGTTTTCAATTAAGAAAACATCAAATTTCTCGTATTTCATTTTCTAAAAATAGAAAACAAAAAGGATAGGAATAAAGGGTTTTGTTGGTGTTTCACGAGTTTCACCACTTTAATAACGTAAGCTTAAAAGGCACCAAAGTAATTGAACTTCCAAAAATTCCCTTACTTTACATATATATTTTATTTACTTATAGCCTTTCAATTTTTAATTTTTTTTTTTAATTTTTTCATCTTCTTCATCGACTTGACTTTCATTGGAGGTTGAAGTCGTTCGTCCTCCGTTAGAGGTTTGTTCGACCTGCATGGAGGTTAAAATCAACCTACATTGGTGGTCGATTTAGACGAAGATGAAAAAAAATGAAATTTCATGAATTTTGGTAATTTCTAAGACATTCTAGGTAAAAATGAATTTTTTTTGAGACTGTTGGTCGTTTCCAAGACCTTTTGGTAATTTTTAAGACCTTCTAGGTAAAAATGAAATTTTCTAAGACTTTTGTATTTGGTCATTTCAAAATTTTCATTTTTACCCAGAAAGTCTCAAAAATTACCAAAAGTCTCAGAATTTACAAAAACGTTTCAGAAACTACCTTAAAAGTCTCGGAAATACATGAAAAATCTTTAAAATGACCTGAAAAGTCTCGAAAATTACGTGAAAGGCCTTGGAAATTACCAAAGAAGTCTAGGAAATACCTGAAAAGTCTTCGAAATTACCTAAAAAAAATTTCCAATTTTTTTTTTTCATCTTCTTCTTAATCGACTTCCCTTGGAGGTTGATTTTGACCTCCATTGGAGGCCGATTTTGACCTCCAATAGAGGTGAAAGACCTCTATTGATGAAGGATTTTAAAAAATAACACAAAAAATCAAAATAGTAAAGAAGGTTACTATAGAAGTACTTTCGGAAGAAATCAATTTTAAATGCTATTTAAACTTAACTTATTAAAAGAGGAATAATCTTCGAATACCGCTTCAAAAAGGTGCTAAACCCACCGGAACAAGTCCAAAACAAACGAGACTCGATACTTTGACTTTGCATGATCACTCATAACTCTCAAGTCTCACCACACTACTAAACCATCGAAAATGACAATCCAACACTTTGCGGAAACTACTCCCAGATACTTTCTCTCCTTCTCATCTCAATATCCAACCAAACATTCAACACGATCCGGTTTTCCAAACCTGGACCCGATGTCTGACCGGAATCACCATTCAGGGACATGCCCCAACGACAATATCAACCTCTTTGGAAACCGACCCAGATTATTTGACGGTTCGATTCGGAGAAGCGCGAGTATGGGCCATCTTACCGGGTCAAACGATTCGGGTTTTTCCGACGAGAAGTCGGATCACGAAGATGGGTACATCTCTGAAGATATCGAATCGGGCCGCCAACGAAGAAAAGGTTTTTTTTTTTTTTTTTTTTCCTTAATTAATATGATTTTACTGGGTTTTATATTAATATGAAATTACTGAATTCTGAATTAAAGATTGATAATATTGTTTGTTTTAATTTTAATCAATTTTAGGAGTGCAAGCACGTATTAATGGACTTTTATATCATGAAATATTTAAAAGCTCAATATGTTTCTCATATTATTAAATAGATAACTTTTTTATTTGAATGTTCTTGTGAATAGCTATTTTTACTCAAAGTTTTTTTATCTCATTATAAAACTAAAGGGTTGTTTTTTCACTTAATGTTACCATTTGCAAGTTAGAGCGTTTGTTGATTTTGAGAATTGTAAGGATGGATTTGTACCTATTGACAGAGTTTACTTCATTGACGCTCATTGAATTTCAATATAATGGTTAAAAATTAAAAAAAGGAAAAAAAATTCGGATTAATAATTCATTGAGCTCTCTGATAAACCTGTATAGATTAACCACTTTAGTATGAGATAATTTGTTTAAAAAGATTTATAACAATTCATGGATTCCTCCGAAGTTTTATACGCGATTAAGAATTTGTCTGCAATATTAGTATCGAATTTGCATTTATACGCGATTAAGTTTTAATTGCAGCCACTGCTTACTTATTCTTTAGGCATTACCGGAAATGATTTTGATTGGTTCTGTACCTCTATACTCCTGTTTTTGTAGGCGTTCTGAGGACCGAAGAGGGGCATAGTTGGTTTCTACCCAGTCTCCATAATTCTGCCCAAGAGCCTTTGTCTACTAGAGAAGATGATGTGACAACAGAGGAAGAATTAAACACTAGAGTAGAAGCACTTATAAAGAAATTTTACTCACAAATGCAGAAAAGAAAGCCGGTGGAGGCTCTATCTCCTAAAGAGGATGATATGATGACAGAGGAAGAATTAAACGCTAGAGTTGAAGCATTTATAGAGAAATTTCACTCGCAAATGCAAAAAAGAAAGCCGGTTGAGGAACCATGGTGTTTAGCAATCTCTCTTTGTTAATCCTGATAGTTTCATTTGAGTGTCCTAACATTGTTTGAATCAATCACTTCAAATATTATATATAGGTGGAAGGTATTGGACTTTGCAGCTCTGAAGCAGAGTCCTGTTTCATTTTTTAATACTGAGGAACCTGAAACTGCCATCACACGCTGGGAAAAGGCAAGGAGAAGAGCAGCCAAGGTACTTTCGAAAATGATATCGGTGTCTCAACATAATTTTCTTCTTTACTTTTATTCAATATCTCTGCATAAATGATGCATAACATGTCTGTTAATAGATAGTTGTATTACCATAGAGATACACATTTTAATTAAAGCATAATTAATTACTTAATGTGTTATTTGGGGTACGAGAATTGCTACAGCACAAATACATTTTAATTTTTTTGACACAATCGAGGTTAAATTTGAGTAATATTTTGGTTTGCCGTTTGCTATATATTGCAGGATGACTCTAATGATAGAACCTCTATAGACATTTTGCCCGAGACTGAAAGCGATGATGAAGCACATCACAAGAGAGATGGCTCAAGCACTCGAAAGGTCAATAATATTAGAACAACATTAAACTGGAGTCTTGTATTTTACTTTGAGTCTTTGATTCTCGATTATCTTATTCGTTTTCTACAATATATCTTAGTGTCTAATTCTATTTGATAATAAAATTGTAATGTAGGTTGCTTTAGATCATATCTTTGTTGTTGGCAACTTCGTCCTAGAGCTTCCATCGGTTGTATTCGACCAGCTTTCCTCTTTGCACAAGCCTCAATATGCACTACTTAGTATGTTAACATCCATCATGGCCATTCTTATCTGCGTCATTGAGCTTGTTCTTAAAGGTCGAGAGGGACGTGTTACTTGTAGGTGGACGGGGAAGATACCTTGGTTATACTATCCAGGTCAAGGTAATAAGCCTTTTGCTACCTTGACTGATATAATTGGATTAGTTTGTGCCATCTTTCAAGGTATTTTCACATCAATTACGTATGCTTTCTATTGTCGACACACTGATAGTCCTGTCAAAATATCCGCTTGGCCTCTTGTTTTTGCATTTGGTCTGTTGTGTTCTAAATTTTTTAACAAGTCAGAAAAGAAAGCCATTCCACATAAATCTCAGGATTGATGGTGTTACATTTTACTGTATGTATGTAGCAATCAATGAGACAAGTCACCAATATATGGATTTATATATAAATCTCAGGATTAATTTATATGCATTTAATCTTTTAATTTAAAATGCTTTGTGAGAATAGTCTTTGATGCAAATGCAATAGCCCTTAAATTTAATTTCACAGGTAATGAAACAACGAAAGGTAATGGAAATTAAATTTAGGGTGCAGCTATTGCTATCCAAAGATTTAAGTTCACATACCATTAAAAATTTTAAATTAAAAAGTTATTATAAGCACCCATTTAAATGACAATAATATCCTCATAAAAATAAATATATATTTCCATATACTATTTGTACATTCATTTGTCTCATTTTGTTTCTCTATTAAAATGAAAACCCTATGAAGTTATATAAACATTTTTAGAATTTTGGAAACTGCTTAATATAGATTTATAAGATTGTTTTGAGAATTGATGAGATGAGGTAAACTCCTCACACGTGTGCCATAAGGGTTTGAGCCCTTCCCATTTCCCTAAAAAAAAAAAAACCCCAAATTTACGCAATAGTCTAATACTTATGCTATGTTTGGTAGGGAGGAAAAGGGAGAGGAAAGAAAGGGGTGGAGGGAAAAGTGGAGGGAAAAGGGAAAAGTGTGTGTTTGGTATGGAGGGAAAAATGGAGGGAAAAGAAAAGTGGAAGGAAGAGTGGAGAGAAAAATGGGTGTGGGGCCCACCATTTTCTTTCCTCCCAAAAGTGGGAGGAAATGGAAGGGAAAGAAAAGGGAAAAAAGAAATGGGGGCCACTATTTGGGTAAATTACAATTTTAACCAAAAAATTTTAATATATAAAATATAATATAAGGGTAAAAGAGTAAAATTGATAAAATGATCTTTTCTTTCCTTTCTGTTTACCAAACAACACGAGGGAAAATCATTTTTCCTTTCCTTCTTTTTCCTTCCCTCATGTTTTCTATCCTTCCAAATCTTTCCGTCCTTCCTATTTTCTTTCCTCCCTACCAAACGTAGCATTAATGTTTTGACAATTAATACTTATATTTTGAGTTGTGATTTTTCATCAGAATAATGAATTTTTTTAAAGATAAAAATATATCAGATCCAAAGTAAACCATCATTTTAGTAATATATATATAAATATATATATATATATATATATATCTAATGAGGACTTTTTACGAGATCAAGATCCTCTCTTAAGCTAAGTTTTATCTAAGTTTTTGAAGATCTTGTTACACATGGCAATTGAAAGAATGGGGTTCTGGATTCATTTAATTAATTTTTCACTTGAAAAAAAAATCTCAATACACTGCCAAAATATTTCTCTCCCCTACCACGCTCTCTTCCAACCTTTCTGGTTTTCCAATACATTTGATAGAGTACAGAACAAGGAAGAGCTAAAGAGTGGTTGTTTTCGAAAAAAAAAAAAAAATTATCCCTTACTGAGAAGTGAGAAGGTACAGAAAAATAAAAAATAAAAAATAAAATTAAAGACATTTGAAACGACAGCGTGTTGGAATTTTTTTCTAAGTGAAAAAATTTATTAAAAAACAAAAAAACAAATAGATTGGAAAACTGGGAAGATTGGAAGAAAGCGTGGTAGGGGAGAGAGAAATATTTGGTAGTTAAAACGGCAACGTATTGAGATTTTTTTTCAAGTGAAAAATTAATTAAATGCATGTAAACCCTTCATTCTCTCAATTGCCACGTGTAACAAGATCCTCAAAAGCTTTGGTAGAGCTTAGCTTAGGAGTGATCTTGATCCCTTTTTATAATGTACACTTTAAGCAAATTTGGTGAAATTTAATGGAATTTATTGAATCTTAATGTGATTTTTTGTATGGATGATAAAAAGAATGAAATACATTTGTGGAAAAAATTTGAAAAAATATCGGGTACAAGAACTAATTTTTTCTGACTTCTTTGAAGATAAAACATTTTAAAATATGTAAATATCAGAAAAAATAGTTCATGAATCTAAAAAATTTTCAAATTTTTACCAAATGTGTATTTTAATTTTCTTAAGATGCAAACAAAAAATCTTATAAAAAAACATTCAATTGCATGCAATTTCATCAAAGATGCTCATTGTATTAAAATAAAGGGTCCTCATAGGAAAAATTCTCTCTCTCTCTCTCTCTCTCTCTCTCTCTCTCTCTCTCTCTCTCTCTCTCTCTCTCTCCTCTCTCTCTCTCTCTCTCTCTATATATATATATATATATATATATATATATATATAAACTATTTCAGTATTCAACTATGAAGACAAAACACAACAAAGAACTAGAGAAGAAAATTGGAATTTCACTAAAGACCCTACTTTTTGGTGAAATGTCACCTATTTAAACATGTATATCATATTAGTAACTTTAGTCCTTCCGTCAGTCAAATGTTAGTCAAACTTAACGAAAGTAGAGATATTTTGGTCTTTTGAATAATAACAGATGCAACTAAATCAAAAAAAAAAATTGCAGGAATCTCCACCGTTTGATCTATATCGATCCAACTGTGGCGGTGGAGATAGAGATCTAGAGCTCCATCATTTCGCGATGGATGGATCTCCATCGCTTGATGATGGGGATCTGTCGCAAATCTCCGTCACCGAACGACTGAAGATCCCGTGGATCTCCAACGTTGAAACAATGGAGGTTCGGAACCCCATCGTTTCAACGATGGAGATCCATTTACTTTTTTTTTTTAAATTTTCTAAATACTTTTTATTATTATTATTTTTTTTTGTTTTTTGAATTTTTGAAAATACTTTCAATTTATTATTTATTTAAAATTTTTTTAAATATTTTTCATTAAGGGTGGACACAAAATCCAGGACCGATTCGAACCGAACCAAAAAAAGGGTGTTCGATTCGATTCATATGTTCATCTCAGTTCAAACCGGTTTTGTTTTTTGAAAACCGAAAAGTTTTCGGTTCAGTTCAGTTTTGTAAATGCAAAACTGGTTTGAACCAATTAAACCACACTATTTAACTTCCTCTTTTTTTAAAAAAAAATCCCTAATCTCTTTCTCTCTTTCAGCAGCCGCTCTCTGCCTCTCTCATGTCATGACAACTCTCTCAAACCTACCTCTGGGTTCTCAATGACTTAATATCATCAACAACCATGGTTCTCTTTTTTATAATTCTATGTACCTTTGTTTCAAAACCTCAGAAACCACCTAAGTCATAAAAATCAAGCTCAAAACCAAAACCAACTTAAAGAAAACCCCCTAGAAACCAAAACCCATCTATCTGTTCTTTCATTCATCTTCTCACCACTTCACCAGCCTCCTCCTTGAGACTCAACCTAACAGTTGATTTTAGAGTCGGAGACACCATCATCGTCATTAACTTGCAACAACTCGATCTGGGTGTCGAAACGACAGAAGGGTGAACGGTCGAAAGAGATTGGAGTACGATCCACGTTGTTATATGGCAGTCGAGAAGCTTTTGTCTCTCTAGCTCTTATTTCTAAAAAATATTAAAAAGACTCATCAAGCCCATCAGGTCCGTTAGGCCCAATAGACCTAAAACCGAATTGAACCGATAAAAACCAATTCAATTCAGTTCGGTTCATTGCTCTTGTTCGGTTTAAACCGGTTTGAATTTTTGAAAACCAAAATATTTTCGACTCAGTTCGTTGCTCAAAACCAAACCGAACCGAACTATGCCTACCCTTTTTTTTTTTTTTTTGGCTGTTTTAAAAATTATTATATTTTTTTTTAGAAAATAAATTTTTGTTGTTATTTTTATTTTATAAAAACCATTTTTTTAGAGCATAAAACCATTTAAATATTATTTATTTTTGAAACTCAATAAATCATTTTATTTTTAAAATCTTAAAAATATTTGACCCCTTTTTTTTTTTTTTTTTTTGAAAAGTATGGGTGTAAGAGCATTTCCAAAGGTCTTCCTTGGAAACCCCTTATTTAAGGGTGTATATTGTTGTAAGGTGTCATTAAGGGGGTTTGTGTTCCAATGATACTCACAAACTGATCTTTTTTTTGTTTTTTTTTTATGTGCCAATTTTTTATTTTAAAGTAAGTAGTTGAATTAAAGTTGTTTTGAAAATTTTGTGATTAATTAGTCAATTTTCAACTGTTTATGTTTTATTTTAATTAATGAAAATTCTCTCATACCGTGAAAATTCACTAATTTTTTTTTTTTTTTTTTTTTTTTTGGATTTTGAATAATGTAACTGTTTACTGATACAATTTGTTTTTTTCATAATAGTCTACCCAAAACAAAAGTTTATGGTTTCGCCTCTAAATATCACCACCGTTAAATTTATACAAAGGAAAATGAAAGAAGATTTATGTAACAAATAGAATTATATAATCCAATATCAGCATTAAAAACCTTTAATGTTCAAATATGGATTTATCTGTTAGATTTGTGTTCTAATATATGCTAAGTATTCTTTTAATTATCTCTTGGTATCTTCAATAAATTACAAACAGAATAAAGAATGTACATGGGAAGAAAACAATTAGCAAACAATATATTTTATTTATACAGTGGCCCTTTGGTTTGCTGGATTCTCTAAAAGTTTAAAACACAATAGACCAAAAGCAAAGATGATAGACCAATTGGATATTTAATATGCTTATGAACTAGAGGTGTCAATTGGATCAGATTCGAATAAACCGAATCCCCCTTCTTTCTTTTTTTTTTTTTTTTTTTTTTTTTTTTTTTTCAGATTTGAATAGGTCTTGGTTTGAACAATTTTGAATGGGATCAGATTTTCCTTAAAAAAAGACTCCCAGCCAGATAATTCGTAATGGACATAGATATGGACATTTTCAGACTCGGACTGCATTCGGATCTGGTTCAGAATAATGTGTTGTTTTGAGTTTTGCATTTTAACCCAATCTTATTAAAGATTGGTAAAAATTCCAAAAAGATTTAAAAGAATTTAAATAACAGTTATTCACCCCTTCCACCCACCAATCCAACGGCCAGAATGAGATTCCAGAAATTTCAACAAACTTGAGGTCCCGTATTTAAAAGCTTCTCTCTCTTAGGGATGTCAAAATTAGCCATGGGTCCAGGGAACTGTGGGGACCCATCCCGTTAGGGGCAGTTTTAACCGTACCATTTAAGTTGTGGTATGGGACTGGTATTTTTTTCAGTCCCCAATTTAATTTTGGTACGGTTATGGGATTTCATGTCCTCGCCCCACCCCGTCCTCGTACCATCTATATATATAACATAATTTTTTCTCATATTTTTCCCTCCCACTAACATAATTTTCCCTCTCTTTTTTCCCATTTCTTCCCCTCCATTGAAACACTACTCTATTCCAAATCATAATATATAATATACCCCTCACACTATTATTTTCATATTATTCAATAATATTTATATAAACTTTATCAAAAAGTCATAAAATAAAATAAAAAAACACATTAATGGTATGAGGACAGTATGGAGCAAAAAAACCGATCCCCTAATGGGGAATCCTCGTACCCGCACCATTTATTTTAAGGTGGGTATTCATTGAGGATGGTAATGGAAAACCCATCCCCGACCCGTGCCATTGACTTCCCTACTCTCTCTCTCTCTCTCTTTTTCCAACAATTAATACGTTAAATACACATGCATTTTTAGGATTTCGTTGCCTAATGGTTTGACTAATACCAAAGTTAATGGTTAAAGGATAACAAAATATTTTGTGGAAATGGAAGGAAATGTCCTATACTATGTTTGAAAGAGCAAAAATGTACCCTACTTGATTTACTTGCATTTTTTTCCCCCGTGGGACATGAATTTCCCGAATTACCCTTTTAAAGTGAGATTTTAAATATTAAACCCTTTGAAGGGAGATTACCAAATTGCCCTAAATCCAAACGCCATTAAGCAAGATGACCAAATTGCCCTAAACCCCAAATGAAATTCAAAATCAGAACAACTTAGAAGAAAGAAACGTAACCCCCCTCAAAATTAAAATCAAACCAGCATTGAGAAGAGAGAAACTCAACATAGAAAAAGAAAGTAGAAGAATCACAAAATCAAACCAGTGAAGAGTAGACGGATCGTAAAATCAAAGTAGTGAAGAGTAGAAGAAGCGAGCGAGAAAAGTAGAAAAAGGGAGAAGAGTAGAAGAGAAGAGTCACGTTTAAGAGTAGACGAGATAGAGAAGAAGAGGGTGTTGTTTGAGAACCAAAGGAGATGAAATGGCGACGAGATAGAGACGAAAACGAGTGTTTGCTGGTTCTCGCAAACAGAAAGGTAGGCATTGTTCAAGCAAGTAGACTACTTTTGATATGAAATTTGTTCAGCATTGATTGATTTTGTGCATTTTTTGTTTCATTTATGTTTTCGTATGAGGATTTTTACAAGTGGGGAATGTTCCATGTTTGTTTGTCAGAGGTTTTTTATGTGGATTGTATTTCTGACTGGGGGATGTTCCATGTATGTTTGTTTGGGGGATATTTTATGCAATGTTTTATTGGATTTATGGGATTTATTGCATTGTCCTTGTTATGTTACATACTGGGGACATATTGCATTGTCATGTTATGTTGGTTTTTGTCAGTCGATAGACTGCCCTGTTGAGATAGATGTATAGGGTTGGTTGAAATTTATTTCGTGCAGGGGTTGAAAGCCCAAATACAGGGCTTGAAATCCAATTCGGGGCTTGAAATTCATTTCTAGGGCTTGAAATTTTTGTACAGGGCTTGAAATCCATTTCCAAAGCGTGATATTAATGCTGTCCCTTTACAATCCATTTCATTGATGTACAATGCTTGAAATCCTTTTCCAAGGTCTGACATTAATGATGTCCCTTTACAGTGCTTTTTATTACTGTACAGAGTTTGAAATCCTTTTCCAGAGCTTGATATTAATGTTGTCCCTTTACAATGCTTTTATTACTGTACAATGCTTGAAATCCTTTTCCAAGGCTTGATATTAATGTATAGGGCTTGAAATAAATCCCTTTCCATTTCCAGGGCTTGAAAGTCCAAATCCACGACTTCAAAGGTATTCTTATCCTATACATAGCTTGTATACATATTGCTACTTAGTTTTCCTACCTAATTGTACTTTTTTGCTGAATAAAGTTATAACATTAATTATTTGTTAATTAATTATTTTTTGTTTTATTGTAAACCAGATGCTTGTCGATCGTAATAAAAAACTATGGCGGT
Organism: Acer saccharum; assembly: GCA_030490815.1. Lineage (NCBI taxonomy): Eukaryota > Viridiplantae > Streptophyta > Magnoliopsida > Sapindales > Sapindaceae > Acer > Acer saccharum. Next base: position 12,196,840 of record CM059874.1, read on the forward strand.
ATCCAGACCATAAAAACTGGATACACACGAGAATCAACTCTCAAAACAAGAAATATTTTACTCGAGATTTGAAGTCGGTCTCAACACGTTGTGGCTTGGTTGATAGGTTTAGGCAAAGCCCCTTTAGCGAGTACTTGGATATGGTACAACCTGTTAAGGTTCATGGGATGTTGATTTACAATCTCCTGAAAAGAGAGATCATTCTTCCAAAATTAGAAAAGGAGGACAAAATATGGTTTGGTTTGGGGCATGACCAGGCTCGGTTTGGGAGACAGGAGTTCTGCTTGTGCAGTGGCCTTAACATGGGCACACTGCCTGAAGGCTTTCGACAAAAGAAAAAAGTGGGTGATGATTCTATTTTGACATGGTATTTCGAAGATAAAAGGCCGAGAGTTGAATTGTTGGATGCAACTTTTTAAGGGCTCATGGCTGTAGAGGGTGATGACACATTGAAGATGGCATACCTATTGATTGGATGATTTGCATACCTATTTGAAGTCCCCGTTTCCTAGATTTTGTACTCGTTTTTGACCGTGTTTTTGTATATAATGCATTATGTGAGCCTTGTGTAGGTTATATACCCTAAAATAAGGTGTTGAGCATAGTTGAATAGTTTTGGAGGTTGAAGGGCTGAAATTAGAAATCTTTATGCAGAACAATCAACTTGTGGAGGCCATATCTCCCTCCTTAGATTGAACTACATTTCATGTACCTATTTCTAGAAAGCCCCATGAGTATACTTTCCAACGCTTTTTACGGATTGCGATTCCGAGTTCTCTAGAGGAAGTTATGGCCGTTTTTGTAACGATGCGTGAAACTGAAAAACTTCACCCGAAAGAGATGCGACCTCAAGGCAAGTTCACCAAGTTTGCCCCCAAGGTCGCTTTCCTCTAGGGTTTTTGCTCAAAAAAATGTTTAAATTTATGAATTACCTCCTTGCCCTTGACCTTGACCTAATTCATTCCTCTATATAAATCTTTGATATTTTTAGACCAAAACACCAATCTATCTACCAAGAATATTCACTAAGTTATTTCCTACATCACCATACTAAGTCCTACACAATCCACCTAAACACCTGACATCAATCCATGATCTTTTCTTGTTCTTGGGAGAAAGGAGATTGAAGGAGCTTAGAAGAGAAGAAGAGCAAAGGAAGAAGAGAAAATCTACATAGTTTTCTCTGTACTTTATTCTCTTTCATTTTCTATATTTAGCCATGTATTAATTTGATATTACATATTGTATGGATAACCTTTGCAATATGAGCTAAATAATTAATGATAGGATTTGATGAAACCCAACCCATGACTCTATATTTATATTGACCTTTGTTATCCTTTATGTGCAAATTGTAGTTTGTATGGATGTTTTAGTGTACTTAATGCTTTCAATATGGTGATCATCTATTGAATGATCTTTGACTGTGTGTTATGAACCGACCGGAGACACGCACGTATCGTGTTCAACAAAATGTCTTCTATGCATGTCTAGAAAAGTAGACCTACTTAGGCTAGCGTATAGGATTCGTTAGTGCGCCAATGTCCTTAACGAACCCATTCATATATTCTGAGTAATCGAAAGATAGGCTTAGGTATGATTTTGGGTGTAACCTATTCTACTCGATCAAGATTATAGGTTAACATTAGGGTGCATGAATCTATGAATTGCATGAGCATATTTTGGGTGTGCAATTGAGTCTAGAGAGGAAGTGAAAGGAATAATAAATTCCCGTATTTGCGTGTGTGTCTTTTAAATACAACCTAGATGATGTGTGAATAAGTTGTTAATCCGTTATTACAAAAAATTTTGGATTAGTCAATATTACAAATATAACCCCAATTCATAAAACAATAAATCAAGTGTAAATGTGCGGAAATATAAACGACACTTGATTTTTACGTGGAAACCCTTAATAGGGAAAAACCACGGGCTGGTAAGTGCGCTACATTCGAACCTCGAATCCACTAATTATGATAATGTTTACATCCTAGGTTGACCTCAACCATGCTTGGACAATAACCCCTACCACTACCTGCAGGCCTATAAAAGTGGACCTAGTCCAATTGCTTGATCCTCACAGTCACTACTTGTAATGATGTTTACAGTCTAATCTCAGTCTGTAACCCACCACTACTACCCGCAGGCCTGTAATAGCAACCCTAGACCAAGACTTACTTCTCCGAAGAGATCAACACCCTAAGTGAATATATATGATATATCCAAATATGCAAATAGAGATAGGGAACACTAAATGCTTATCTAGGATTATAAGATGACAATTAAATCAATCATAGATATCAAATATAACTATATGACATGACATAAAGCTTAGCTATGTTAAGGATAACCAATCCTAAATACAATAGCTATCAAAAAATAATCTCAATCATTTTAATGAGATCAATTAGCTAGATGTTAGATAAACATGAAAACTGACCGCGCGGCAGTCGTTGATGCCACAGATCGAGAAAATATA